>CM060962.1:241340277-241367777 GCA_030765045.1 Tenodera sinensis
GACGGAATAGCGCGGACCCGGGGAGGAAGCACCTAGTGGCCGAGGCGACAGTTGCGCCCGTTTCAGATAACGAAAGTGTACGTCTCGGGGAAGACAAAGGGGCAGTTCAGGGACGTCGTCGAGGATCCTCTGTAGGAGTGTGTCGGGTACGTAACCAACCAGGATATGACGTGGAGGACGATCAGCAGGGAAGCGCACAAGCAAACGAGCATCACGCGAGAACCGACTTGGCGTGTGACATGGGGGGACCGTCGGAGCCATCCAATCACCTGACGCATAGTGCCGTGAACGGAAGAATGGTGGACATCATCTTGGACGGCAGGATACAGGAGAGGCCGTGCCGAGCACGAGTGAACACGAGTGCAGCGGTGGACGCGACTCGCGCGGATGTGGTGGGGTTTGTTGCCGGACCCATCGGAAGCAAGGTGGCTGCGAAGGTGCGCCAGAGAGGTCGGCGGACATGGTACCCAGTGAGCCGTTTCCAAGTGCGCAGGATGGCCCGTCAACACACCAGGAAGAAGGGCAACTGGACGAGGGACCGTCAAGACCGGCGGTACCGTTGCAGAATTTCGAAGCAGGATGGCATACATCGTCCTACCCGGACCAAGGGACACTATCCAACAGCGATACCTAGGATCGTGCCTCCTGGAGAAGAGGTTCGATGGGTTAGTCCACCGGGGCGCAAGGGAGATGCCGCAGTGATAGTGCTGGTCGGGACGACCAGCTCTGAGGAGGGAGCAGTGTCACCGCGCCCGCCGCATCTAATTGCCGACAACCGCAGTGTCACCCATCGCATTATTGTCGGCACTACCGCAAAGGAGCCGAAGGAAAGAGACAGAGAATGGCCGCATTGTTGGGGCGCTTGCCGAAAGAGAGAAAAGGATAGAAGCTTCTGGAATCTTCCTCTTTGTATTCCACCGAATAACTGAACTTTCCAGAATAGTGCCTGGGAGATATAAATAGCGGTAAAGTGTGAGAAGGGAGTCCAGACAGTCAGTCAGACGTATGTGAAGGTTGAGTAGTCGTGCCGACGGAGACGGACAGACGATGTGGAGAGTTGTGCCGACAGAGAAGAGTTAGTTCTTTGTGTTACGAGTTCGGAGCCGTGCTGTTGGAGAATCGAAAAAGACTTTCTTGTTCTTGCAACGAGTGTACAAAGGTACTGTTTACGGAAATAAAAGTGTTTCTTTATCTCGACTACATCTGTCTTCTTTACTCCACACCCACAACCAAAAGTCACAGTATGCTTCACTATTAGCCTCTGAAAACTAATCAATTGCAAATCTTAGTTGTTTAACCTAAGACTTACATCTATTATAACTTAGCAAACCCGCCATAGTAAGTCAACATGCTCTTGAACTATGAATCTCTGCAGTCATAAAACAGTCATGACTATTTCTGAAGAACGATACTACATTAAGGTACACGCCAGCAAATTTTCCAAACTCTACAATATGCAACTATTTTTGAAAGCATCCATAGTTGTGATTAAACTTTTTAATAGCATAAAACAGCTTCTTAAGTCAATTTTAATTATGCTACCAGTTAAGGACAAAATTAATGTTACACAAGAGAATGTTAATTTTTGTTAAAATTTACACAATTTAAATTATTGCTTAACAACGTCACAAAGCTTTTGAGATCGCATATCCCTCAAATTTTTTCATGACTGGTTCCGACGTAATGCCTTTCAAATTCCGTTCTCCTTGCATGGCCAGGACATGAAAAACCGAATGACCTTCCATATCACAAAAATGTTGTTGTTGTTGTTAGCTAATGCTGGATTTCTGACAATGAAGTCATTAATCCTCTTGCTCTCCAATATTTTTCACTAAATAAACATTGAAGAGACTTAGCAGTAATAGTAACCGCTTTTTAGAGAGCACCACATTTTTATGTTTTGGCGGTCACATCACTCTCTCACAACCCCCAGAATGTCTGGAGGACCACACCTGTCGTTGGTTTACGGGTCTCACCGACCTGACCGGGAGAATTATCAAAATAAATTCACCGACCATATCCTCTGATCACCAGTCAGAGAACGTATTACATGCCATGACAGGTCAGCATGTTAGGGGTTAAGATTTTAGAGAGAAATGGAGAGGTTGGAAAAATAAAGACTCCCTAGCCCTCGGGAACCCTAATAGCATTGGGGTCGGAAGAGAACAAGAGATGACCAAAATGTAAGTATTTGAAAATTCAAACCAATAACAGGTAGTATCTCACAAATGGCTATTTTCTATAAAAAGACCTAGGTATTTGAAGTAAAATCTGTACCTTAACAAGTTCTACATTTTTGTATAACACAGGATTTTGTCTGTCTGTTGCGGTTTACCAGTTATGCTAAAGCAATCCTGAATGAAGAGGACTTCGGAATCTATTCCCAGAAAATTCAAGATACATATTTCATTTGGCATGAAAATATCAATCCTACGTGGTATATAAATAAAGGTCGTTAGTCATTTTTCGAACATTTTGCAATGTAAAGGATAGCTTGGGTCGGATGATTTACTTGAAAACTTTGGTGTCGCTTCCTTGGAAGATGCTGAAGTTGAATACCAAGTTTGGTATTTAACCAAATTTTTGGCTCTGTTCACAGACACACACGCGGGCGCATGCTCAGGAACACAGGCATGCACACACGGATATTTTTCTAAAAATCTGACGTGTTGCACTCACATGACTTTCTCTACTCTTGTACTAACCATTCTTACAAACTATTACACCTCTATCTTCTTCGTGTTAGTTGATAATTTACACAAATTATCTTATTGCTTATTTCTTTGTAGGTGCAAGGGGAATATTAGAATATACTAGGCTGTGAGCGACAGTAAAATTTTTTAAAGGTTTGAAATTCCGTTCTTTTTGCACGCTTAACATATAAAAAAATGAACAACGATGTTCCATGTTCCATTTCACGAAAGTTTTCCGAAACTGACACAAATAACAAGGAATACCCCCGAAATGGTTCACTCTACAAAAACTTTATTGGGACATAAATTGTGTGTTTTAGCAAGATCTACATTTTGGTTGTATAGTAAGATACTGTGTATCTGTTACGGTTTCCAAGTTATTCAAAAGTCTCTGGATGACTTTCGAATAACTTGAACTAAACATGACTACAAAGGCTATAGCCAGAAAATTCAAAATATACATTTCATTTGTCATACAAATATCCTAAACATATGACATTTTAATCAAAATCGTTAGAGCCATTTTCAAGAATATCAAACTTTTTGAAAAATTTTCCATGTAAAGGGTAGTTTAGGGTGGGGCTATTTTCTTCAAAATCTTCGTGTCGCATCCTTGAAAGACATTAAACTTCAATACCAACTTTGGTTTTTAACCGAGTTTTCGTTTTTGAGTTATGCTGTCCACAGACAGACTGATAGAAAACACACACAGACACAAACACACACACACACATACACACACACACACACACACACACACACACACACACACACACACACACACACACACACACACACACTCACACACACGTGCAATTTTCTAAAAATGCTCTTTTTGGATTCAGGACGCTTCAAAACATACCAGGTAGCCCACCAGAGCCGGCCCCACTGTAAGTAGATAACCCTTCGTGCGTTAAAAGGGTTGCAGAAGTTCACGGCTGAAGAGAGGCCAGTGGCGTTGCTACTTCTTAGCGGGACGTAAGGTGAGAGGCAATTGAATGAGCGTGTACTTCGTGATAATAGACAATAACAGTTTAAACAGCCGAGAAAGTCTCATTATACTTACATGATCTTTATTTTCCAAACTCACTCCTGTATATGCTGCTATTGTCTAACATTTCAATTAGAGATTGTAAAGAGTAATCATGAGGGCACGTAATGTTTCATTAGCATTTCTTCATTTCTTATTAATGCTAGTGTTGTATTTGTTTATTATTTATTGTTAGTTATTTTTATTATTGTTATTGTTAGTTTATTACTGTTAATTGCTATTTATTATTATTGTTGTCATTGCTATTGTTGTTATTATTATTACTATTATTATTATTACTATTATTATTATTGTTATTATTATTATTATTATTATTATTATTATTATTATTATTATTATTATTATTATTGTTATTATTATTATTATTATTATTATTATTATTATTATTATTATTATTATTATTATTATTATTATTATTATTATTATTATTATTATTATTATTATTATTATTATTATTATTATTATTATTATCATCATCATCATCATCATCATCAAAAATTATCATTAATATCATCATTATCACAATTATATTCATTATGATCATCATTAGTATCATCATCATTCTCATCATCATTATTATCATTATCATCATTATTATCCTTATCATTATCATTACTATTATTATTGCTGATATTCTTAAGAATACGCTTTGCAGAGTAAATCTAAACGTCAAAACGATCAGACCTGCGCTGTAAGCTAAAGATAAACAGAATATATAGCACACTAGTGCATCTGTAGTTAGCCTTTTGTATGCACACAACATTTTGGACGCTTTGCTTAATTCTACTCTTTTGTTTTACTGAAGGCGACTTAAAGGTTCTCACTAGGAGCTGCGTATGTATCTAGATTTGTTTCTAACCAATGAGCTTTGCTTTTGCACACATACATATCTCTTGTATCTCTTAAAGATGCATTGGCATTTTGTTAGCATAGAATGCACATAGGATACAGCTCGCGTATTCATTCTAGAGCAGTGATCTGTATCTGGAAACCAGTTAGCGAGCCTGGATATTACCCTCTCACTCCTGTAGTCAGCGAATTTACGTCTCGTCTTACTTGATGCTATACGCAGGTGAATCGTCTGCTCTTGAGTACAACTCACTGCAAAGTATTTCATATGGATGTTAGTGTGCATATGTTGAAATAACTTTGTGATAATGTCTCCTTTGATTTCAAAGTTAAAATGAACGCCATTCATATTCAAAATTGTAAGGTGGTGGCTAACGATTGTGAATACATAAAGAAAGGGGCCAATCATAAATACAGGATAGAAGGGAAGTAATTACATTAATTTAAACCAGTGATAGATCTCGGTATTTGGAACACATTTTGTGTCTTACGTTTTTGTCTCTGACCATTTCCTACGGAGATATTTTAGTTTTATTGAAAACAAACGGGCAATACTGCAGGTTTCACTTTCACTAGGGCAGTACATAAACAAACACGCGTCATGAGGCCGCGCGGCTCGTGAGTGCAAACAAAGACATACCATGCCGCGTCTGCTACGTCGTACATCTGAATTCTCCAGTGACGCATACTGTAACCTAAACTCACAATCTAAGGGTATTGCTTATCATTTCTTCAACACCAAATTTGAATCGCTTCGTAGCTGATACTCCTATAATTTAGTAAACCAAATCATCTCTCTGGCTTATAAACCAAAGCTACATTTGTAGGCTCTTACAAAGTGTACCAAATTATATTTTTAAGGTGACAGCAAAAGAGTAAGCTATGGACCAAATGGTTCTGCCACTTCACAGGTATTGTTCAAAATGTCCACCATTTGCGCACCTGCAAGGCTCATACCTTTTTAACCAATTACGTCACACTCTAACAAAAACACTCTCATTGTTGCGTATTTCTTCTGCAGCCAGATAAATGCATTCTCTCAAAGATTCGAGGGCAGTAGTCGCTGTTTTGTAGACCGTGCTTTCCACGTCTCCCCAGAAGAAAAAATCCAGAGGAGTCATACCGGGTGGAAGGGAAATCACATTAATCTAAACCAGTGGTAGATCTCGGTATTTGGAGCAAATTTTGTATCTTACGCTTTTGTCTCTATTTTCTACGGAGATCGTTTTGTCAAAAACCAGCAAGCAACACTACCGACTGTGTGTGCGTCACTTTCACTGGTTCAGTACATAATCACAGACTACTGCTACCACACGTCACCTTCTATGTTTACTGTAGGAACGTAGGCCAATCACAACCGTTAACTGGCAAAACATCCAGAGGAAAGTGAAATTGTTAATTGTTACATTCGGAACCCAGGTCAAGTCCCTGGCCAACCTCAAAGCAACGTTGCGACTGTGAGATGTCCCATAATAATTATGTATTACCGAAGCTCTGTTAGAAATAAGTTACTCTACGCATCTTACAAGTAACAAACTGTTATCTTCGTACATACTTGTGGAATTACGCATCCAATTTGGAACAAAAAACATTTATTTTTTCGAAATCGGCTGATCAAAGAAAAAAAAACGCCATAAGACTTTTTTGTTTGTAATGCTTCTATGAAGCACATATTAGAAGGAATATAATGTCTTCCCTTTCACTCTGTATATACCACTCTATGGAGCTTTTCAAATAAAACACTTTAAAAAAAATTCCACAAATTGCAAGAAAGATTTGCTGCATGCAGCCTCGTGTGTCTCACACAGTTGTGTTCGCATAACAGCGCACGAAGAATAAAAACATGAGGGAAGAGCATCATTTGGGGCTCCTAGGAAAAGTTACACACAACGTCTCGACAAGAGAACAGGAAGTGGCGAAATATGGGACAAAGAATTGAAAGAATTATAATGGAAGATAGTGGGGCGGAAACCGGTGACGGAGATAGTGACCAAGCCCCGGATTCATAGACTCTTAGTATCTGTTTTATTCTTAGCCTCTTACCCTCTGAATTTCAGTTCATTAGAATGTTCTACCTAGCAAAGAGTGATATACTTCTATTTTATAGAGCCTAAATGGAACTAATTTTTGGTTAGGACTTAATAAGACGTATTTCTCGATAAAACTTAAAAATTGCTAACTGGGTTATTTAAGTAAATACAGTACACGTATTTATGTAAAATATTTTCAGCGGAGACCATTCGAATGAGGAAAATGTTAAATAACTATGCTCTTTGCTCTTATGAAATCTTTTGTAGTAGAAGTAGTAGTAGTAATAATAATAATAATAATAATAATAATAATAATAGTAATAGTAATAATAATAATAATAATAATAATAATAATAATAATAATAATAATAATAATAATAATAATAATAATAATAATAATAATAATAATAATAATAATAATAATAATAATAATAATAATAATAAAAATAATAATAATAATAATAATAATAATAATAATAATAATAATAATAATAATAATAATAATAATAATAATAATAATATTAATATTAATAATAATAAAGAACAATAAACTAACAACAATAAATCATAATAAAAGTAATAAGAATGTGATACTAATAACAACAATAATTAATAATACGTAATAAAGAAATACAGCAATAGCATTAATAAGAAACGAAGTGCCAATGAAACATTACGTGTCGTCATGCTTGTTCTTCACAATCTCTAATTCAAATGTTAGACAATAGTGGCATATACAGGAGTGAGTTTATTCCGTGAAAAATAAAGATCGTGTAAGTAAAATGGACTTTCTCGGTTGATTATACTGTTATTGTCTATCATCATGAAGTACACACGCTCGTTCAATTGCCTCTCGCCTCACGTCCCACTAAGAAGCAGCAACGCCACTCGCCTCTCTTCCGCCGTGAATTTCTGCAACCCTTTTAACCCACGAAGGGTTATCTACCTACGTTGGGGCCGGCTCTGGTGGGCCACCTGGTATATTTCCGGTAAAATCTCGACATCGAATTTTTGGGTGGAACACAATACTTCTTCTACTTACCAATGGAGATAGTAAAAATATGTGTGCATTCGTAAGACCTCTACTCAATTTTTGTCAAAATGTTCTTAAAAACGCTTATTCATTTACGTACTTCATGTTAATCGAGATAGCCTTTTGTAGAAATGATCCTATTGCATAGAAATGTTTCCCTATATGTACAATGGCAATAGGAAAATACAGCACGCTTAAGCAATGGTCAAATCTTTTAAGAGCTGGGCGCTATGTGATGACTTTGACCTTTCATTCTCTTTGCATGACTAATACATAAAAAACGAATACTTATTTCCCATTTCAGACAACGACGTAATAGAAAATTGAAGCAAATAATAAGGATTATCTCCGAAAGAATTCACTCCGCAAAAATTGACAAAAATTGTGTTTTTTATTGAGATCTATTTCAATGTAAGATTTTGTCTATCTCTTTTGGTTTACCAGTTATGCAAAAGTCATCCAGATAGCTTTTGAGAACATTCCCAGAAAATTCAACATATATTTAATTTTGTATGAGAATAATTTAAGCATATCTTAATCAAAATCGTCAGAGCCGTTTTGAGAAAATAAAAATGTTGGGAAAATGTTCCATGTAAGGGGTAGCGGTGCGGGGATTTTCTTGAAAATCTTTCTGTCTCATCCTTGGTAGATGCGGAACTTAAATGCGAATTTTGGCATTTAACCGACTTTTCGTTTATGAGTTATGCTGTTCACAAACACACTTACACTAAGGCATTTTTCTAAAATGCTCTTTCTTCAGGGAGTCTCGAAACATGCGTTTCCGTTGAAATCTTGGCATCGAATTGTCAGATGGGATACAATTGCTGTCATGAACCTCAGGTAGTATGTCTTCTAACCCAGGCGTTAACATGGGTTTCAAATGGCGTAATTACACTAGAATACCGGGAGAGGTCTATTCAACCCTGTAATGGAATATGACCTGCAGCTTTGTTAAAAAATGTCGGATGTGCTGCACTTGCATGACTTGTATTAACTCTTCTTACAAACTCTTAATCCTCTATGTTCTTCTTTTTAACCGACATAAACATTTGCAGAAATGATCTTGTTCCTAATTTCCTTGTAGGTGCAAAGGGGAATTTGGGAATACAATAGGCTTTGAGAGATAGTAAAATATTTTAAAGCTGATCGCTATACGAAGGGTCTGAAATTCCGTTCTCTTTGCGCGACCAAGTTGTAAAACACTGATAACAACCATGCATTTATTTCAAAACTCACATAAATAATCAGGAATATTTCCGAAATGGTTCTCTCTACAAAAAATGCATTGGGATATAACTTGTGTGTTTTAAGGAGATCTACTTTTTTGTACAGTAAGATTTGATCTATGTCTTATGGTTTACCAGTTATGCAGAAGTCATCAACAGTAAACATGACTACATAGGCTATAGGGAAAAAATTAAAAATATACATTTCATTTTCCTCAGAAATATCTTAAATATATGGTATTTTAATCTAAATCGTTAGAGTCATTTTCGAAAAATCAAATTCTTTTAACAATTTTCTGTGTACAGGGTAGTTTAGGGTGGAGGAATTTTCCTCAAAATCTGCGTGTCCCATCCTTGAATGGTATTAAACGCAAATATAAACTTTGGTTTTTAACCGACTTTTCATGTTGGAGTTATGCTGTTCAAAGCAGACACTAATACCCAGAGACACACTGAGACACACACACGCACACACACACAAACGTGCGCACACGCGCACACGCACACACACACACATACATACGTACATACGTACATACGTACACACACACACGCATACACGCATATACGCATACACGCATACACACATACACACATACACACCTACACACCTACCTGCCTGCCTACCCACCTACCTACCCACCCACCCACCTACCTACCCACCCACCTACCCACCCACGTGCCCACCCACGTGCCCACCCACCCACCTACCTACCTACCCACCCACCCACCTACCTACCCACCTACCTACCCACCCACCCACCTACCCAGCCACCCACCTACCTACCCACCCACCCACCCACCTACCCACCCACCTACCTACATACCCACCCACCCACCTACCCACACACCTACCCACCCACGTACCCACCCACCTACCTACCTACCCACCCACCTACCTACCCACCCACCCACCTGCCTACCCACCTAACTACCTACCTACCTACCTACCCACCTACCTACCTACCTACCCACCCACCTACCTACCCACCTACCTACCTACCCACCCACCTACCCACCTACCCAACCACCCACCCACCTACCCAACCACCCACCCACACCTACCCACCTACCTACCTACCCACCCACCTACCTACCTACCTACCTACCTCCCTACCTACCCACCTACCTACCCACGCACCCACCCCCCTAGCTACCCACCCACCTGCCTACCCACCGACCTACTCACCTACCCAACCACCCACCCACGTACCCACCCACCCACCCACCTACCTACCCACCTACCTACCCACCTACCTACCTACCCACCTAGTTACCCACCCACCTACCTAGCCACCTACCTACCTACCCACGCACCCACTCACCTACCGGCCTTCCTCCCTACCTACCTACCCACCTACCTACCCATCCACCTGCCTACCCACCCACCTACCTACCTACCTACCTACCTACCTACCTCCCTACCTACCCACCTACCTACCTACCCACGCACCCACCCACCTACCTACTACCCACCCACCTGCCTACCCGCCTACTTACCTGCCTACCTACCTACCTACCTACCTCCCTCCCTCCCTCCCTCCCTACCTTCCTCCATACCTCTCTTCCTCCCTCCCTACCGGGGCCCAAATGACCCAGCTGTCGACGGGCCCCTAAACTCCACACTCCACTCCACTCCACTCCCTCCCTACCTACCTACCTACCTACATACATACATATATACACACATACAAGGCATTTTTTTTAAAAAAAAGATGTTTTTGATTCAGGGGGCATCGAAACATAGACCCCGATTAAATTTCAACATTAAATTTTTGGGTGGAATGCAATATTTGTCCTACTTGTGATACGTGACTTTTATTCAGTATATATGCTTACACACTCACGAAGAATGGTTTCCTGACATTCAGTAGTGACCTATGATGTCATATACCTTAAACTCTTGGAGGGGCCATAGAGCCATTTTCAAGTAATATCAATGACAAGAAAATATATATCAACTTAGAAAGTGTAACAATAATGCTTATACAACAATGCTCGTGTTTGTAAATTAATAATAGCAACAATGCCCTTTCACTAGATACTCTATTCCTTGTGCCACTCAGTTGTAATTACAAAGTGTATTGAAAAGAAGTTAAAACTTGTAAGATGAAAAATTATAGCAAGAGCTGCTCCTTAGGAGAAGATGAAATGCTTGCAGAAGTAAAATGATTATAATATTAAACACTGTATGTTATCACTAGAGTTCAAACTGTCCCCTTTTAGGCGTTCTTGTATGTAAAATAAATCCGGAGTCCTATGTTAATTTGATTTACACCACGTATAAAAGAGAAACAATTTTTGCAATTAAGCACTATACTACTAAAGGTGAGGGGAGAAGATGAAAAACTAAGAATCGCATTTCTTATCGGAACTGTGTTTACAGCTATTTTATAATTTTGTTATTTATTGCATAATATTATGTAGATGGAATTCATTATTTTATTTTATGCTTTCATTGAATTTTTCATAGAGTTTTATTCTCAGGAGAAACACTATTTCAATGCCAATGCGAAACGGATGTTACTTACCCCGAAAATGCATTTATTCAACTTTCATACTAGCCTTTAGTATCTTTCAAAGGGTATGCCCTATGAACCAGTTTTAGTTAGACGGGATAGTTAAATTGCGTTTGCCAAGGGACTCAAAGCTACACGTCCTTAACTATAGAGGACTTTGATACTTTAATAAAAAGTTAATGCACTCCCACTGTGCTTCAAACCAAGTCTGGACATATGTGCGTACCTTTACAAGTTAGCAAACTAGATTCAAATAAATGTGTCAGGAAGCATCAGATTCACTGACTTGAAAGGCGTGCAATATCCACGACGGCACATTGTATTAGTTTCCAGCGGTGTCTATATGTAAAGTATGTGGCACAAGATATAGGTATATAGATAACTAACTTCACTTCTTCTGCGCTTCACTCACCACGTTCTAGGCGAGAAGCAAGTAACTGTAATACTCGAAGCACACAAACAAATGTCAGACATTCACATGACCTTCTTTAAACAATGTCGTTTATTTTTGCACGAGGGTGACTGATAATTTGCACAAAATCAAACAGGAATTTATTTTAAAATGTTTAATGATTTTGTTGTTTTTCAAAATATTCCCCTTCAACATCAGTGCATTTTTGCATTCGGTGAAACCAGTCCTTGCAACAATGTCATTCTTCCTGTGGAACTTCAGAATTATAAAAGCATAAACTAAAGACTGCAAATATGGAAGAAATTAAATCCATCGAGAAGCCAATATTTAGAAGAAAACACGTTTCTTCTGTAATTTCTTGTTTAGTATTCATGCATTAAATATTTTGCCCTTATAGTTACAGCACATACTGTTGGGTGTCCATTTTAAAATTGTAACAACATGTATGATACAAGGTTTGATCTAGTGTATAAGAGAAATCAATTATCGGCAGTTTCCAATAATTAAATATGGCCGAGATTACACTAAACTGCAGCGGTCATTACACCAAAAAGCAGTGCTGCTAACCTACTAATAAAAGCATTATTTCTATACTCAAGCATCACAGGATTAAAGTAACATGCTTTTAAACGATAATAATGCTTGAACATGATTGTGTGTACCTACTCACCTTTTGTAAATCTTGTTCTGAAATAACACTTTTGGATAAACTCACTTATTAACGCTAGATATCGTAATGCACTACTGTGTTGTGAACACAAAAATAAAACCAACAATAACTATAGCTGCATATATATAACAATTCAAGACAAAACCACGCACACACGAGCAATGCAATGGCGCCCACAGATTAATATGGCGTCTAAACAGAATCTTGTTTTAAGTTGCCTTATCTGCAACAGGTTAAAAAATATGGGATTCTGTGGCAACATAACGGATGCAATAACACCAACTATGGCTGTAGCTTTACCATGGTTATATTTTACTAACAGTTGGTGATACTAATGTAACCTAAGAGATGGAATGTCACCAAATATTACCGGGCCGTGCCATAATGGGGGGGGGGGGGGGAATGTCACAGTGGGTTTTTGGTGTATACCAATAAGTTGTTTCTTCTATAATATAGTAAGCATATTTAAATGTACTCATCTCATATGATTAAAACTTTTATCATATTCTGTGAGACAGAAATATTATAGTGCAACATAGGCCTTACAACACAACAGAATATGTGCGTTAAGGATACACACTACACGTATACAAAGGGAGAGAGAGAATGAGAGAGAGAAAGGAGTGCCCAATGCACAAGGTAACAGGATGACGTAAAGTGAGCTTAGCGTTCTAGTGATTGGCACATAACATTTCTTGATTCTACCATTAGGATAAGTATCAGAAGCAAAAGAGCCACCCTTCCTTTCCTTGCTAAAATCACTGATCTCTATCTCACGACTTGACTTCCTGAGTGCCTGGGACAGTCATCAGCTCTCCTACAGAAGACATGGCAATTACTGCCTCCTGTAAAAGGCTTCCAGAAGATAATGAGCTCAGCAGGCACTTCACATCAAAGACGATCTTTACTCACTCTCTAGCAGTGTAGTGCAGAGGACCTAATACCCAGATTATCTAAATCTAACAAAAATCTAGAGGATATCGATCAGTAAGAAACTGTGTCAACATATCGACTGCATATCAGATAGATCTACGTTCACTTTCCAGGAGTACTTTTTTTTCTACATGGAACCGGAATGCTTTTATGCGTAACGTTCCATTTCCGGACACGTGAATGACAATTTATAATTAAACTCAATCCGTAATTTGGAACAAGGATCATCTGTAGAGATTTTTGAGGTCAAACTGATGAGAAATTATAATCATATTATATTACCATTAACCTAGCAGGATGACTTAGGTGATAATGTCTGTAGCCCACATTTGGGAGGTCGTAGGTTCGGTTCCCGTAGCCGGCCTTCCTGACCCATGGATTTTTTCGGAAGTTTCCTCGGGTTGCCAGGTGAATGGTGGGAAGGATTTAAACATCCTTCGAATTTACTGTCCCTCCATTTTGTTACATTAATCCTTTCACTTTACCCTTCATATCTTTAGGTTTCTTTCAAGGTTGGAAGCGTTGGCGAGCGTCGCGGCAGCAGCACGGCAGGGGGAGCAAATGGGCTCTGGTAATCTCGTCCTCTGGATTGGAAGGTGAGCCTAATGCTTTCTGGGGCCCAATGGATTGGTACAAGCCCGAGAGGGGGAGGGGAGCCGGTTTCCGAGTCATGCGCCCCCTTGGGAGTACGAATCCGAAGGGATGGGAGAGGAACCAGCATCAGCCAGACTTCACCGGGGTGCTTTTAACTGGGAAAATGTAGGGACTCTGCTCTCTGCTCTGTCGTGGCAACATTCCGGACGCCCTTTGGATCCGGTCGCTTCATCCTTCCTCCTTGGGGATGCTCCGTCAGGGGCATGGGCACAATAGATCGCCTTTCGGTTGAGGTGCTAAGTCCCCTTCAGCAAGCTTCATTGAGCCATTGCGTCATATTCCCATTAAAGGACATTGGAGCTGTACCTCAGACCTTCATATATAATCATTATTAGCAATTCAAGTGTTTCAAGGACATTTTTCTTTGCCAAACTAACCTATAGAATTAGATAGGATAAAGGATGGGTCCACCTTTTAACTGAAAATTATATTTTAATTAAAGACTCAGGGGTCTCCGTCTAGGGGATATGTGAATAGCGACTACAAGGTACCCAAGCTGAGCAGAACATTACTTCCACTTACTGGTGTTTTGCTCCTCACTGTAACTTTTCTATCTGACCTTACCTTGGTCACCTCGTGTTCTGTTCCGACCCCGATGCTATTAGGGTTCCCGAGGGCTAGGGAGTCTTTATTTTTCCAACCTCTCCATTTCTCTAATTTCTCTATAAAATCTTAACCCCTAACATGCTGACCTGTCATGGCATGTAATACATCCTCTGATTGGTAATCAGAGGATATGGTCGGTGAATTTATTTTGATAACTCTCCCGGTCAGGTCGGTGAGACCCGTAAACCAACGACAGGTGTGGTCCTCCAAACATTCTGGTGGTTGTGAGAGAGCGATGTGACCGCCAAAACGTAAAAATATGGTGCTCTAAAAAGCGGTTACTATTACTGCTATTGCTCTCTTCAATATCATCAGTGAAAAATATTGGAGAGCAAGAGGATTAATGACTTCATTGTCAGAAATCCAGCATTAACTAACAACATATTTTAATTAAACGCAGTTATTCTGAAAATGAATGGTTTATAATCATATAATGTTTATCAAATACCCGGCACTTGTTCAGGGCTGCTCCATGGCCTTGTCTGAGCAAGATGACCCCACGCTAAATTGCAATGCTCGCATTCAGGAGGTCCTGGTTTCGATTCTCATCGGACCTGACACTGCGATCATTAGATTTTTGGTGGTTTTCCCTGGTCAGCATGCAAATGTTGCGATGGCACTCCTTCCAGCGCAGATTTACTATCCCCATTATTTCATGGGCAGCGGTTGGCCTGTTGCGGCAGGACGGTGTGTATCGTGCGCTGGAAAATATTTCTTCCTAGCGTTCTATGGGCCCCTTCCTGGGAGATGTCCTGATTGATACGAGACTCCAGGGTTGAGAATGAGTTAGTACGGAAGGGATTCCACACTGATCACCAAACGGGCTATAGTATATTCAGACCCCTGGGTGGAAGAAAAGAAATGAGGGTGAGCAACGGGCCTGAGGGAATCCGAAGGAGCAGTGACCATTGTGTTCCCTAACGTGTGCTGGAAATTCATCTTGACGTCAGGGTTTGCCTAGGTAGTCACCAGCTGCATGTGTTTCGACAGCGCTCCCCCTCCGCCTACAGCAGACCTGGCAACTACAAGGCCGCCCTACCGTCGCGAACAGCAGCTATAATGCACAAACCCCCCACAAGGGGGGGGGTGCTAGCTCACCACCACTAACACTTCCGACCCGGAAAGACTGAACTGAGAGGCAGGTGAAATGAAATGAAGGAACGGGTAATTTGGTGAATGTAATTATACTTCCCAGCATTCGTCTAACGACCCGGGAGAATCTCCTAAAAAACCCAAGGGCCAGGAATATTGGCCGCCGGATTCGAACTCATGACCTCCCGAATGCGAGCCTCACACGTAACTGCAGAGCCATCTCGCACGGTAGACCCCACGGTGCCACAAGACTTAGGTAGGGCAGTAGGTGTCTAAATTGATATAAAGTTGGAGTCGTTATGGGCCCCGTCCATGCCGGGGCATATCGTCGTCTGGATTTGGTCACCCTTCGGGTTTCGGCTTATCCGTTTCAGGTCCAGGTGGAAACAAATAGGGCCCTCCAGCTACTAGAAGCCACTCCATCTGCCTACTTAAAACTCTTCCATAGACACGACAGGCTCGAATTTCCAGCCTCTGCTCTTTCATAAGCTTAATGGCTACTTATCTCGATTTTCTCTATGTGCAAAAATTTTGAGAAACAGAATTAATAATATAATGGAAATATTTATATTGGAAAAACAACGTGGGTTCAGAAAACACAAGTCTTGCTGTGATTGTATATTTACGACGCTGCAATTGCTTGAGGAAAGAAAGGAATAGCATTTGCCTATATATATATGTGTGTGTGTGTGTGTGTGTGTGTGTGTGTGTGTGTGTGTGTGTGTGTGTGTGTGTGTGTGTGTGTGTGTGTGTGTGTGAGTGTGTATATATATAATATATGTAGATTATGTCAAAGTCTTCGATAAGATAACAAAAAATATAATATGGGATATAATGGATTATCAAGGTTTTCCAAGTCACGAAACAAGAGGAATTCAAAGCCTTTATGCTGGAACAACGATAAGAATAAAAAATGGAAACAGTCAATTACCAATATAGAGATAAATCAAGCAATGATGCAATGTGATGTTTAATATAAACATACAGGTGGAAGGGAAGTCATGACATTCCTTCTAATATGTGCTTTCTAGAAGCATTACAAACAAAAAGGTCGAATGGTATTTTCTTCTTTGATCAGCCGATTTCGAGAAAATAAATAACTTTTTATCCAAGTTGGGTGCATAGTTCCACAAGAATGTGCAGAGATATCAGTTTGTTACTTGTAAGATGTGCAGAGTAACTTATTTCCGACATAGCTTCGGTAGTAATTATGGGACATCAGGCAGGGTTTCGAAATAATTAATCACTTAAAAGTCGTGAAGGAATACTCTGAGCTGCTACCTCAGAGATGACGTTACTCGACAACGTTGCGTTGAGGTTGGACAGGGAATTGACCTGGTTTGTGGATGTAAACAGCTTTCGCTTTCGGTAATGTTTTGGGAGCTAACACTTGTGATTGGCCTACACTGTCACAGTAAACACAGAAGGACAAGGAACGGTATGAGTTGGTTTTCAAAACGCACCGTTACGCTGTTTGTTTATGTACGGAGCTAGGGAAAGTGACCACCCACACAATCTGCAGTGATCCCAGGTTGTTTTCAATAAAACTAAAATATCTTGACAGGAAATGGTCGGAGACAAAAACGTAAGATGCAAAATGTGTTCCAAATACCAAGATCTATCACTGGCTTAAATTAATGTAATGACTTGCCTTCCACCCGCTATATTGCCGAACATCATAAGAAAATGGCCATATATTTTACTAAAACATTTTTGAGCTGATTGTAGAAAATCACATACACTCCTTTTTGCAGATGAGCTGGCAGTGATAGGAACTGACGAGGACAGCTTTCAAAGAGCTTTAGAATACAAAAAGTTGCAGCTGAGTGTAATCTACAAATACCGCCTAGTAAAACTATTGTGGTTGCGTTCTATGAGAAGTATTCAATAAGAGCCAAAATAGTAGTGACTAATATTTTAATAGAGCAAGTAATTGATTTTAACTTTTTAAAGGTTTTCTTAAGAAGTGATATTAACAGAAAATTAAATCCATTTCAATATATTTGTGGTAAAATTAATAGAACACTAGGAAAGAAAACCCGTAGAGAAACTCTCCTCCAGGTTTATAAAATTTTAGCTATAGCTGTTTTGATAATATATTATATGGCTCGGAATGTTGAACTTAATAAAAGCATGCTAGGAAGATTGGAAGCCGCAGAAATAAAATTTCTTCATCTGGCAGGATACTCTCCCAGATAAGAGAAGGAATTAAGATACCCGCAAAGAACCACAAATAGTCAGCATAGTAACAAAAATAGAACAACATAGAAATAAGTGGTTTGAACACGTCATCAGAATGAATGAAGAGAGGCTGCCTCGAATGATCCTAAATAATAATCCACAAGGTCATAGAAGTTGAGGACGACTAACTACAGAATGGAGTGAGCAGCTATGCTCTGGAGCCAGAACAGATCATCATATTATAAACCAGGGCTGACAAGATAAGCACTGGAAGTGTGAAATGCTTTACCCCTTTTATCACCTCTCCCTGTTCCATGCTATACCGCAGGTAAACAGAGAGGGGAGCGTGTGACATAGTGGTGGCCATTCGGGTTTTGAATGAAACGTCTTTTGCGACGTGATCAAATGCATACTTTTGAACTAAAGAGTTGGCTAGGAAAGCACAAAGTGTGACACTAAAGAATATGAGTAGAGCGAGGACATATATCCACTGAAGAAGAAATCAGGTTGACTGCACGGCGAATTGCTTGCTTGACGTCATCGCTGCTACCTCGGACTGAGGGGTGAACAGCGTGCTCTGGTTCAGTATGACAGCTGTACCGTACATATAAGGGAGTGTTATTTTCTGTGCGATCCGTGCTTACATACGAAGTGAATAATGTCTTCAGCTTTAGGTGATGGTAAATTAAATCAGTTATTGGAAGAATTTGGAACAAATAATTTCGTATTGAATGGTGATACGATACAATGTAAGTTATGTTGTTCACAAATCAGAGATTCCAAGGAGAAACGGAAATTGTTGAAGCAACATTGCAATACCAAAAAACATAAAGCATTTGTTGTAGCATCAAAGAATAAAGAACACGACCATTTGTCACTTCAATCGGAGTTTTTTGAAGACATGTGCAAAATGTTACGTAGCAGCATACCATCTCACAAAATAGAACATTCTGAATTTAAAATCTTCATAAAAATACACTTAGCGGTAGCCTCCCAGTGCAACAGCCCTCCGTAAATAGTGTCTATCAAAATTTTATGATAAAGTTATGGCTCAAACTCGGCAATCTGTGGGTGACAATAAAATTTGGATTTGCATAGACGAAACTCTGGATTCTGTGGGGAGGTTTGTTGCAAATGTAATTGTAAATGCAAATGTAATTTCGCCAGACAGACCTACTAAATCATTTCTATTGACGCCTGAAATTATTGATAAGGTTAACCGCAAAAGTACCGTCGAAATTTTTCAAAAGAGTCTAATTTTGCTGTGGCCAGAGGGGATCAAAACTGATAATGTGCTACTTTTTCTGACAGCTGGTGCAAGCTACATGCTAAAACCTGCTAAATAAATTAAAACTACACATCATCCCAATATGGTTCATTTAACGTGCATCGCTCACGGCCTTCATCGTGTAGCCGAAATGATACGCTTCTGGTACAGTGATGTGGACAGCTTCATTGCTAATGTGAAAAAAAAAAAAAATTCTGAAAGCCCCAAGCAGGTCACTGATTTTCAAAGAAATGGCCCCTGGGGTCCCTTTACCTTCCCAGCCCGTTGTAACTCGATGGGGCAGCTGGCTAAATGCTGCTGCATATTATGCAGATTATTATGATAAAATAGTTAAAGTAATCAATGTTTTGGATAGTGAAGACAACTGTGCCATTAAATCTGCTCAGTCACTGATTTCAGGCAATTTACGTAAACATCTGTTATTTATTAAAACTAATTTTCCAGATGTCACCAAAACTATTCTGCATTTAGAATCAAGAAATCACAAACTGCCATATGCTTTACAATTGATAGAAGAGCTATACATGGAAATTGAAGATACAGATCCTGCGCCTGCAGTGCAAAATAAACTGAAAGCCGTGATGGAGAGAAATCCTGGCTACGCTACAATGATTCATATAAAAATTGGTTTACAATAGCTAGACAAAATGACATCTACGTATGACGAACACAATGTAAAATATCTTACGTTTGCTCCCGTTACATCATGTGACGTTGAGAGAAGTTTCTCGCTGTATAAACATTGTTTGGTTGACAAATTTTACTTTTGAACAATTTAAAAAATGTATTGTTGTTCGCTGCAATGTTTTTGAGGAACGAATAGATGACGATATGAACTGATGTAAATGGACTAGAGCTTCTTACACAGCCCTGCCCGTTTGAGACGTGTTCTGAACACCCGTGCTACGCCGTCTGCCAGTCACCACGGGGCGTGTATAATACGAGCGCGCAAACATGGTAGGCGATGGGATATTTATCCTCGCTCTAAATATGAGTGAAGGGCATAGACACAATGCTAGGCGGCTCATATTGCTCTCTCACCACATGACTGAGTCTAGCCAAACAGTAAGTTGACAAAAGCAGTTCTATAGAATAAACATGTATATTACCTTTGCTTGTTATACAATAGTTATGCAGTTCCCTTGTACTACTAAACACGTTTAAAAGTTTCTATACCATATTCTCAAAAATAAACGTTATAATTTATATGAAAGGTGTATTGGAATTGTTTAAAATGTACATCTTGTTAGTGGCGTAGTCATAATGGTACTCTCCTAGCTTACACGGTTGTTTTCCTTGTTGGTTTCTTTTTAAATATTACCGTTTCAATGTTCGACTGAAAACTAGATGAACTTAAAGGTAGAACACATTGAAAATGTTTATCTGGTTCAATGTCAATATGCTGAACAAATGTTCACATTGATAAGCAGTACCAAACATGGCCAGTAATTTGCCTGTAAAAAGGCGCAGCATGAGAAATGTTTTCGGTAGTGATGTGTACAAATCCAAACCAAGTTTTCCTGAACTGCGCAATAATGTGTTGCTTTGAGGGTTAATTAATTCCAATTGCAGTTCACCTTGGGCCACCAAAAATCCATATCTAAATGGATTTTTAATATCAGTGGTTTCATCTATGGCAAGAGAAAATTAACAATATTCTCCCAGTCCCGATTAAACCTTCGTCGTTCACTCATGCCGCATATGCAGCCACCACTGTTCTGTTTACACTGCCACGCGTCCTTAGCCAGAAACAACCGGTTTAGCTGGCTTTACGTGGTTGTTGAAAGACAGTAATGTGTACGAGAGGGATGAGTCTGCACCTTGAGTGCCTTCCTTCCCACCCCTGGTCTAAACCATGAAAGGAGATGATAATAACTTCTCTTTTCGGATAATTGAACATGAACATGTTACGTGAAAAAATGCATTGATAAATGTATGGTTATTACTATCACATGTGCAACATTACATTACATTAAACGGTCACTCACATTGTCACATTAACAATGTTACGAGAAAAAATGCATTGATAAATGTATGGTTATTACTATCACACGTGCAACATTCGGCTCGTATTACATTAAAGGATCACTCACATTGACACATGAACATGTTACGAGAAAAAATGCATTGATAAATGTATGGTTATTATTATTACTATCACACGTGCAACATTCGGCTCGTATTACATTAAAGGGTCACATTGACACATTAGCATTAACGCGAGGACATAAACGTATAACTGAACACAAAATTCACCTTGCCGTTCACAATGCCAACAAAACGATGGCACCAAAACAGGATAACATAAGCCTGAAAGTGATGAAAATAAAAACTGTGATGATTAACGTGTGTGTTGTACTGTTTAACGCCCGCTTTTACTACTACGGCACCGCAGGCGGTGACACTGATGTTACATGGAATGAAGATGGAGCAGCGGTGGAATGAGATGGCGGGGGGAACCGGAGCACCCGGAGAAAACCCGCCGTGACGCCGCTTCGTCCACCACGAATACCACATGCGGGACCCTGGGATCGAACCCGGGCCGCCTAGGTGGTAGGCAAGTGATGATTAACGATGATACAGCCATGCATCTCATGTTGTTACAAACTGTGTTACTATTGTGTTTGTGTTATGCTATATTGTTCCATAAATAAAAGAAAATGGAATAATTTATAATTATGAAGTTTCACGTAGGGTCGTTAAACGCCATAGTAATAGTAGTGGCAGTTAATAATAATAATAATAATAATAATAATAATAATAATAATAATAATAATAATAATAATAATAATAATAATAATAATAATAATAATAATAATAATAATAATAATAATAATAATAATAATAATAATAATAATTGTAATACTAAATATATTCAATGTATTCACAAACTGTTTGCAACTATTAACAAATTATCTTCTTAAAATTTATGTTTTTGTCATAAAGACAACGATGATTTTCAAATAAAATAATGAACCTCTACTCAAATGACTCCATTTCTCTTCTTTCTTTCTTCTGTGCAGTGCGATGGTGTCATGTTTTCTCCTGAGTCCCATAGACGCGAACATGAAGCTCGAAAATTGCAAGATTGCAAAATTGCAAAATGATAAACATGTGGGATAAGCACTCATAATTGGTTGAAACACGTTCCATAGCGTCTTATTAGGCAAAAGTGGTATGTAATGGTAAGTATGCGATAGAATGCTAACATTTTATTTAGAGGAGGCGCAACTAGAGCTTGCCAATCTGCAGGATGCGCGGAAGGCTATTTTCGTAAACGTACCGTACCGCGCTATTACGCCTCTTGCAGTGCGACAGTAGTCCTGTTACGGGCTCCAGTATCTAACAGCGTCTCGAGGAGTGCAGTGACTGAATGGACAGGATAGACAGTGGGACCGGCAAGTACAATACGGAGAGTGGAAGTGGCATGCGACCTTCAGTCGAGCGAGGTAACCCGACTTTATCTGAGTAGTACCGACGTTTCGTGCAGCTCTCGTTGGCAAGCTTTAGCTGCGTCACAACTACTCAGTGCTTTATGACAAAACTAATCGTGTATACCAGAAAATATTGTGACGCTGGGCTCGGCATACAACAAAGGATGGACGGGGCCAAGCTACTTCACGCCACATGCCGGGCTGGCGCCCGGGAAAAGGCGTTCAAGATCAGACTGCCTCACGCTTCTGTTTGTATGTGCCTGACTAACAATCGAAGCAGCTGCACAAAAAGTGGAATTTTCTCCGGAGCATTCGAGAAAGATCCAGCTACATGACCGGCGACCTGTATGTGGAGATCGAGAAAGGTCTGTGTGACGTCAGCCCCGCTATATAAGAAGACCAGAAAGCAGCGGTGAGTTAGTTTACCGTTACAGACATGAGTCGGTCAGCATGTCAGTGAGTGCGAGACATGTCGATCGTCGTAAAGAAGATTCTAACGAGTGATTGCATTCTCATAGTGAGTGTATGAGAGGCAGAGAAGGTGAAGAAAGACACTGAAAGGACTGGGTAAGGTTACGGAAATAAAACTTGTGAGTTGTGATAACATGAAAGACTGTAGACTGCGTTAACGACGAGAAGAAAACTGCGTATTTGTGATAAAATTTTAGAAAACAATAAAGCGATAGAAAACTAATCGGACTGGAGTTTGTCACTTTCTCACACCACTATGAGTAGCAGGATTCGTCGAATTTGTCATTCTGTTATAATGTCATTCACAGAAAACTCTGTTCGAAGCAAAAAATGGAAAAACAAAGCCTCACATCAATTTGCAAATAAAGAAACCACGTGGCTCCTGTACACAGAAATTTAATAGTAATACCAATATGCAGAACAAAGCTTTCGCTAAAATACGGGTTGAAGTTTACCTCTGTATTCTCCAAAGTGCATAGGAAGTATGCTATTTTTCCGTAGAACGGTACAGAATTCAAATGACAAAATGGCAGATGCAGTACAATGTTTGAAAATATGTTTAAAATATAAGTATTGTTTATAATGATAATATGCACATATAGAATTAGGGGTAAACTTCATTGTATAAGGGAATAAAAATCTAAAAATGTTACCTTTTGGTGATTCTTGTCATTCAGGTGTGTGTGTGTGTGTGTGTGTGTGTGTGTGTGTGTGTGTGTGTGTGTGTGTGTGTGTGTGTGTGTGTGTGTGTGTGAGTAGTAGCGGAAGGTGGACACCTCGACCCACCACGACCCCGACATGGATCTTTTGCGGGCTATCATTCCCTCAGCCGGAAGGGATGAGGTGAAGTGAGAACGTAGGCTTGTCAGAGAGCAGAGCCAGCAAAGTTCAGAGACACAGAGAAAGGCCCTAACAGTTACAGATATTGACACCTGGCGCACAACCGAAGTGTTTCCTCCACCCAGGGAGAGGGCGACGAGGCGACCCTTGCAGCTCGGGAAGTAACTTCCAGGAGGGCCAGGGAAGGGGTTCCAGAGTGCAAGTATTTGTACCATCTGTCCACATTCGCCGGAAGTACCGCGCTACCAACCAAACCTTAAAGCTGACAAGGAGGGAAGTGAAGGGAAAGGAATCCGTGGAGAAGATATTAATGCACCCCAGTCTGGTGACAAGGGGAACCACGGAAAACCCCAAGTCAGAGTGGTCGTTCGACGGGGATCAAACCCGAAGTCGCACACTTTGCCGCAGCGCCATGTCTGTCGGTGTTCATGTCACTATGAGGGAGATCATACCTTTTTCAAATACTCTAGGGGAAGAATCTGAATATGCGATTTAACATGGGGTGTTATTAATATTTTATGAGTGTACTTAATGTACAAAACGCCGCAATGTGCCCTCTAATATTGTCGTAATGTGAAACAAAAGAACAGAAACATAAACGATCTTTTTCTCATTCTGATTTCTCTACTTGTGCGGTAACCGACTTTGCCTCGGTTTTGCCATCGGCATTCCTTGTGTAGTTTAATTCCCATTCTTGGAATGAGAACGCCTTTAAGACGGCTGTTTTGAACTCGCTGCAAGCTCAGCTAACATTGAACTTAGATTACTCCCTGGGGCTCTTTGTTCTACAAGGGAATCTACGGTTTCTGGTTCTTCTTCTGTTTCTGCTCTGCTTACCAATATAGAACCGCATTTGAGGTGCTTGCGGAATTCAGACGCAAAGGTGGTGAGGCGGGTGTCTTAAACGTATTATTCATCCTTTTTTTCCGGTTCAACTCCAGAAATTTTTCCTTAATGAAGAGGATTCCTGACAATTGAGAATGAGAGTACGCTTGTGTGTATGTGTGTGTGTGTGTGTGTGTGTGTGTGTGTGTGTGTATGTGTGTGTGTGTTTGTGTACCACATCGGATGGAAAGATGCGTTAATTTGCAAAACTTCCTACGTGGCAGAGTATAAATTATTTTTTAGAAAACACAAGCCTCCATAAGAGGCTTTCCCAATTGTTTCTCCTATACGACCTTGAAATTTTATACCGGAATCATTGATGGGTAAGATTGTAAATTTTATATACAGAGAGACCCAAAAACATCCGAATCGCTAAGCGGTGTTTTTCTACTGCGCACCCGCAAACACTATAACGCAACTGCTGTACACAAGGTCATGCACGTGACTTGTTTTTCTCTGCTCTGAGAGTCCAGTATTGAGTTATTACCAGTGCGTTTTATTGTTTTGTGCAGTACCTAGTCACAAAGTGTATTATGGCTCAACATGTGTTTTCTACTGCACAGCGTGTATTTAT
Source organism: Tenodera sinensis (assembly GCA_030765045.1). NCBI lineage: Eukaryota > Metazoa > Arthropoda > Insecta > Mantodea > Mantidae > Tenodera > Tenodera sinensis. Next base: position 241,365,719 of record CM060962.1, read on the forward strand.
TTATGGTTCGTATGTGTTAGCTCCGTCAGCTCGCCAAATGAAAGTACAATTTGCAGAAAGATTTCCAGGTGATCTGCGATTTCTACCTCTGGGGTAACTTAAAGACTAAAGTGACAAACCTACACATCCTGGAAGAATTAAAGCAAACCACCCGCCAGGAAATTGCCAGCATTTCTCAACGTGAAGTAGGGCGAGTGATGGATAGTTTCCTAAAGAGGTGCCAAATGACCAGTTTCAGCATCTCCTTTAATAACGTTGGTAAGTAAAGCCTTTAAAAGTAGCGATAAAATGCTTTATGGTTTCATCCAAGCTGTTCTATGACAGCGGTAGTCGGCAACGAGCGCCGAGGACGCGTACAGGCAAAACACAGCGCAGCCGGTTCGGAGTCTTCTGGATCATTCGTTAGAAATAATAGGAAGATAGGTAAGTAAGTGCAAGAAATAATTTTCGTAAGTTTAAAATCAATGCATAATGCTATAACCCTAAGTTACAATCATTATCTAGGCAGCGTAACATTTTGTCATGAGGTCATTAGTGAGTTCCTTAGCGTAGCTCAAGTAATTAAGGTTCTAGTGAACTCAGTGGCCAGAAAACCATTAGGTCAAAGATCACAGTCTTGGAAAGACAGTTATGTGAAACATTCGGGCTTTCGCCCAGAATTCTTAAAAATAGAATAGGAAACGAAATTACTGTAATTTTAGTACGTCGCATAGCAACAGTTGCGATTCAGATGCGAGTTAGCAGTCTATGAGGTGGTAAGGATTTTGCTCTTAATCATAAAATAGTTTCATTTAATTATCACAGTATACCACTAAGGGCAAACGTTATCAATGGCTTCCATTATAATTATCAAATAGAAAACAAAAGGTTATAATAAATACTTCAAATAGAAATGCATACTCAGAGCGGTCTGAAGTTAAGCATGGCGTCCCACAAGGTTCCATTCTAGGTCCCCTATTATCAATGATCTCCCCGCAGTAATAATTCTCTTTGCAGATGGTACAAGTATTTTGATTAAGGAACACAAAATTAGTCACATCACAGATTCATTTGTGGTGGTTCCTAGTGGAGAATCCCAGAAACTTTCAAGTGCAGTTGATGTTCTTTGTTTAACTTCTTGGTTTTATTTTCTATGTTGTTATTATTTATTTTTCTAGGTTCAAGTCAATAAATGTTTTGGTAACAAGCTCAAAAATAGGTTATTTAAAACCCGCATTAAATACCTTACGTTCAATAGAATTTTCAGCATAATAAATAAATGGTTTGAAAGTAACGAAATCCATATAAATTTTGGAAAAATTAACTATACTAATTTCTGTGCAAATCATTAAAGACTCTCACAGGAAGGAATAGAACACGAAGGGAAATAAAGAGAAGCTAATGGTGCAAATTTTATAGAATCTTAATATGAATTGGAAGAACCATATTTATTATATCTTACCCAAAATGTTCTCCTCATGTTATGGAATTAAATCACTAACCCAGGTTATAAATAAAAGCATCCTCAAGACGGCTTATTTGTCTTTTTTGCATTCATTAGTAACGTTCTGGGGAAATTCGGTAGATGCTAAAAAATTTTTAGTTATTAAAAAGTAATAAGAATAATGTCAGGAGTAAGATTATCGACTCCAGTAAACCACTATTCAAGACCTTAGAAATCTTACCACTGGCCTCCGAGTACATCTTAGTTGTATTGTTATTTGTAGCAGACAATCCATAGAAGTTTTCAAGAAGTGCAGATATTCACAGCAAAGGGACAGTTATTCCAAAAAGAGGTTTATTACAATGGCATGGTCTTATTTAACTCTCTTCCATTATATATAAAATAATTGTGTACAAATAATAAGTTTAAGTCAGCATTGCAATGATATCTCATTTACTTACACCTTCTATACTGAAAATGAACTTCATTCTTGCAAAATCACATGGAATAATGAATTTACATTGTAAATATGATAGATAAGGAAACATGTTTGCATTATTCTTGCAGCTATTTATATATTATGTCAAACTGACTTCCCTGAAAATTTCATCACAGTTAATATGTAAATAATGAAGT
>CM060962.1:241372777-241475277 GCA_030765045.1 Tenodera sinensis
AACTTATCTTATTGCTTATTTCTTTGTAGGTGCAATGGGGATATTAGAATATCCCTTTGAGCGATAGTCAAAACTTTTAAAGTTTTAAGTATTCCGAAAGTAACACAAATAACAAGGAATATCTCCGAAATGATTCACTCTACAAAAAAATTTATTTGGACATAAATTGTGTTTTAGAGAGATCCGCATTTTTGTAGGGCAAGACTTCGTCTATCTCCTACGGCTTACGAGTTATTCAACGGTCATCCAGAGTAAACAGGACTGCGTAGACAATAGCCAGAAAATTCAAAATATACATTTCATTTGTCATACAAATATCTTAAACATATGACATTTTAATCAAAATCGTTAGCCATTTTCAGGAAAATCAACATTTCCGAAAAATTTTCTATATAAAGGGTAGTTTAGGGTGGGTCTATTTTCTTCAAAATCTTCGTGTCACATCCTTGAAAGACATTAGACTTAAATACTAACTTTGGTTTTTAACCGGCTTTTCATTTTTGAGTTATGCTGTCCACAGACTGACAGACCGACAGACAAACAGAAAGACAGACAGACAGACAGACAGACACCAACGCGGACCTTTTTCTAAAAATCTGGTGTGTTGCACTCATATGACTTTCTCTACTCTTGCATTAACCATTCTTACAAACTCTTATTCCTATATCTTCTTTGTGTTAGTTGAGATAAACATTTCTACAAATTAGTACTTTCTCTACGGGTAAGTAGGGGAAGTATTGTATTCCATCCTAAAGTTCGATGTCGAGATTTCACCGTAAATATGTTTTGAGACCCCCTGAGTCCAAAAAAGGCATTTTTAGAAAAAGATCCGCGCGCGCGCGTGCGTGTGTGTGTGTGTCTGTGTGTGTGTTTGTGTGTCAGTCTGTCTGTCAGTCTGTCTGTCAGTCTGTGGACAGCATAACTCGAAAATGAAAAGTAGGCTAAAAACCGAAGTTGGTATTTAAGTTTAATGTCTTTCCAGGATGCGACATGAAGATTTGGAAGACAATATCCCCACCCTAAACCCCTAAACTATCCTTTACATGGAAAATGTTTCGAAAATTTTAATTTTCTTGAAAATGGCCAACGATGTTGATTAAAAGTTATATGTTTGATGTATTTTTATGACAAATGAAATGTATATTTTGAACTTTCTGGCTATAGCCCCTTTAGTTGCATTTACTCTGGACGACTTTTGCATAACTGGTAAACCGTTAGAGATAGACCAAATCATACGATATAAAAATGTAGATCTTGCTAAACTAGGCAATTTATGTTCGAATACATTTTCTTGTCGGTTGAACTATTTAGGAGATATTCCTTGTTATGTGTGTGAGTTTCTGAAAACAATTTTCGTGAAATGGAACATCGTTGTTCATTTATTTATATGTTAAGTGTGCAAAGAGAACGGAATATCAAAGCTTTAAAGGTTTGACTATCGCACAAAGCCTACTGTATTCTAATATTCCCCCTGCACCTACAAGGAAATAAACAATAAGATAATTTGTACAAATGTTTATCTCAACTAACATGAAGAAGATATAGGAATAAGAGTTTGTAAGAATGGTTAGTACAAGAGTAGAGGAAGTCATGTGAGTGCAACACATCAGATTTTCATATTGTTTATTTCCTTGTAGGTGCAACAGGAATATTACAATACAGTAGGCTTTGTGCGATAGTAAAATATTTTAAAGCTTTGAGATGCCGTTCTCTTTGCACGTTTAACATAAAAAAAAAAAAATGAACAACGATGTTCCTATTCACCAAAGTTTTGTTTTCCGAAACTCACACACATAACAAGGCATATCTCCGAAGTGGTTCACCCTACAAGAAAATTTATTCCGTCATAAATTGTGTATTTAACAAGATCTACATTTTTTGTACGGTGAAAATGCCGTTGTTTGCAGCCAGGGGTCCTCGAAACATACATTTTCGGTGAAATCTCGACATCAAAGTTTGGGGTCGAGTACAATACCACCCCTACTTACTATACGTAGTAGAGCAGGGGAAGACAACTTCGGGCCGTGTGACGTATTTAAACGAAGAGCTAGCTTGTACGTTCGTGACGTCAGGCGAGAGCGGTGTATTGCTATGCTGCCTAAATCAGCGGTGCTACTTACACGAAACTGAATGAATAAGAAAAATGTTATTTGGGATGCCCGGGCTGTTTAGGGAGAACCCTCTTCAGCCTAGTCTGAGGGTTTTTATTTGTTGTGTGAGGGATCTTAACGGCGTTAGTGCGAATTTTGTTTTTATGTTCTGCTTTTGTTGACGTTGTGTAGTGTTGTGTGTAGTGGTTTTGCGTTTGTGTTCAGTTCCCGTGTTTGACACCAGTTTGAGACCAGGCTTCAAGATGTAGAAACATTGTCAACTAGGTTTCAGATCTTTGCGACCCCGTATTCATTGGATGTTAACAATGTTTCTAGCGGGTAGCAAATTGAATTGATAAATTTACAGTGCGACGATTTACTGAAGGACAAATATAAACACAAGGAAGACTTGGCTGATTTTTATAAAAATGTTCCTCAAACCAGATTTCTGAGGTATGCCCTTGTTGCAGGGATATTATGTATGTTTGGTTCCACGTATGTGTGCGAACAACTCTTTTCTGTTACGAACCTTTCTAAGTCAAAATCATATTGTCAGATCAGAATGTAACATGCAGTCTTCGGTTACAAATGTGCCGCACATTACGCCCTAACACTGACAAACGAGTTAAAGAAAAGCGAAACGGCAAATGTCCGAAAATATCCACCTAATTGTTCTGTATAGCTCTCCTCTAGCTCAGGCAAAATAGTTATAATTTCTGTTCTATTTGCGTTATAACATGACTGTTCACATAAACTAGAATTTATATATATATATATATATATATATATATATATATATATATATATATATATATATATATATATATTATGGTATAAAGCCGAAACGTAATTATTTATAATCTGTATTATTCCGTAATTGAAACAGTCAGCATTAAAATTACGATGTCCCGTACGCCTTTCATCTTCCCGCTGTGACGTCACACATTCTACTGGCCGTCGTCACAGCAGCGATATGTCTTCCCCTGTAGTAGAGAAAGTTAAAATGCTACCGTTACCACTGAAATTCTATTATGAAGCCGTTCCGTTAGTTTCCTGTCTTGCTAAAATTTCAGCTTCATCATGTTCCCACCTTTCTTTCAATTTCTAACATTTCCCTGGTTATTTCTCCATCAACTACACAAGGCGTTTTCACTTCTTCGGCAAATATTTGGCATTATTGGTTCAGTACATGTTGATACTTTCCATAGAAAGTAATAAGTCTGATTCGTTCTCTTGGAGCGTATTTGCTTCTTGTTTATTGATTTTACATTTTATATCACTAGAAGGTTTGATTTTTCCTTCTCTTTAATAACTTCAGGGACTTTTGAGAAAGTAGGACGTTTCCTGTCTTACAGTATTCATGCAGACTTGACTGTAAATTTATATAAGTTGGTGGCGTTTATACATTTCCCATTAACTTGAAACCTGTCACTAGTAATGTACAGCTTGCAGATAATTACCTAATATGTACCAAACGGTTCAGATAAGGGCAAAAGCCTTTAGCATGTACTCCAGTCCATTACTGAAAAACATATAAGAACTGACAACGGAATCTTGTGTATTTTAACTCGATACAAACTTTATTATTATTAATAAAGAAAAGCGTAGCTAATTCTGAAACCAGTAATTAGGTCATTCTGAGGGCTTAAGTTCATCTATGTGTTTTCTAAAGTAAGCTTGGTCCAGGGTATTATAAATGTTATTAAAATGTATTATATGGTATTCGTCAGTGATATCCTAACCAAAATCATTAGACCCGTTTCTGAGATAATTAGAATTACCGTATAGTTTGTCCATGTAAAGACCAGCTGGAGATTTTCTGAAACATCTGTGTATTGCATCAACTGAAGAATCTGAACTTAAATATCAAGTTTGGTACTCAACCAAATTTTCATTTTGGACCTCACTTGTTCACGGACAGACAAGACATACCGACGGACAGACTTACGCGCATGTGGAGCGTTTTCTAAAAATTAGTTTATTTTAGGTTCAGGGGAATCCAAAAGGCGTCTTTTCGATGAAATCTCTACAACGAATTTTTGGGAGGAACCCAATATTTCAGTTAGGTGTTACGGAAGGTAATAGCTTTGTGTTCCACCAGTTTCATTACCAGACGATACGTCTCCGCAGTAACGTGCCGGGCTTCCATTTGGTTCCATTCTAGTCGGGCTGGCCAGTCTGACCATGACTTTTTTTTCGTGGTTTCCCCGGGTCGGCAGGTGAACGCTGGGGTAGTCATTTTCTACAACGAATTTCCTGCCCGTCATTTCCTGTACCATAATTTCCTATGATCTGTTTCAGGGTTGTAGGACCAGATGACATTGTTTTGTGTGTTGCGGCTGGGCGGTGAATATGCGATTTGGGAAGTTCCTCCTTAACATTGGTTGGACTTTGAAGCACACGCTTTCTGCGGGCACCTCTTGGGCCCTAGAAGCTTATGAGCAGGACTGGCCAGTGCCTGGGCATTTGCAAACGTTAGGGACCTAGTCCATGTTTACGCACATAGTCGCCAGGATCCCATAACCTTTTAGTGTCTTTCTTCACCTCCTCTATCTCCCATGCACTAGTTACGGCAATGTAATCACTCGCGACGTTCGCTGAATCTTCTTACGACGTCCGACGTATCTATCACGACGACACACACACGCAGAGCTGACACACTAACCGACTCATGTCCGTAGCTCAACTCTAAAGCTCACTGTTGTTCTCCTCTGGTGTCTTATATATTGGAGTTGGCGACACACGGACCTTTCTCGAGTTCCACATACGCACGCACCGGAAATGACGCAGCCAGAAGTGTCGCGAACGTTCTCGTCACAGTATAGCAGCAATCGCTGTACTTCTCACTTGCAAGCTTTTCGCAAACAGTGGACGTCTAAGTGCCCTTTTTTGTCCTAATGAGGTGACGGCTGCATACTGCAAGAGCTAATTACTTCATTTTCGATTGTATTTATCTAAGACCACTTTGTTATTGTTTGCCTAATGCCACAATGTTATAAAACATTCAGTCCATATCACTGTGATGTGTATTAGCTATTCTGTAGTTGGACTTGTAATTATTACTTCCCTGTAATTTATGTTATATTACGTTGTCAATGTTTATAAGTTGTTGCTTGTAATAGCAAAGTTACATGATGATTCAGCTCTTAAATGCTGTATTTCATTACTCGTGAATTTGTACGGGGCGGCACCGTGGCCGAGCGGTTACACCGTTTGCCTATCACCAAGACATGTGTTCGTGGTGGACGAAGCGGCGTCAAGGCAGGTTTTCTCCGGGTTATCCGTTTTACCCCGCCACTCATTCCACCATCTGCTCTATCACGTTTCCATTCATCCACTTCGCCTGCATTTCATATCAGCCTCCTCCTCTCTCATACGCGGTGCTGGGCTGACCAACCACTTCCTGCCCTTCACTCTGTCCGGTCCATAGGTTCATCTGCTCCCCGACAGGCGTCTGGCCCTAGGCACTGTCTTGTAAGTCCTAGGGGATGTCAGACCTCTATACGGGGAGGGTAATCAAATAAAGAAGAAGAAGTGAATTTGTAAAGTCATTTATTCAGCCACGAGGAGTGCATGGTGGCAGATAATTATCCCAGCGTTCATTGACAGGCGTTTCTGCAGAGAAGCAGGGCGCTGCAGGCGTGTAATGGCTAACAGTTTTGACCAGGCATTTTCTCTTTCGATGTATGAGGTTCTTTTACGTTTAGACGAACATTACAAGGGGCCAGCTTCCCTTTCGATTATCACGTCCAACATAATCCATCGTCCTCCACCGGTATTAAACCTGGGAGCTCGAAAACCAGAGGCTAACATGATAATCACCAGTGGCGTATATTGTGGGCCATCAAGGCTATCACGGAAGTCCATATCTAAGGTAAACTAGAAATTAATGAGTAATATTAATAATAATTCCAATACTAGCCAGTTTCCCTCATGCAGAATTAACGCGTAGGATGGAATATGTCTCGTTCTCTAAAGTTGAACAGAAGGGAGAATAGGGCTTCGGATGCTTAGTGCCGCAGCCTTCACTTGGGTCCGGGATGAGAGAGGTAAGGTAGCAGAATGCATGAATAAGCACGCCAAGACTTCGGAACTCCGTGTCACTATACTCACACGGGCATCTCGAAAATGTGTCGTGTGAACACGACTGGCTGCATAGCAATAGCACGTGAGTTAAAAGCAAGAAAACTTTATTTTAATTGTGCGATTGTTACGGTCCTCAACAGCTGTATTAGAATTATCTATTTCATAATGCACATAGTACCATGTCAGTTGCTAGTGTTAATGCTTCGAAATGTGTGAAACAACTAGTGAAACGACCATACTCACAGTTGAAATACAATAAATTAGTCATATTCAAGCAGGGAAGGCCTACTGCAGCTCTTCCGCACTTGCAGTGTGCGAAGAAACAAAGGAAATAAGAATATTTACAAAAACTACTTTATTATAAACGATTATGACAAGTATGTGTGGCTGACCGATTCGTGTGAATTTAATAAACTTTATTGCTGACCATGTTTGTTGTTTGCAACCGAGAAAACGCACTGGAATATGACGAATTTCGTAAATTTAGCATATTTAATCCCAGCTTTGGATAAACATAGAGATCAACAACGCTTATAACATGTTTTACAGCTTTATAAACTTTCGACACTCAACGGAACTATCATTGAACTATCAGAAAAAAAAGTTGACCGTTTGCATAATGAAAAGACTTCTCACCCTTTTCTCACATTCCACTTCACGTATATTTCATATTACAAGTTGTATACCTGAAAATCGCAATTTATTATATTTCCATGTAGTGTAGTACAAATTATAATGTATACTGTTTTCATGCTACATTTTATCTATATTTGACCTATCTAGTAAGATAATGTTCATAAAACCCGTGTATACCGAGTGGAAGGACAGGAATTAAATTAATTTAAACCAGTGGTAGATCTCGGTATTTGGAACACATTTTCTATCTTAGGGTTTTGTCTCTGACCATTTCCATCGGAGATATTTTAGTTTTGTCGAAAACAAGCTGCAACATTGCAGATTGTGTGGGTGGCACATTCCCTAGCTCAGCACATAAACAAACTTCCTAACGGTGCCTCTTGAGAACAAACACATACCGTGCCTTGTCCTTCCGTGTTTACTGTGCGAGTGTAGGCCAATCACAAGCGTTAGCTCCCAAAACATTACACGAAAGCGAAAGCGCCCGACTGTTTACATCCACAAACCAGGACAATTCCCTGACCAACCTCAGCGCAACGTTGTCGCCATTCTTCACATCTCAAAGAGCTGCTTGTTGTATTCCTTCACGTCTTTTAAATGATTAATTATTTCGAAACCCTGTGTGCTATGTCAGAAATAAGTTTGCGCATCTTACAAGTGTTATCTTCATACATTCTGGTGGAATCACGCACTCAATTTGGATCAAAATTCATTTATTTTTTCGAAATCCGCTGATCAAAGAACAAAATGCCAATCGACTTTTATGTTCCTAATGCTTCTATAAAGCACATATTAGAAGGAATGCAATGACTTCCTTTCCATTCTGTTTATAAACTAAATGAAGCAAAACCTGGGAATGAAGGAAAAATGAAGTTTTTTTAAAAAAATACAAGCATATAAGCACAAAAATATAGCGCGGGCCTACCAGGCCCCGTGCGAACAATGGTGTTCTACCAGTGCGCGTGCCTAATGGAAGATTAATCAACTACCCCTCATAGTCCGGATCCGGTAGGCCTAGTGATAGTCCAAGTACAACTCCAGCATACCCCCTGGTAACTACTATATCACAGAGGACGATTTTGTATATTCAGGAACCCTGTAAATTATTATTGTCAGAAGCATCGTCTGGAAAAAAGTGATTAAATTCCAGATATGCGTAATACGAGAGTAAAACAAGTGGACTCAAAAAGATACATAAACTTAAAATCCAACTGTTCCGCCTTACAGAGAATATTGGTTGGTTAAAGCTTTGTGCTGGAGTTCGGAAATGGGATGTTAAAGGTAAAGATCGTGCCTTTATACATATGTTATTGGATCCTTCGTGCTTTCTCAAAACCTTTTCCATACAATAAAGCCTCTTAAGGATACAACAGAGTACGGAAACTAGTGCAAGGTATATCTATATATGAAAAAAGTAATAAAGGCTTTATCAACGTATATTGCTCCCGTATAAACAGAGCCTCTAGGAGTTATGCTATTCTTTGGAATTTCAAAAGCCCTATGCAATAAGCGGCGATCAGAAGTTTGACACATGATACAAAATGCAGCTTGCTCCATTATTATAACGCTTTTTGCCTTTTAGCTGAGTAGCTAAAATAATATCCTCATTAGGCTAAGTGATTCAGTAATCAGCATATCGACTGCTAAATTCGGAGGGACTTGGTTCAATTCGGTGGAGAAGAAACATTCACACTCAATTAGGATTATCTGCCGTCTTCTCTGGAAGCTAAAAATATTATGAGGAGTAAACTTGGATTTAAAATTAAAACTCTTATTCATTGCAGTGCGTTTGCCTCTGGCGCGGAGGACCCGGGTTCGACCCCGGTACCAGCATGGGGATTTTATCCCTTCTGGGAGGTTTGGCACGGGGTGCACTCAGCCTCGTTGGTTCCGGGGGGACCAATTGAGGAGCTACTTGATGGAAAAGTAGCGGCCCTAGGTCGTGAAGACCGTATAACTGGCCGGGAGGTGTCGGGACGCTGACCACGTACCACCCTCCAGTACTGCACCCCACCAATGACGCCTATAGTGAGCCAAGGTGGGGGACGCAGCGGCTGGGCGGTAAGGCTTGGCTGTTCATGGGCTGTAGTGCCGGGGCTTAGCAACTTAGTTTATTCATTGCAGTGTGTTTGCCTCTGGCGCGGAGGTCCCGGGTTCGAACCCCGGTACCAGCATGGGGATTTTATCCCCTCTGGGAGGTTTGGCGCGGGATGCACTCGGCCTCGTTGGTTCCGGGGGGACCAACTGAGGAGCTACTTGATAGAAAAGTACTACATCCCACCAATGACGCCTGTAGTGGGCCAAGGTGGGGGACACAGCGGCTGGGCGGTAAGGCTTGGCTCTTCATGGGCTGTATGCCGGGGCTTAGCAGCATAGTTTATTCATTGCGGTGTGTTTTGCAGGCGTTTTAAAAAGCCTGGTGGTGCACGTGTTAAAACATAGCTGCTGTACATCCACAAGTAAAAAATACTAATTTCTCAAATCGTACAACTAGTTTATTGATTACAATTGACAGAATTGTGTAACCAAACTGTGACTCCAATAACCATTTTCCTTCTTTGTTTAACTAATTAAGGTTAATGTAAAAAACTAAAATAAACAAGGTCTAAATAGACTTAGAGTGGGACGAAACATCCATTTATCATGCGTCAATGTGGTTGGCAATGCTGTTGAAATGTTGATGAGTGCTTGTGTTGATCTTCAGTAAATGTAGAGCAGAATAATTCAGCCATGCACTTATTGCAGCTCAAAGGGTTCATACTGCGCATTAATGTGGCTTCCTCTTTCTGTAATTATATTCATCGTTATTGTTCTACGTTCTGCATTGATAAAATCGATAGTGACTATCTTTTATTATTTGCAAATGTAATGGCAACTTTGTGCGATTGAAAGCAAATAAGGTGGGACTGAACTGAGGCAGTTTGAAGGGATTATACGGGAGGCCGTTAAATATGTTTTACTTGTCCAAATGAGCTTTATACTCCTAATTCGGTAATTTTGGTTGGAGTAGAAGGAGAAAGGTTGATAATGCAAAAGACAGATTCACATTCAGTAAACAATTAATTTGTGTTGCTCCCACAACACCACCTTGTCTTGATGAGTGTACACTGTCCATACCTACACTAAACTCTGAAGTTGTATAATTTCTTAACCAAGGCCAGCTGTTAGAACTTTTTACGTAATTTATTGAAATAGCTGTTTTAATAATATTTAATTAAACATTATTAATTATTATTACTAATATTATCATCATATGTAGTTTTGTGATGTAATTATTCTAATATATTAAACATTAGATATACATACATATATGAATTATTTGAAGTGTAATTAATTCAATTATTAAAGCCATAAGTAAACAATTCAGCACAGATGTTTTAAAATGAGAAAAATGCTGGCTGGAACCTTCACGAGAGCACACTTAGCTTAGGAGCAGTAAGCTGGCTGTGTACTGCCTTGCATGACATTTCACCGCCGAGGACAAAAATATACCTTTCATCTTCACTAACATTTAATATTTTCATTTTCTCTAAGATGGTATAAGAAAACACAATTAGCTCTGTTTTTGGATTAAGCTAAACAAGGAAAGCTAATTGTGAATAAAAATTAGTAATCGTCCGTAATTCGTTAATTTTGATCATCAGGAATGGAAATTCTTAAGCAGTTGGCTTGAAGTTATCTACACCCACACCATTATCAATACAAAGGATATAAACACCTCTCTTTCCCTGATTACCCTCCCCTTATGTAGGACTTACCCCCTAGGACTTACAAGCCAGTGCCTAGAGTCAGATGCCTATCGGGGAGCAGAGGGACCACTGGACCAGACAGAGTGAAGACCTGGAAGCAGGTGGTCAGCCAAGCACCACGTATGACAGTGAGGAAGAGGATGATATGAAATGCAAGCGAAATGGGTGATTAGAAGGGTGATAATGGAGCAATTGGTGGAATGAATGGTGGGGGAAACCGGAGAACCTGGAGAAAACCCGCCCAGACGCCGCTTCGTCCACCACCAATACCACATGCGAGTCCCGCCTAGGTGGTAGACGAGCGGTCTAACCACACAGCCACGGCGCCGCCATTATACTTCCATACTCAGGGAAGGATGAGGAATAATCCTGGGTGGAGAAAAACTCCTACCCCCTACCGGGAATCAAACCCGGAACCCCTTGCCCAGCAGGCAGGTGCTCTACCAACTGCGTAAACACCTCTCAGGGTAGGTAAATGCGGTCTCCTGAGTGTTGTCTGCAAACGCAACCGACTGTGAGGAATGGACTGGTTGGCAAGCTATGGCGCCAACTGCGTAAATTCCAATAACCGTAATCTTCATTTTCTTTCGTCCTGGCTTTAATTCTTACACATTTTTATCCTTGATAATCATTATGTTACGTACTCATTAAACTCCAGAAGTTTAATGAGTTTCTGCCGCTTCCCAGTGGTATGTAGATGAAAATAGTGTTATTCCAATACTTTGTCCCTGATGTTTTCCCAGAAGTGTGCTTCCCCGAACAATAAAAGAAACATGTGCAACTGCCAACATCTAACTGTTCTTATCAGTCTGTTTATCAACACAACTCAAAAATGAATAATAGGATTCAACTGCCTTTTAAGAATGCTAGGTGGAAATATTTTGGAAATTTTCTATGCAGGATCAACACTTTATATGCCAAAATTAAACTGAAACGTTACTAAACTTGATGCAATGACGTCGCAGGTTACGAACTATTCCATCCCTTGCACAGTCTATTGGCGAATGCAGACAGCGTTCACCAGACCGTGTATATATACCCACTAGACACTCATGGACGAAACAGTTCATTTTCTTTGTACTGATAATTGTTTGATCAGGTAACCTGAAGCCAACTGATTCAGAATTATTATAGGTGCTTTCTGAATAGGGTCTGCTAACGCAATTTTTGTCAGATTCTGATTGTAAATATTAAAGATTGGAAAGCCCAGACTCAGCAAAATTCATAAATCTCCTGCTTCTCCCAATATAAATTAATATTCTAATGCGTCTCTTAAGGCCTTCCAACACGCCGTCGTAGTCCTTTGAATCAGAGCTGATGAAAATGGTTTCTCTGGGATTCTCTGCTTCTGAGCAATTTGTGTCAAATGACACTAGATTCATCACAACTACAATTTTACCTGCTAATATTTGGCATTAAGGAGAACACTCAAATTCGGTGTCTCGAGTTTATTTAAACGAACAAATAGGCATCCTGTTTATTATTGCAAGTGATATTTCTGTTACCATTTCGGAAAGGTGCTTGTTTCTTTTTTCCCGGTAAAATAGAAGTTAAAAGGATTCGAGTTTGTAACTATGTTAAGACAGTGTACTATTGAGGTTTGTACATTACAATGGTCTCAAAAACGCTTTCATTTCCTCTTTGGAACAAAAATTGCTATCTTCCTCTACTTATTACTTTCTCTATTATTTATAGTAAGTAGAGGAAGTATTGTATTCCACCCAAAAATTCGATGTCGAAATTTCATCGGAAATATATGTTTTGAGGCCCCCTGAATCCAAAATAAGAATTTTTAGAAGGTCCGCGCGCGCCTCTCTCTCTCTCTCTCTCTCTCTCTCTGTGTGTGTGTGTGTGTGTGTGTGTGTGTGTGTGTGTGTGTGTGTGTGTGTGTGTGGCTGTATGTGAACAAATAACTCAAAAACGAAAAGTCGGTTAAAAATCAATGTTGGTATCTAACTTTAATATCTTTTAAAGATGCGACACGAATATTTTCAACAAAATTCCTCCACCCTAAACTACCCTTTAAATGAAACATTTTTCGAAAATTCCGAGTTTCTCGAAAATGGTTCTAACGATTTTGATTAAAATGCCATATGTCTGAGATATTTCTATGACAAATGAAATGTATATTTTGTATTTTCTGGCTATAGCCCCTGTAGTCCTGTTTACTCTGGATTAGTTTTGCATAACTGGTAAACCATAAGAGATAGACCAAATCTTACTATACAAAAATGTAGATCTTGCTAAAGCACACAATTTATGTCCACATAAATTTGTAGAGTGAACCAGCTTGAAGATATTCCTTGTTATTTGTGTGACTTTTGGAATACTTGAACTTTCGTCAATTTGAAGATCCTTATTCATTTTTTATATCTTAGCCGTGCAAAGAGAACGGATCCTCAAAGCTTTAAAAGATTTGACTATCGCTCAAAGCCTACTGTATTCCCATATTCCCTTTGTACCTACAAGGAAATGAGCAATAAGATAATTTCTGCAAATGTTTATCTCAACTAACAAGAAGAAGATATAGGAATAAGAGTTTGTAACAATGGTTAGTGCAAGAGTAGAGAAAGTCATCTGAGTGTAACACATCAGATTTTGTTTATATAGCATTTCATATCTAGCAATTTTCACCTGAGCGCAAATCCACAGTGATCACGGGTACATCAGTGGAAGTGATACCAGTATGTGTACTCCATGGAGGAGTAAAGCACAGTAAGGAGGCCAGAGTAACCGTTTTGCTTCTAACGTGATCCCTGAGACGGAGGAATGAGGAAGAGACCCCAAGGGCGGCCAGATCCGCGCGGCGATATGCGCAAACATGGCTAAGTCCCTATCGTTTCCAAGTATCCCGGCACTGGCTAGTCCTACTCATAAGCCTCTAAGGTCCAAGAGATGCCCGTAGAAGATGGGTGCTTCAGCAGTCCAACCAATGCCAAATTAAACTGCAAAGCAAAAACTCGGTGAAGTACCCAACTTGGTATTTCAGTTCAGTTTCTTAAGTGGATGCAACACGGAGATTTTTAAGAAACAACCCAGCTGGTCTTTATATGGGCAAAATGTTCCTTAATTGTGATTATGTCAGAAACGGTTCTAATGATTTTGATTAAGATGTCTCTGAAGGATAACATTCATAACATTTTAATAGCATTTATAACTCCCTGTACCAAGCTTACTTTAGGAAACATGTAGATAAACTTAAGTGCACAGATTCAGTTAAATACGGGTTTCAGAATTAACTACGCTTTTCCTCATTAATAGGAACAATGTTTGTGCTGCGTTTGAAAAATACACAAAACTCCATTGTTATTGTCATTATAATATGTTTTTCAATAATGAACTGGAGCATCTGCTAATGGCTTTTGTGCCTAACTGAACCTTTGGCAGATATTGTGGCGCCGAGCGCGGCGCAAAACAAAGGACTGCAGGGCTAAGCTACTTCACACAACATACCAGGCCGGCGAGCAAACAAATGCGCCCAAGGTCATGTTGCCTCGCATAACTGTTTGTGTATAGATGACTGTCAACAATCGAGCGGCAGAACCAAAAGGGGTTTTCTCCAGAGCCGTTGAGTCATCGCCAGCGTGTTTGAAGAAGTTCGCGAAAGTAACTTGTAACGTTATCCCCGCTATATAAGGAGGCGAGGAAACAGTAGTTATAATTATAGACATGAGTCGGTCAGTGTGTTTTAGTGTAATCGCGTCGTAAAGAAGTTTCAACAAGCGTCGAGTGATTGTTTCTTCGGAGTTAGTGTGTGAGAGACAGAGAAAGTGAAGAAAGACAGTGAAAGGACTGAGTCAGGTTACGAGAAGAAAACAATTGTGAGTTGTAATAACACAAAAAATTAGAGACTGTTTTAACTTCAGCAAACGAGAACTGTGTATTTGTGTAAAAGTTTAGAAGAAAAACAAATAGATAGAAAAGCAACTGTACTGATTTTGTCATTTTGTCACACTGGTGTCAGGGTTGGGATTCGTTGAATTGTCATTTTGTCATAATATTAATTATCTGCAAGCTGTACATTGCTAGTGACAGGTTTCAAGTTATTGGGAAATGTATAAACGCCACCAGGCTAATATAAATTTACAGTCAAGGCTTCATGAGTACTGTAAGTCAGGAAACGTCCTACTTTCTCAAAAGTCCCTGAAGTTATTAAAAAGAAGGAAAAATCAAACCTTTTAGGATATAAAATGTAAAATCAATATACATCAACAAGAAGCAAGTATGTTCCAATAGAACGAATGAGACTTTTTAGAAGAAGCTGTAAGTTCTATGGAAAATATCAACATGTACAAAACCAATAATGTAAAATATTTGCCGAAGCAGCGAAAACAACTTGTGTAGTTGACGGAAAAATAACCAGAGAAATGTTAGAAATGGAAAGAAAGGTGGGAATATGATAACGCTGAAATTTTAGCAAGAGAGGAATCTGTAACAGAACGGTTTCAGAATAGGATTTCAGTGGTAAGGGTAGCACTTTTACTTTCTCTATTACGTATAGTAAGTAGGGGCGGTATTGTATTCGACCCTAAAATTTGATATCGAGATTTCACCGGATATATATGCTTCGGTATCTGAAAGTGTTGTGGAATCAGTCCTGCTTCCACTGACGGCCATAAGTAGAACTTGGTTCTTTTGTTTGAGCATGAGAGCTCGTTTGTTTCGGCGACATTTCACTACATGAACACTGTTCACAAGAAGACACAGATTGTTGCGAGTCACGCACAGGGTGCGGTGAGCCGACCAACTTCCTTCGCACGTAAGCAACAAGTAAGAAACAAGTAAGCGAGAAATTATAGTACAGTATATGTGAAGAAAAGTTATGTGAAATGCGTAGAAACTGTAAATATCATAAAGCACAGCAAAATATATGTATCTACTCGGTTAGATGAGAATTAGGTATGGAATGTAAGCAGTGATCAGTTTAGTCTAATACAAAATGTGCGAAATTCAGTTTAAACGTTAGATTCTTTTATGTAATTCGGCAGGGACCGAACAACTAGTGAACTGGGTTTTCGGTTTATCCGATTTCGAATTAAAGAGGATCTACTGCATACACAAATCGCATGAAACCACACAATTTACATCAAATGGCTATTTTTTGAGTTTAACCATTTCCAAGATATTGGTTATTATTGGTTTGAATTTTGAAATATGTACTTACACTTTTCTCAAGTCATAATTTGCCCTTCTTTTTTGTCTTTCTCTACCACGTACAGAAAGTAGGGTAAGCACTGTTATTGCACCCAAATAGTCAATGTCTACATTTCATCAAAAACATATATATTTTGAGGCTCGCTGAATCCCCAAAACGATTTTTAGGAACGATCCATGTGTGCATATGTGTGTGCGAGTGTGTGTGTGTGTGTGTGTGTGTGTGTGTGTGTGTGTGTGTGTGTGTGTGTGTGTGTGCCTGTGTGTGCCTGCGTGTGCGCGCGCATCTGTTTCTCTCTGAACAGTATAACTCCGAAACGAAAAATCGGCTAAAAACCAAACTTGGTATCTACATAAGTTCAGCATCTTTCACACTGTGGTACGAAGATTTTTAAGAAACTCCCCCATCCCAAACTACCCATTACAGGGAGCATTTTTCAAAGAATTCGATCTTTTCATAAACCAATCAAAGAATTTTGATTAAAATACCATACGTTGAACATATTTTTATGACATATGAAATCTATATCTTAAATTACATTGAAATGGATTCAGAAGTCCTCTTCATTTTGGGTGATTTTTTGCATAAATAGTGAAGTTTGTGACAGTCAAAGATGTAGATCTCGTTCAAGCATACAATTTATACAATTTTTTGTGGAGCAAAGTTTCCCAGATATCCCTTGTTTTTTTTTTTTTTTTTTTTTTTTTTGTTTTTTTTAAATTTTCCAATACTTATACCTTTCTCAAAGACGAAGCGGAATATTTTTTAAACTCTTGGCCGTGCAAAACTGGCATTTCATAGTCATCACAAAGCCTCCAGCTATTAACAAATTTGACTATAACTTAAAGCCTACTGTATTCCCATATTCCCCTTGTATCTGCAAGAAAATTATCAGTCAGATAATTTCTACAAATACTTCTTTGATTAACATGAACTAGGTAGCGGAATAAGCTTTTATACCATAGTTTGTGCATGAATGGAGAAAGCTATGGAGCGCAACACTTCATATTTTTTCTAGTGATGAATGAGAGATCTTGGAATTTCAAAGCCATCACATAGGGATCCACTTATTAAAAATCTGAATCTATCGCACTAGCCTACTCTATTCTTCTTATATCGGCAAATAAATGTACAAACGTTTAATACAAATTTACATGAAATATTAAGTAGACAGAAGAACAGACCTTTTACGAACAGTTTATAGAAGAATGAACAGTGGTCACGTGGATGCAACACATATGATTTTTACTTTCTCTACTACATACAGTAAATTAGAGGAAGTATTTGTATTCCACCCAAAAATTCGATATTGAGATTTCACCTGAAATATGTTTTAAGGCCCCCTGAATAAGAAAGCATTTTCAGAAAAATGCCGTGTGTATGTTTTTGTGTGTGTGTGTGGGTGTGTGTGTGGGTGTGTGTGTGGGTGTGTGTGTGTGTGTGTGTGTGTGTGTGTGTGTGTGTGTGTGTGTGTGTCAGTCTGTGGCCAGAAAAATTCAAAAACGAAAAGTTGTATAAAAACCAGAGCTGGTATTTAAGTTTAATGTCTTTCAAGGATGCAACACAAAAATTTTGGAGAAAATTCCTCCACCCCAACCTACCCTTCACATGGATCATTTTTCGAAGATTTTGATTTTCTTGAAAATGGCTCTAACGATTTTGATTAAAATGCCACGTGTTTAAAATATTGTTATGGCAAATGAAATGTATAGCTTGAACTTTCTGTCTATAGCCCATGCAGTCCTATTTACTCAGTATGACTTTTGCATAACTAGTAAACCGTAAGAGATAGGCCAAATCTTACTCTACAAAAAGTGTAGATCTTGCCAAAACACACCGTTTATGTGCAAATAATTTTTTTGTAGAGTGAAGCATTTCGGAGATATTCCTTGTTATTTGTGTGAGTTTTGGAGAACTTTTACTTCTGTCTAATGGAACATCTTCATTCAGTTTTACATGTTAACCGTGTAAAGAGAACCGAATTTGAAAGCTTTAAAAGATTTTACTATCGCTTAAAGTCTACTGTATTCCCATATTCTCGTTGTGCCTACAAGAAGATAGTCAGTAAGATACTTACTGCAAATGTTTATTTCAACTAACAGGAAGAAGATATAGGAATAAGAGTTTGTAAGAATGGTTAGTACAAGAGTAGAGAAAGTCATGTGAGTGTAACTCATATTTTTTATATTTAGTTAGGTTTTCATCTATTCTGATATTAAAAGTTTATATTCAAGTATTTTAGGTATGCATATTTTATATTTTAGGAAGTTTTGCTAAATTGTTTTAATCATCCGTTGAAGATCGGTAGCCAAAATAACCTTTTCAGAAATATAGTTAATTACTACAAATGCATATGCACCAGTTGCAAGGCTTGTTATAAAATACAGTATCTACCAAACGTTTAAGAACATCTGAATATTTCACCGAAGTATTTTGTCCAGCGGCCTTGTGTAGCGTCAAAAATATCATCTTATTAAAGGGTATGTTCTAAAAAAAATAATTATGTAGATGTCATTCTTTTTAAGGAGTTGTGATTTTTTTCAGTTTTAGAAAAACGAAAAAAAATCTCATTTTAAGTATTTTTGGAGAGGTGGCCATAAAAATTTATGGGACGTTAATTTTATTTATCTTTGAAAAGAAGGGCACGCATGTGAGGAATATTTATAAATATGATATTATTATCATATACTGTTAGTACAATTGACATTACGTTTATAACTTAAAGACAAATATGAATGAGCCAGCGAAGTAGGAGCGGTATCTGTTTATAGTGTATTCTTTATACTGCAAATCGCACCACTGAATACTGCTATGTTGATCTTGTTATGATGCCATGACATTCAGTTGCGCTGTAGCTTCCATTTTGTTCTGATGTGAAAAGATATTGTTAAGCAGGGTAAAACACGTGAAGAAAGATATTAAATGGCTAGTGATTGGTTTCCGTAAGTGCGGCAAGCTATACAATATCGCAATTCAACTGGGGATAGCTAAGACGCGCGTGACACAGACAATAAAACAACATAGACCTGGAGCGAAGTGGTAGGCCAAGAGTTGCATCGCCCCGGGAGGATAGAACTCTGAGAATTATATCCATAAGAGATTGCGAGGTAGAGGAGTAACTGGCCCCAGACCGGAAAACCGCCGAGAACTTCGAGAGCATTATCCGAATCATGGAATAACATTGCCGTGCAAGAGTGTAGGAATCTTGTAAAGAGTATCCCAAAAGGGTGAATTTGCTGTACTTGAAAGCCCATGGAGGCGCAATAAGGTATAAAATTTACTGCAATATATGCCTGAAGCAATGTACTATGAATTTATAATAATGTACAATGTTATGTATTCTTTGAAGAGAATATTTCAAAATATCAATGGGTGTCCTTCAACTTTTAGTAGAATCTGTACTTAGAACCCTAAAATCGGAGCGGACCCATCCATACGTTATCATCTGATTCCCTCCCTCCTGGGCCACTCCTGCCATTAGTCGAATATCTTCCTTCCCTTTTAGACCCTTGCCGTTTTCGAATGTTCATATAATCCACGTATTAGAGTGGGTTGTTTTTATAGTGTTTTGAACATACAACATTAGCCATTATCATATCTTCTTCTTTAGGCACTTACCCTGTTATGTGCTATCTTAATTGCTAGATTCTTACTTCAGGACATTAATTTAGTATTTATGATTCCTCATAGGACTGGCCCCATATCGCAGTTGGTAGAGTACCTGCCTGTTGTGCAAGGGGTCCTGGGTTCGATTCCCTGCAGGGGGGTAGGAATTTTTCTCCAGCCAAGATTATTCCTCATCCTTCCCTGAGTCTGGAAGTATAATGGCGGCGCCGTGGCTGAATGGTTAGACCACTCGTCTAACTAGGTGACCCGCATGTGGTATTCGAAGCGGACGAAGCGGTGGGCTTTCTCCGGTTTCCACCAATTGCTCCATTATAACCTTTGCAATTATCCGTTTCGCCTGCATTTTATATCATCCTCTTCCTCACCATACCTGGTGCTTGGCTGACCACCTGTTTCCAGATCTTCACTCTGTCCGGTCCAGAGGTTCTTCTGCTCCCCGACAGGCGTCTGACCCTAGGGACTGGCTTATAAGTCCTAGGGGTTGTAAGTGTAAGGGGAGGGTAATCAGGGAATAGTGAATAAAAGAGAGTATGGCTTGGGTATTCTATAACTCATTTAATTCGCTGTGTATTTAATTTTTTCTTCTACGCGCGCCTTTGACTCTCACATTGAGATCGATGATCATTTAAATGAAGATACAATATTGTTCAAAAACTTATACATCTATTTGGATTTTACATCGTTTCTACTATTGATAGTGCAGTATATTATACAGTTTGTTTCTTGAAGTTTAGTTTTGTGGTGTGTGATACTTCATTTGGATTTTTATTAAATTTTCGATGTATTTTCTCAAATTCCAATGCACAGTAATTTGCTCCAGCTGTTAATAATGTCAGCAGTGCACAACTGCAACAAATAAAAATTCGATATGTTCATTTTTAAAATGAAAAATAAAAACAGTAAACTTGAATAAATATATTGGGGTAACTAGGGAACAATTAACGGAAATGTTCGTAAACTCAAACACCAAAGTGATTAAAATGTTACTATTGTAACAAGTGGATGTTTTTCTCCGACTATATCTGCTGAAATTAAAAGAACATAGCATATTTCGGGTGAGATAGCATATTATTTTTTTCTCAAATGCATAGTCTCTAATATGGTACAGTATTACGAATAATTTTAGCAACTAACAAGTTTGGAGAATCCGTTATACATGTGTAGGCTTGAACTTTTCCAACTTTCAAGTAAACATCACAATTTTCCCAAATTTAGTATCCAATTTTTAGTTCCTGAAAAATACTTCATAGTTTTACTTTGTTATATGAACACTTCATTCTTATTTGATAATCTGTGGCAGTTAGCTTTTGTAATTTTTTTAAAGCTTAAATTTATAGAATTTAGACATTCGGGACATAGTTTATTAAACTCCGGACATATGACTTCCTGTTTGCTTAGATGACGCGTGCTAATAAATGGTTCGCTAAGCTACTTGTCAGCGAGTATTGTTTATTTAAACCTCCGAAATTTGGCCGGGTGTGGGGGGGGGGGGTCAATTCCTAGTGCCAAGACGAACCTGCGACACTTTGCTCTTTAAAGGTCACTTTGAGGATGGAACTTGCGTCGCTAGGAATCTCCGCTAAGGTCTGTCTAAAGCACACCATCATTTCCTCTTTTCTCGGTATAATGTAAATTAATAATTCTATTTCTGTAAACTAAACCTTCCTTAAACCAGAATTACATGTAGATTTCTAGAATTAATCCTTCACCACATTTCCAGCCACCTTTAGTAGTACCTTAAGCTACCCCTCTTCTATATCCCTATACAATAAAGAGCAAACTTTATCTCTGTTATAAATTAGACATAGGTTTAAAATTTCAGTGTGCCTTGTGTTTTATGGCTTAAAGTAGTAGAGACTCAACTATTCTGGCCATAAATGTACAACAGCATTGGGCAGCGACACATCCTCAAATTAAAAGTAGATCAAGGACGTTTTCTTCCTTAAAAATTAATTATAGTTACGTCATTTATTCTGCTGTGTAGGACTTAACCCCTAACAACTATCCACAGTTATCACAAAATGAAGCTATGTCAAACTGTTCGAAAATATCTGACTTTTTAAAAAAAAAATCCCTGAAGACTGTGGGTGAAATGGGTGATAAACAGCTCTCAACTATTCCCAAGTTGAACTTCGGCGTAATACACGGACCATTGTTCAGTGAATTTCACTCCGTAAAAACCGGTTTTCTGCAACATTAAGCTACGAAAACAATACTAACCATCTTCCATTAAACTTGAGTTGTTCCGTGCCTCGTTAACATGGACTGTGGTTTATTTTCCTTACAAGTGAATGCAGCTAGGTCCGCTGCAGCTGTTAGTTTAGTAATATGAGCAAACTCTAAAATTATTCAAATAAGGTACGTCGCTTTGACTTCATTAAATTTCTCCATGAACTAGTTTCCATTGGATGCATATTCATGAGCACTTAATGGACTCAAATACGCTTTTAATGAAAAGCATCAACACAAAATCCCACTTGCCCAAATTATACCAATTCCAAATAGTCACCGCTAATGATGGTCTAATAAATCACTCTAACTGGGTGCTTTACGGTAAACCGGTCTTCTAAAACTAATTAACCCTAAGCGAAATCTTAAAGTGAAATGTTTTATTTTGAGTTACTAAGATAGGGTAACTGTGGAATCTCTAAATTTTGGATACTGTTTCGATACATTCGGATTTTTAAATGTTAAATTATTCAAATTTAATGTGTTTAGTTTATGCGAAATAAGTAATAAAAGGAGTGAATACTTAACGTTATTGCCTCGCATGTGTCCCCAAAGAGTTCCTGGACTATAGTTCTTGATAGACCTTGACTGGCTTTCCTGTAAGGGAGTGATTGCGTGCGTGAGTGAGTGAGTGAGTGAGTGAATGAATGAGTGAGTGAGTGAGTGAGTGAGTGAGTGAGTGAATGAGTGAGTGAGTGAGTGAGTGAGTGATTGCGCGCGTGAGTGAGTGAGTGAATGAGTGAGTGAGTGAATGAGTGAGTGAGTGAGTGAGTGAATGAGCGAGTGAGTGAATGAGTGAGTGAGTGAGTGAATGAGTGAGTGAGTGAATGAGTGAGTGAGTGAATGAGTGAGTGAGTGAGTGAGTGAATGAGTGAGTGAGTGAGTGAGTGAATGAGTGAGTGATTGCGTGCGTGCGTGCGTGAGTGAGTGAGTGAGTGAGTGAGTGAATGAATGAGTGAGTGAGTGAGTGAATGCAACATTCCATCTACCCTTGTTACCTTCTCTCCTCGTATAGTAAGTAGGGGGAGTTGTATTCCACCCGAAAGCTACATGTCGAGATTTCACCGGAAATAATGTTTTGAGGCCCTTGAATCCAAAAAAAGCATTTTAAGTCCGTGCGCGCACGTGTGTATGTGTATGTGCATCTGTCTATGAAAAGCGTAACTCAAAAACGAAAAGTTGGTTGAAAACCAAAGTTGGCGTTTTAGTTTAAGGATACCCATCTGTGAAAAAAGGCTAAAAATTTCCAAAATTGCCAAAAATGGATTTTTGTTTTATCAAATAGTATAAATCGTCTGCTTTATTTTGATATGCTTTTTACAACCTTACAGCCTTTTTATCTATGTCACATGGCCGTCTAACTGATTGCCTGTAAGTGGTCGTGTCCATTTAAATCCATACAGTTCCATTATTCTTGCTACGACTTCAAACTTAGGTTTTCCACGTTTTTATTTGTAGCACTGTTTGCTCTTTAAAATGCTCCACATGATGCAATTTTCAGTACTTATGCATGAAATTTGGTGTACCTGCTTAGAAACAACATAAAAAAGAAATGATGAGAGAATTTTCTCATAAAGTGAATAACTCCTGAGTAATTAAATCTTAAAGTTTACATTTCAAAATTTAAATGAAAAAAACAATGAATTCAAAATTTAAAATTTATTTTTATCCCAACTAATAACAAGATTAAAAAATTATCTCATCAATTTGCTACCATTCTATTACAGGACATAACTGAAAATTATCAAGTTTTTCAAATCAAAATTGCATCATGGGGAACCATTTATACAAATATTAAAAAGAAGATAATAAAATATTAATATGTTTGCAACTAACCTGCCTAAATGTATGAAATTTGGCACAGTTACTCCTCACTATACATTGGTTATTGTGTTAAAATTTCAAATCAATCCAATGAAAACTGTACATTTTCAAAATTTCACAGATGGGTACGTGTAAAGCGTAGTTTAGGGTGGAGGAATTTTCTTAAAAATCTTTGTGTCGCATCCTTGAAAGATATTAAACTAAAACGCCAACTTTGGTTTTCAACCAACTTTACGTTTTTGAGTTACGCTTTTCATAGACAGATGCACATACACATACACACGTGCGCGCACGGACTTAAAATGCTTTTTTTGGATTCAAGGGCCTCAAAACATTATTTCCGGTGAAATCTCAACATGTAGCTTTCGGGTGGAATACAACTCCCCCTACTTACTATACGAGGAGAGAAGGTAACAAGGGTAGATGGAATGTTGCATTCACTCACTCACTCATTCACTCACTCCCTCATTCACTCACTCACTCAATCACTCACTCACTCACGCACGCACGCAATCACTCACTCATTCACTCACTCACTCATTCACTAACTCACTCATTCACTCACTCACTCATTCACTCACTCACTCACTCATTCACTCACTCTCTCATTCACTCACTCACTCACTCACTCATTCACTCACTCACTCACTCATTCACTCACTCACTCATTCACGCACTCACTCACTCACGCACGCACGCAAGCAATCACTCACTGACTCATTCACTCACTCACTCATTCACTCACTCACTCACTCACTCACTCACTCACTCATGCACGCACGCACGCACGCAATCACTCACTCACTCATTCACTCACTCACTCACTCATTCACTCACTCACTCACTCACTCACTCATTCACTCACTCATTCACTCACTCACTCATTCACTCACTCATTCACTCACTCACTCACTCATTCACTCACTCACTCATTCACTCACTCACTCATTCACTCACTCACTCACGCACGCAATCACTCACTCACTCATTCACTCACTCACTCATTCACTCACTCACTCATTCACTCACTCACTCACTCACTCACTCATTCACTCATTCACTCACTCACTCATTCACTCATTCACTCACTCACTCATTCACTCATTCACTCACTCACTCATTCACTCACTCATTCACTCAATCCCACTTGCCCAAATTATACCAATTCCAAATAGTCACCGCTAATGATGGTCTAATAAATCACTCTAACTGGGTGCTTTACGGTAAACCGGTCTTCTAAAACTAATTAACCCTAAGCGAAATCTTAAAGTGAAATGTTTTATTTTGAGTTACTGTAAGATAGGGTAACTGTGGAATCTCTAAATTTTGGATACTGTTTCCATACATTCGGATTTTTAAATGTTAAATTATTCAAATTTAATGTGTTTAGTTTATGCGAAATAAGTAATAAAAGGAGTGAATACTTAACGTTATTGCCTCGCATGTGTCCTCAAAGAGTTCCTGGACTATAGTTCTTGATAGACCTTGACTGGCTTTCCTTAAGGGAGTGATTGCGTGCGTGAGTGAGTGAGTGAATGAGTGAGTGAATGAGTGAGTGAGTGAGTGAATGAGCGAGTGAGTGAATGAGTGAGTGAGTGAATGAGTGAGTGAGTGAATGAGTGAGTGAGTGAATGAGTGAGTGAGTGAATGAGTGAGTGAGTGAGTGAATGAGTGAGTGAGTGAGTGAGTGAATGAGCGAGTGAGTGAATGAGCGAGTGAGTGAATGAGTGAGTGAGTGAATGAGTGAGTGAGTGAATGAGTGAGTGAGTGAATGAGTGAGTGAGTGAATGAGTGAGTGAGTGAGTGAATGAGTGAGTGAGTGATTGCGTGCGTGCGTGCGTGAGTGAGTGAGTGAGTGAATGAGTGAGTGAGTGAATGCAACATTCCATCTACCCCTGTTACCTTCTCTCCTCGTATAGTAAGTAGGGGGAGTTGTATTCCACCCGAAAGCTATATGTCGAGATTTCACCGGAAATAATGTTTTGAGGCCCTTGAATCCAAAAAAAGCATTTTAAGTCCGTGCGCGCACGTGTGTATGTGTATGTGCATCTGTCTATGAAAAGCGTAACTCAAAAACGAAAAGTTGGTTGAAAACCAAAGTTGGCGTTTTAGTTTAATATCTTTCAAGGATGCGACACAAAGATTTTTAAGAAAATTCCCCCACCCTAAACTACGCTTTACACGTACAAGTTTTCCAACATTTTGATTTTCCCTTAATGGGCTCTTAACGATTTTGACTAAAACGTCGTATATTTAAGACATTTTTATGGCAAATGAAATGCATGCTTTGAATTTTTTGGCTATAACCCACGTAGTCCTATTTACTCTTTATGACTTTTGCATGACTGGTAAACCATAAGAGATAGATCAAATCTTACTATACAGAAATGTAGATCCGTTATTTGTGTGAGTTTTGAAATACTTACACCTTTCTCAAATGGAAGGTCGTTATCACATTTTTATCTCTTGGCCATGCAAAGACAACGGAATTTGAAATCCTTTATATAGCGATCAGCTTTAAAATATTTGCGTATTGTTCAAAGCCTACTGTATTCCCATATTTCTCTTGTACTATCTTTCACAAAAGTAAATACTCACCTTCAGCTAAACCTGCGCGAAGGGTCACCTAAACCTCAGGCGCGCTTGCATAGATGCTAAGAGAATTAAATTAGTCAAGTGCTTCCCTTGCTGTCCAAAGGACGTGGCAGGCGTGTCTCCTCTTAGCTCACTCACCTCACAGTTTTAAAAAGCAATATTTCAGCAATCCTTCTATATTAACGGGCCAACATTGCAAATTTAACTTCAGTGCATCTGCGGAAAAGGTGTTCTTATGGTGTTTAATTAAATTGTGTACTAGAACTAAAATGATTCCAGTGTTGGGTGCTACACGTTAGAGACGTGAGTTTAGCCACGAGATAAAGTTTGCACTGAAATTAGCTGCTAAGTTAGTGACAATAACCTTAATGTCATATGATACAGCACTAATGCCCAAGTGAGGAATGGCCGAGAAATCTAGGAGCTGACCGTGGAACTCAGAACTTCTAGTTGCCGGGGGTTCGACCCCCGCCTTTCGTATGTTTATTTTCTGAAATACAAAATTAACAATACAAAAATTAACAGAAATTGTATAGCATTAAAACTTAATTCTAATTCTATTATTTAGGTTCTATAGGGTAAAATTGTTATACCAAATAGTACGTTTAAGTGGATACTCGATAAAAAATGATATTGGATAAATGGTCTAAATTTGATGCTCCTTTGGTTCACAATAGCAAGTGAACAAACAGAACATAAACTACTTCAGGCCGACATTTTAAAGGAATGTTGGGAGGACATGAATGAAGATTCCACAGAACATCTAAAAACTAAATTCGTAGGAGAGCAGGTAAAATTGGTCAGTCAGAAGTCAATTAAATATACACCCGATGCCCTGTTATGGGCATCAATTTATTTTTCTCACCCAGCAGCTTACAGGCAGTTACGTGATTCCAATGTTCTTTCTTTACCCCATCCTGATTATCTCAGACAAATTTCTCAACCCCTCAGTCCTGATAGAAACTCGTGCATTTAAAATATTTATCAGAGAAGGTGAAAATGCTTGGTGATCACGAAAAAGTAGTAAATTTGTTGAGACATATGAACAAGAATTTCTTAAAGTAGAAAGCCAAAGAAACTTAATTCTAGATTTAGGTGTTGAGACATGTAACAATAATATCGGTGCTGACTGTAATGCTAGTGATTGCGAGTTAACGGGTGCTATTTTGACGAGGAAAATAATAAAATTAATAACCAACATCCTCTTGAAATACTAGTGTATTATTAAACAAGACAGTTTGGTATTATCTACAGGCCAAAAAAAATGGAGATAGGTATATTCGCATTGAGAAGGTAAGAAGCATGCTCTGCCATTAACAACTATGCAAAGCATGTTTTCTACTAACATACTAACACACATGAACTTTTAATACGAAATGTGAAAATATAAATGAATGCACGCTTCTTCCAGCGCAGAAATGCTGTAAAACATGTGTTTATTCCGTATGAATTGCTTGGAACGTCGGCCTCGCGTTGTGACGTCACGAATCGCATATCCAGGCCTGTTACTTAGAGATGGCCTTGGTTCGATCCCCGGTACCAGCATGGGGATTTTATCCCCTCTGGGAGGTCTGGCACGGGGTGCACTCAGCCTCGTTAGGTCCCAGGGGGACCAATTTAGGAGCTACTTGATAGAAAAGTAGCGGCCCCAGGTCTTGAAGACCGCATAACTGGCCGGGAGTGATCGGGAGGCATACCACGTACCACCTCCAATACTGCACCCCACCAATAACGCCTGTAGTAGGCCGAGGAAGGGGACGCAGCGGCTGGGCGGTAAGGCGTGGCTCTTCATGGGCTGTAGTGCCGGGGCTTAAAAAAAGAAAAAAGTGCCTACATTACAACTCTAGCAGACCAGCTGCAGGGATTCCAGGCTGGAAGAGGTGATTTTAACCCGCCTGAGGATAGGCCACACTCGAGCCACACATGGACACCTTTTGCGTGGTGACCCGGAGCCTGTCTGTGCAACGTGCAATATTCCAATCTCTGTCGCACATGTCCTTTTTGATTGTCCACGATACGCTCGTGAGCGCCAGTCCGTTGGCCTGGGCCTTACACTGTGCTCAGTTTTAGGCAACGACTCAGTAGCTGTAAATACATTGCTGAGGTTTGTTGCCACAATTGATTTTAGTAAGCACGTGTAAGGTTATTTTATTTCGGAACCTTTGGCATTCTAAGGTCTTTTACTTTTTGATTTTTAACGTTTTAATTCTTCCGTTTTAAGTGTTTTAACTTTTAGCAATTTCAAGTTTCACTTTTTAGTTTTTTAAATGACAAGTTTTAATAGTTGAGATGAGCTGATTTTATCTGTTTTAATTTTCGGCTTTTAGCCCTTTAGGGGTGACATTTTAAGTTTTGACCGTCGGTAATTTTATCTTTGGAATCGGGGTCTCAATGACCAAGTTGTCGACGGGCTCTTAAACCCGACAGACACAATCAGTCAGTCAGTCAGTCAGTCAGTCAGTCAGTCAGTCAGTCAGTCAGTCAGTCAGTCAGTCAGTCAGTCAGTCAGTCAGTCAGTCAGTCAGTCAGTCAGTCAGTCAGTCAGTCAGTCAGTCAGTCAGTCAGTCAGTCAGTCAGTCAGTCAGTCAGTCAGTCAGTCAGTCAGTCAGTCAGTCAGTCAGTCAGTCAGTCAGTCAGTCAGTCAGTCAGTCAGTCAGTCAGTCAGTCAGTCAGTCAGTCAGTCAGTCAGTCAGTCAGTCAGTCAGTCAGTCAGTCAGTCAGTCAGTCAGTCAGTCAGTCAGTCAGTCAGTCAGTCAGTCAGTCAGTCAGTCAGTCAGTCAGTCAGTCAGTCAGTCAGTCAGTCAGTCAGTCAGTCAGTCAGTCAGTCAGTCAGTCAGTCAGTCAGTCAGTCAGTCAGTCAGTCAGTCAGTCAGTCAGTCAGTCAGTCAGTCAGTCAGTCAGTCAGTCAGTCAGTCAGTCAGTCAGTCAGTCAGTCAGTCAGTCAGTCAGTCAGTCAGTCAGTCAGTCAGTCAGTCAGTCAGTCAGTCAGTCAGTCAGTCAGTCAGTCAGTCAGTCAGTCAGTCAGTCAGTCAGTCAGTCAGTCAGTCAGTCAGTCAGTCAGTCAGTCAGTCAGTCAGTCAGTCAGTCAGTCAGTCAGTCAGTCAGTCAGTCAGTCAGTCAGTCAGTCAGTCAGTCAGTCAGTCAGTCAGTCAGTCAGTCAGTCACTCACTCACTCACTCACTCTTGTACCTACAAGAAAATTATATGTAGTAATACCACGAAGAGGGTTTCATATGATATCACCTTGCGAACGTGAGAAAAAGTATGCCAAATATGTAAACCTCGAGTGTATTTGTTTCGATATTCCGCGAAATAATTAATGATTAATTTATTTAACATTATTTAATATTAATAGTGATTTAAGGGTAAAAACCTTGGAATAGCATTCATACATTTTAATTAAGATATATTTTCACAGCTGACACTACGACTAATCCAGTAGGCTGTGAGAACAACAGGAAATTGAGAAATTAGACATATTATGAATATAAATGAACGTTAGTAGGCTATTCATTGAAGATAGGTCTGCTATATTTAAAACTACAGTATTTTGACTTCGTCTCTTCAATGAAAATATCAAAATCCTTACTAGAATATTTGCCAAATCTTTTGTCTAACATTTTTTAATGGCTCGCTAATTATTTTTACTGCACATAAATATTTCAAATCTTCAGAAACGTAAGAAAATATTCAGGATGGCGGGACCGACAGGAGGAGATACGTTTGTAAGAATAGTTAGTACAAGAGTAGAGAAAATCACATGAGTGCAACACATACGATTTTGTTAAAATGGAAACATGCAAAAGAATGGGAGGAGTAAAGGTACTCAGGTAACAAGCAGCGCTAACTGAGCTGTGAATGAAGTTGATTAGCTGACGCACTAACTCACGTTTCTGCAGTAGCCTAGTTTGGTGAACCACTCTCGACCACACTGACGTAGCCTGATTATTAGATTCGGGTACGTAACACAATGAATATTGTAAACTTTGTTAAAATATGACCCAACCTAAATAGAATTGCCCATATGAGTATACTGAACACTAACACATGTAGTGCAAACTAGATGTTCTTCATTGATTCAATTTAAACTTGGTAAATTCAATAACGAACGCTTAGTACACTGGGAGGTAGTTTAATGAACATTATTTAGGATTACGAAGTTGTAAAAAGCAAAAGTTATTCATATATGTTTAGCGTAGCCTACTTATTGTAAATCCGCTGGATCCTCGGAATTATCTGAGCAAAAATATCAATTACACATCTCCAAATGAAACTCGCGAACGCAGACCCTGTAGAAACATTCTCCCGATGTCAATCGAAGCAAGAGGTGGATATTTCTTCATGCTGAGAGTTGCAAAGATAAGCTTTAATTTTCCTAGGCAGGAAAAGGATCTTTGCACTGAAGCACTAGTTATCGGTATTAGTCAGGATCAAAGCCATCAGTTAGGAAGCTTTAGAGAACACTGTGGAAAGTTGCATTGTCTTTATATATATTGTTGAACTCTACGACACTATTTCTTTGCATATCAGGATCACCATAAATCACACACAACTCACTTTTTAGTGCAGTAACATAAAACAATTTCCCATAATTAATTTAGAAACTTCCAAATGCCTCCTCCGAGAATTTTTGTTTCAAGTTTGAGAACTGAGCATTGTCAAAAGGAATTGTAGCTTTGAAAAGGGTAGAGTGAAACTGAAAAATTCTATGTCATAGCCTGGATTTGAACCACCGATCTTCTGGTCTTCGTCCGAGTGCTCTAACCACTGAGCTGCAATGGCCAACGTGCCGACACGACATTAAGTTCTCCAACTCACTTGCATTTGTCCCGGTAAACCACAAGAAGATGTCAAGTCATATAACATACCTCAATGGCGAATGACTATGCTGTAAGTACTAAAGTCCTGGGCTTCGTAGTTTAGCCAACTATAAGGCCAATCGAAGGAAATTAATTGTTTTTCCATACTAGCCGTGTGTAGGACAAGGTTGGAAATGGGTAGAGTGAGACTGAAAAATTCAATGTCATAGCCGGGATTTGAACCACGAATCTTCCCGTTTCCACGGGCTGCTCTAACCACTGAGCTACCATGGCTAAAGTGCCCACACGACATTCTGCAGCTTTGAAAGTCCACTAAGTCTCTGAGAGACGCCTTACCTACAGTATGAATAATTTCAAAAGAGTATCGCCTGTAGCTGGATTGATCACTGCTGATGCCAGATATACTTCCAAGTTCATTGGCCCTATCATTCATTTTCTTCGAAAGTCGTCAAATTCATTCACGTAGTTATGCAAATATTGCTTGAAATTTTCTAGCGTTCTATTGTAGTAAGCAATGTCTGAAAGCTTCTTTCTGTAGACTTTGGAAGAAGAGATTAGAGTACTGGAACAAGTTAGCAAAAATTGTCAAAAGGAAAGTAAAAGTGAAATCTTTTAACCTGGTTTATGAGCCTCCTGCATATGCGACAATGTCCTCGTTCCATTCGGTGTTTTCGTTTTTTACCGTTGTTTCAAAAAAATGTTCAATATCAATTTCGTGTTTTTTTCACATGCATATCCAAAGCATGAACTCTCTTTGTGAATTCATAAAATGATGTTCCAAAACCTGCTAGAGAGATAAAGAAGGTTTTATTTTCCTTGATAAGACTAGCTGACGGCGACAGCAAAAGATTGAACTGTTGAACCTGACAGTAAACGAATATGGCAGATTTACAATGCTCTCTCAGCGTCGACTACAGTACATTGTGTTTCCCAGCCATGATTGTTGCCCCATCATATGCTTGGTTAATTGGCAATTGGTAATTGGCGCATGATTCAAGAGGGAACCTGCTTTTCTCAGAACTTGCACCTGCAAGGCAAATAAACCACTCTTCAACATGTCCGTCAACAGTTACGTAACGGGACAGGGCAGAGAGTTGCTCTTTACTACTAATGTCAGGAGTTTCATCTAATATCAATGAAACAAAGAAGGCATCAGAAATATTTTTCTTCACTTCACGCGTTATTACGTCACTCACACTTGAAATTAAGTCATTCTGAAGTTGCAGGAAAAACAGTAGATTTTTCCAAGTACTCTTTCAGCTGCTAATTCATTTAAATATTCAGTATAGCTGCCTCAGTTTGAAGAGCATCCTCATTGTGACCATAAAAACAAAGTGCCTGTTTTCCTTGAAAACATACAGCTCGTACAAAATGAGAAAGTAAAGGCCTGGTCTGTTTCCCTTTATTGTTATGCTGTTCAACTGAGAGCTTATACTGATTATTCAATGAAAATTCTATTCCTCTTGGAGTTTTCCCGAACGGTTTTAGTTCTGCTTCACATATTATATGATTACACGAATGGTTGTATTTTTGGCTGCCTTACAAATGTTATTCAAATGTTCATAACCGCTGGAATTTCAGACGTAATTTTCGTTTGTAAAAAGAAAGGACTAACAAAACAGTTTCTTTAAGGTTCTACAACCACACAGCAAGGATTCGCTTTTGTAAACCTTGATGTTGAAATGCATTACACATATTTTAATCTTCATCGTAATACCGAGTGTAGGTTTTAGTGAATCTCTTTTAATTATATCTTCCTTGTCAGAGAAATTTAATATTTGGAAGCTTCTTACCCGGTGTTTGTCGATCACACAACAGTTTATTTACATTTTCGTTGCACAGAAACGGCGTTTTGTTTACTACTGTAGCTTTTATTAACTTTCTTCACTGCCCGTGTACATACCTTCGTCCCAGAACCCGCGCAAATCTTAATCTACATTTGCTCTAATAGGTACTAATTAATAGAGCGAGGATAAATATCCCATCGCCTACAATGTTTGCGCGCTCGTACTATACACGCTCCGTGGTGACTGGCAGACGGCGTAGCACATGTGTTCAGAATACGTAAACAAATGGGCAGGGCTATGTAAGAAGCTCTAGTCTAGTCCATTTACATCAGTTCATATCGTCATCTATTCGTTCCTCAAAAACATTGCAGTGAACAATAATACATTTTTTAAATTGTTCAAAAGTAAAACTTGTCATCCAAACAATGTTTATACAGCGAGAAACTTCTCTCAACGTCATATGATGTAACGGGAGCAAACGTAAGATATTTTACATTGTGTTCGTCATACGTAGATGCCATTTTGTCTAGCTGTTCTAAACGAATTTGAATATGAACCATTATAGCGTAGCCAGGATTTCTCTCCAACACGGTTTTCAGTTTATTTTGCACTGCAGGCGCAGGATCTGTATTTTCAGTTTCCATATAAAGCTCTTCTATCAATTGTAAAGCATATGACAGTTTGTGATTTCTTGATTCTAAATGCAGAATAGTTTTGGTGACATCTGGAAAATTCTTTTTAATAAATAACAAATGTTTACGTAAATTGCCTGAAATCAGTGACTGAGCAGATTTAATGGTACAGCTGCCTTCACTATCCAAAACATTGATTACTTTAACTATTTTATCATAATAATCTGCATAATATGCAGCAGCATTTAGCCAGCTGCCCCATCGAGTTACAACGGGCTGGGGAGGTAAAGGGACCCCAGGGGCCATTTCTTTGAAAATCAGTGACCTGCTTGGGGCTTTCAGAAATTTTTTTTTTCGCATTAATAATGAAGCTGTCCACATCACTGTAGCAGAAGCGTATCATTTCGGCTACACGATGAAGACCGTGAGCGATGCACGTTAAATGTACCATGTTGGGGTACACGGACGTTCGATGTTTTATAATTTACCACGGTTGTTAGGCAATTGCCGGGGTGGTTTATTATCCACCTGGATTCCCTTTCCATTATTTTCCTTTCATTCCATTTTTACTTTCTCTACTACATATAGTAAAGTAGAGAAGGTGTTGTGTTCCACACAAAAATTCGATGTCGAGATTTCACCGGAAATATGTTTTGAGACCCACTGTATCCGAAGAAAGCATTTTTAGGAAAAGGTCCGTGTCTTGTGTGTGTATGTTGTGTGTGTGTGTGTGTGTGTGTGTGTGTGTGTGTGTGTGTGTGTCTGTCTGTCTGTGGACAGCATAACACAAAAACGAAAAGTTGGTTAGAAACCAAATTGATATTTAAGTTTAATGTCTTTTAAGGGTGCGACACGAAGATTTTGAAGCAAATTCCTCCACCCTAAACTACCCTCTACATGGAAAGTTTTTCGAAAAGTTTGATTTTATTGAAAATGGCTCTAACGATTTTGATTAAAATGCCATATGCTTGAGATACTTTTATGACAAATGAAATGCATATCTTGAATATTCTGCCTATAGCCCATGAAGTCCTATTTACTCGGGATGAGTTTTGCATAAGTGGTAAACCCTAAGAGGTAGAGCAAATCTTACTGTACAAAAAATATAGATCTTGCTAAAACACAATTTAAGTTCAAATAAATGTTTTTGTAGAGTGAACCATTTCGAAGATATTCCTCGTTATTTCTGTTAAGTTTTGGAGAACTTACACTTTTGTCCAATGGAACAACGCTATTTAGTTTTTATATGTTAACCATACAAAAAGAATGGAATTTGAAAACCTTAAAAGATTTGACTATCGCTCAAAGCCTACTTTATTCCCATATTCCGTTGCACCTGCAGGAAAACAAGCAATAAGATAATTTCTGCAAATGTTTATCTCAACTAACAGGAAGAAGATATTGAAGAAGAAGAGTTTGCAAGAATGGTTAGTACAAGAGTAGAGAAAGTCATGTGGCTGCAACATATCAGAATTTTTTCATCTTCCTGGTGTGCCTCTAGGTTTCGTGGTGTATGGTAGTGCCGGACAGATGACGAGGATGCTGGCGTAATGGAAAGAGTACTCCTGTGAACTGCAAAGGGCTATTTGGTTAAACGGTTGTTTACCGCCCTCTCGAGGCTGCTGCACCAGTGGGATGGACCCTCGAATCCGGAACTGTTAGGGACTTCCACGCATCTCTGTGGCCTGTAGGTAACCCTTTGTGTTTTAAAAGGGTTGCAGAACGTGCCGGTCATAGTGACGCCAGAAGTGTGAGCGAACTTCCTTCTGCCTCTTAGCGAAGACGAGAGATGAGAGGTTGATCTATTGTGTGTAGTCAGTAATAATGGACTTCAAACAACCGAAAAGGTTCTCATAATGTTATGCACTTTAGCTACAGGGGCTTTACTTTCCAGGGAATAAACTCACTCCCGTATATTATCTAACATTACGCATTACAGATTGTAAGGTGACATAACATTATTTCAAGTGAAAGAAATTCCGCTAAACCGAAATTCCTTGGTAACCAGATGCTGGTGTGGAATTCAGTGTAACTTCCACTGGTTATCTTGAGGGAACTTTGAAAGTCGTGAAGCGGAACCTTGAATTTGGCCAGGCTTGGAGAGGGGTATGTTGTTTTTTTTAGCTGCTTCATCAACTTTCTCATTTCCGCATATGCTCATAAATACTCTTGTGCTACATATGGTGAGAAATAGGTTTACTTACTGATACGACGGCATACACTTCCTCCGGATATTATCAAGTTTAGATTGAATGTTTCTGACATCATTTTCCTGCCGAAACCTAAAGTTTATTTTTCCTTATCTTACCCGGCAGTTAATGATTTTCATCTTTTCCTTATGAAGGTTGAAAGGTTGCTTGCATATAGGAAGTATATGGCATTGACTAACGAGTTAAATAAAAACAATTTGTTAGGGTATTTTGTGCATTTTCTTACTTGTTTACGGATAAGTCATTTTTTGGCAATTTTTAGGTCATTTTGAGCATTTTTAACACTTTTCCAGAAGGTTGAGAGATTATTTGTATTTAATTCCTTTTTTAAAATTAAAATTCAGCATTTTTCCTTGTCAATACAATTTCTTGGATTTAAGTACATGCTTTGCTAACTCCTAACCCTATTTTTCAAGGAATGTGCATTATGAACTGGCCCACTTCTAGGAATTCAATTTCTTAGAGCTTTAGCTACCTCCTACCCCTATTTTTCAAGGAATGTGGTTAATGGACTTGCCCACACTCTCAAGGAAACTCCTATATCCAGGTAAACCGGCATTGTAGTGCTGTTAAGTGAGGTAATTAGTTGTTCCTAGCACCTGTACGAGCACCATAAGAGCAAAATGCCTAAAGTGAAGGGAAGTAATAGTGTTAAATTGAAGGCATTTGTTTCAAAATATGGAGAAATATTTTTTCCACGGACGGTCATATATTATTCTGCAAGATCTGTGATGTGAGAGTGGCTGCTGAAAAAACGTTTACGGTAGCACAACATATGTCATGGGAGAAGCATAAACGTGGCCTGCAACGACTTGAAAATAAATCCAGTGTAAGCATACAGCAGATGCTTCTGGGCGAAACTCATTCAACATTTTCACCATTTTGTGAGAAATTATGTGAAGCATTTTTATCTGCCGATATTCCACTTCACGAGCTGAATCATCCTAAGCTGCACGCTTTCTTAGAAGAGGAGACAGGAAAATTAATTCTAGATCCCAGAACATTGAGAAAAACCTACGTGGATCGGTGCTTCAAAAAAACTTTGCAACAAATAAGAAAAAGGATTGGAGAAAAGAATATATTCGTATCCATCGACGAGATAACAGACTGTAGGCCGTTATTAAGCGAGTGTTATTGTTTGACTTCTAGAAACACACAGCCTCGGAGAACAATTTCTGTTGCATTGTGAGCAGGTGGACAAAGTGAACTATTCAACCATCAGCTTAGTATTTGACCATGCATTGAGAACACTTTGGCCTAATGGGATTAAAAATTCCAGTGTATTGGTTTTCATAACAGACGCAGCACCCTACATGATGAAAGCTGCTGCTTCTTTAAGTGCACTCTACCCAAAAATGGTGCATGTGACATGTTTAGCGCACGCATTACACCGGGTCGCGGAAGAGGTACGTGCAAATTTTCCTGAAGTGGATAAATTAATTGGATGCGTTAAGCAAGTATTCTTGAAAGCCCCCTCTCGAGTTGTAGCGTTCGAAGCAGAAGCTCCAGAAAGTCAACTGCCCTTTTCACCTGTTTGGACTAGATGGGAAACATGGCTCGAGGCTTGTAGTTATTATTGCAAGAATTTTGATGTTGTGAAGATAGTAGTTGATTCTTTAATGCTGAGTCTGTGTCAATCAAAAAGGCGCAAGAACTGCTGGCTGATAAAGAAATTGCGGGTAAAATTTCTTACATAATCACCACTTTTGGATTTCTTCCTGATGCAATAACATCTCTGGAAAAATCCCAAGTGACATTAATGGAACAGCTACAAATAGTGGATAAAGTAGTGAATGATTTGAGCCGCGCGTATGGTAAAGTGGGTGATGCAGTGGCAATGAAAATAAAGAAGTGTATAGACAAGAACAGGGGCTACAAAAATTGTGTTCAATTGGCAGTGCTTTGTCTTGCTGACTGTGAGTTAAATCCAGGAGATATTGCTTGCTTTCAGTATGCTCCAATTGTTTCCGTTGAAGTACTGAGGAACTTTTCCATTTATAAGTCAGTTCTTGCAGACAATAGACAGTAATTTTTGTTTGAGAATTTCAGCCAATTTGTGATTGTTATCTGCAACTCAAAATTGTTATAAAAGTGTACTGAAATGGAATTTTCTTTTAATATTTTGATTTTATGTTATATTTTATTTAACTAAGTAACAAAGTGAGTGCTTAATGTATTAATAATAATTAGTATTTTTAGTGACAATTCCTTATTTTTTGGTAGCTTTAAAATTTTTGGGGTCATCTTTTTGGGTCATTTTTGTAATTTTTAGGTCATAAATGTATTTTTATTTTGCATTTTTTTACAAAATTATAGGTCATTAAATGCCTGGCCCTTGTGATGAGGTTGTGAAAAGTATTGTACGTATGCATGTGCTTATGTGTGATCACTCCATTACCAGATACTGCGTGATTTTGAGTTAAATATTGTTTATTCATTTCTTGCATGCTTCCTACTCTTACTTTGCATGAATCACGCATGTTTTCTGTAGGTATCCGTTTAGATTACCTATATAAATATATAAATATAAATATAAAAATCTGTATAATAACCCTGGCACCTAATTACTTAAACCAGGGCTAATATGCCAGATCTTTAAAATTTATTTATTCTGCACATTCATACATACAACATACTTGACAGAAAAATTATAAAGTAAAATTACAAAATAATATAATATATAACAAATTTTAAAGATAAATAAATTAGATTATATATCATAACATCAAAAAACAAGAAAATGAAAACAAAAACACAAATTATAACATTTCACACATAATCACTCTCAAAAATACAAGTACTATAAAACAAGGTTACCTATATCATATGTTCACTCCACGTGGTATGTGAACCACATTGATGGTGGGAACAACGTCAGCCAATCAACGAGAAGGGAACGCGGATGGCCACATTAAGTTGTTTACTTCGGGGTAAACTTATAAATCAAATCTTAACTTACGTAAACAGATTATATATTTGTGTTGCCTGGTTACAAACATGGCCTAGTCCATTTTTTTAAAAATTCTTTCATGTTCTTGCACTAAATTTGAAAAATAAATAGGTTCATATCAAAGACCGCTACAAGACTGTTAAATTGGCATTAAATGCCATATGTACTCGGCTGCAGGGCTTTGGATTTTCATACCAAAGTAATATTTACTTTGCTATGAAAATATTACTGATTAGGAGACTCAAAAAAGTTTCAGAAAATAATTATATGTAGATTATTATAGTTGAAAATAATCCTAATATGCCGCAAAATCTGCTGCCACACATGAAGTTTGGTGCAGAAGGCAAGAAAACGCTCTGCGCGACGGAACAACTGTTGCAAACACAAAGCACTCACGCTGTTGTAAAAAGGATACTCGAGATCCACTTTCTGTTGTGTTGTCAGCATGTAATAGCTGACGGAGAAACAAAATTAAACTGCAACTAGAGCACAGTCGGTTGTGCAGAACTAATTGAAACAACAGACGTGGTAGGGTTAAAGCTGGAGGGTGGTCGAGACCTTGCTCTCTGAGCGCCGATGCTTCTCCTCATGAATTGGTCCACCAACTAGTTTTTTGACTTGGATTGAAAGTATTCATTTATGTTATACTCATGACCGGTTCTAACATTTTTGTTTCTGTACGGGTTTCTATGTCATACATCACTGATTTTATTGTGTATTTGTAAATTTTCATTTTGGTTTCGTTTAAGCTTATATTACACTATCACATACAATAATAGTATATTGCGATACTAATGTGTTAAGCACTTTATACGAAATGAGGAAAGGTTTGCGCCGAGTTTTTTCAATTTCCGAGATTCCGTTATGTGCTTACTACATGTATATTGCATACTATTTTTTGCAATGTGTGTACTTATATCAATCTGAATTTTAGTAATTAAGATATTAGCTGAAATATTAATAAATTTATTTGAAAATAAATGTTAAATGTTAGAACGTGCATAGCCTGTAAGTGTTGCTATGGAGAAATAATAAATGTTGTTGGTTATGTCGCCATATTATATTTGTTAATAGTGTAAAAGGAATTTGACTGAAGGTTTAATTCTGATTATTGGATAAAGTTTTAGACGATGTGTGCAGTGATGATGAAATATAAGAGGCGTGGAAAGCTGCATGTGATCAATTAATACCAAAAAAATCTAAACAGAGTTATGAGTTGGTGTATTAAATGTTTTTACTTACCATGCTAGTGCTTTTGGTCAGTTTTTAAAGTACTGAGATTGCTTTTGTTTTCATAGCAACTAGATTGCAGGCGGGAAGGTCAACTTACGATGCATAGCAACAATAACGGTAAGTATGGAATATAAGTTACATAGTACAAAAAACATTTTACAGTGTAATATATGCAGCATCTTTGATCACATCTAGCTGTGACATACTTCTATGGTAAAAGTTATTCACATTTGTGACTGATTAGAAGTGAAAATGTCA
The DNA here is from genome assembly GCA_030765045.1 of Tenodera sinensis. NCBI lineage: Eukaryota > Metazoa > Arthropoda > Insecta > Mantodea > Mantidae > Tenodera > Tenodera sinensis. The sequence continues at coordinate 241,412,659 of CM060962.1, forward strand.
GTGTCTCTATCCTAACCTTCAAATACAGATGTCCCGGGTTTCATTCCCGCCTGAAGGTTGGGGATGTTTCTTTAGCTAGGATTACTCCCCATTCCCCTAGAGTATGGAAGCATGAATGTGTATGTGGATTTAATGTTATAACCAAAAGTAATACAAACCCAAAGATTAACATCACGTAAAGGAGTGTGCTGTTGATCAACTGTTACAAAGGTAAAAAGTCGCATATATGACCTTGGATGCAGGTAAAAAGTTGACATAATTGGAACAAAATCAGTAGCCACCATCAAGCTTCTCATTTCCTATCATGAGTCACATGAAATGCTTTATGTTTCAAAACATAAAGATTATAAAACCAGAAACAAGGAACTGGAACTATGTGAAATCATAGCAGAAGCCATTAGTGAAGTAACTACATGAAGGATGTACAGCGAACAATGTCAGGAAGAAGCTAAATGGATTGAGAAGGCAGCATTTAGGAGAAAACACGTTTTTTTCTGTGACTTCTTGTTTAGCATTAGTGCAATAATCATTGGTATTCATTTTAAGACTGTGATAACATATAAGATAAAAGGTTTGATATAATATAATAAACTCAACATCATCAAATGAGGTCACATCGTATGACCAAAGGTTTTATCATTTCTGTGACCTAGAAATGTGATAGTGTAATACAGGCCTTAGGCAACCTGTTTGTTAGGAGGCTTTATAAATGTTAAAAACAGTTAATTTCTAGTTTACATCTAGCTTAAAAGTTATAGTGAGAAAAAGAGACTAGACAAAGTGAAAAATGAAAATGTGGAACAACATTATGACTGTTGAAAAACTCATGAAACAAAGAAAAAGAGGATGGAGTGCTCACATAGAGGAAGGATCCTGGAAGGAAGGACTGATATACTCTGCGAAGTCATTCAGTGTGTGATGGGTCTACACAAAAGAAGAAAATGATGACTTGTGTTTATAATTTAACCTTTATTGGAGGGTTCCATTCTTTGTAGATAGTCTAAACCAGCGATGTATAACATTGTCTATTTGTAGACGCTTACGTAATTAGCTGCTATCCCCCACCTCTTCTTTCAGTCGAAGTGTGAATCACGCCTGAGGCGTTTAGACTGAGAAACAGTCAGTATCCAAACAGGCAATTCCATGGCAGTTGAATTTTATTAGAATGTCCTCAGAAGACCTCTTCATTCTCAATGAATTTTGCATAAATGGTAATAAGTAAAAGACAGACAGAAGCTTACAAACTTTGAATCTTATTAAAAAACACAATTTATGTTTAATACCTCTTTTTTCGTTTGAGTGAATCATTTCCGATATATTCTTTATTAATAGTTTGAAGTTGTCAGTGCCTCCCAAAGTTCAACCTCAATGTCCTCGTCGTGGGAGGTAGTAACTGGTAAAGTAACGGACTGCTCGCCAGGGAACTATTGTGGAACTATTGTGGACTACTACTACTACAACAGAGGAACTATTGTGTTCCAGGACCTCTACGGTGACTGAAAAGACCTGACCAGAACTGTGAACAGCCAGGCTAATGCGACTCTGGTGAAGCCATTGCAGGGCGCTGGTGAAGCCATCGCTGGGCGCTGGTGAAGCCATCGCTGGACTAATCACCCGCATAGGTGGATATCCTATTAATTCAGAGAATTCAAGGAATGTTGGAGGGATTATAAGGAAACGAATAGGCAATACAAGGACAATGGATATTGGTACATGGAATATAACATCACTAACAGGAAAGAAGGTAGATATAAGGTAGGAATGTGAGAGTCATGTTAGATATGTGGCAGAAAGAAACGAAAAATGAATGGTTGAATTAAGGGGGGTGACACAGGATCGACAGGAGTATAAGAAATGGATAGAAAGCCCGACGCAGTGAGACACTAGAGAAAGAAGAAGAAGAAGAAGAAGAAGAAGAAGAAGAAGAAGAAGAAGAAGAAGAAGAATTTGCCAGTACTTATAATTTTCTCGAATAGGAATATTTTATTCGCTTTTTATCTCTTCGCCGTGCAAAAAGAATGGAATTTCAAAGGCACCGCATAGCAACCAGCTCTTAAGACATTTCACTGTCGCTTAAAGCGTATTCCCCTTACATGTACAAAAAAATTAGCAATAAGATACTTTCTGAAAATGCTTATGTCAATTATAATGAAGTAGATAGAGAAATAAGCATTTGCAAGAACAGTTTGTATAAGAGTCAGTGTAGTTCTACATACATTTGGGATTAGAGTTTCTCCAAATTGAACTATACTAAAAGTCTATATCGGAATAGGTTACGCGACGATCACTTGGTGTATCTTCTAAGGCTATGCACTCCGCTTTTGTCGCAAATATTGATAGACTTTTTAAACCTAAGCAATGGCAAAGAAGTCACTAACGAACAGATGTTTATCGCATAAGTTTTGAAAGTGCTTTCGTAAATCAAACGCAAAGTACACGTAACCAACCCGCCACAGCATCACAATACAGGTTCGAGTGTTAAACAGTGGCAAAAATCCGCGTATAGTGGAAGGAGGTAAATCCAATTTCCCTGTTTCGCAAACGTTGGACATCGCTGGTCTAAATAATCTTCTATCGTTTCATTTATTGCAACATCGGTTCTTTATTGTTCTCTCATTTGTTTTATCCTACTTGTGCAGCCTTTTACTGAACGGAAGCATCGAATTTCCATTGGTTATATCCTTGTGATACCTGGCCAGTCACATATGGAAGCATAGAAACTTGTGTTACGTACATTAACGCTTACGATAACATCATCGGTTAACGAAAACACCCAGCACATAGATGGCTAAAGGGTTGCATACCTTCCATATTATGATACTAAAACGAATGTTAACAAATCGTCACAGCCGTTCATTCTCAAACTTCGACGCTCTCCAGCGTCCAAACCGTGCATTTCCAGATAGGAGTTCCTACCTGAAAACCGATCAGTTTGCCATTCCGTACAACATACTAAGCGTTGTCGGTGTTTATTTGGGATCCTCAGTATATATAATAAAAATAATATAATATACAAAGAGATATTTTATATATTTAAATAATATATACAATATTTAACAGTTCTAACAGGTTTCAGATTGAAGAATTAAGTGTGTGAAGTAAATAATTTTGCTGGCTTCTTTATTATATTTTTCACGAAGGGAACAATTAAAACCATTAATATATTGTTGGTAGGTGGATACAGAAGTAGGAGAGATACGAAGGGGTTCAGCATTGAAGCCAGGCTTAGTGTGCGCATGCCCCCAAGTGGGCACCCCCGGCAGGAAGGATGAGGTAGGAGGAGACATCGGGTGGTCACATATAGACTAACAGCATAGATTTTGACAGAGGGCTCTAAGGTTTCCCAAGTTTGACGACAACTGGAAGTCTTTAGGTCTTCCGAGGCCGACTCAGGGGGACCTTGGCGCGGGGCCCAACGACCCCAGATGCCGCCCCGTTTTCCACCTGGATACCACGGACAACGAGGGACGGAAAGAGTTCCTGTGGGCATATCATCCCTGCTAAGCTGCACCTAACGCCTTCGCTGACAGTTGCGACCCTGAAAGAACCAACGGGACGAAGGATGAATGAAATGATGAATGTAATAAAATGGAAGGACAGGAAATTCAGGGGATGTAATTATCCTTCCTGGTATTCGACCCGGGGAAACCCTAGGGGAAAAGAAAGGAAAAGAAAGAAAGAAAGAAAAAAAAAATCGGTCAGGAAGTTTGACCGCGGAAATCGAACCCACGACCTTCCAAGTGTGAGCCTCGCACTTTACCGCTGAGCCATCTTGCTGTGTTAGGTAGAAACACCATTTTCTATTTCACTCTATTTCTTCTTCGTGTTAGTTGAGATGTTAGCAGAAATTACCTTATTGCATATTTCCATGTAGGTACAAGGGGAATATGGGAATGTAGTAGGCTTTGAGCGATAGTCAAATCGTCTAAAGCTTTGAGATTACGTTCTCTTTGTACGGTTAACATATAAAAAAATGAGCAACGAAGTTGCATTTGACGAAAGTTTAAGTTTTCCGAAACTGACACAAATAACAAGGAATATCTCCGAAATGGTTCACTCTACAAAAATATTTATGTGTGTATAAACTGTGTGTCTTAGCGGGATCTACATTTTTATACAGGAAGATTTGGTCTATCTCTTACGGTTTACGAGTTATTCAAAAGTCATCCAGGGTAAACAGGACTACATAGGCTATAGCCAGAAAATTCAAAATATAAATTTAATTTGCCATGCAAATATCTTAAACATATGCCATTTTAATCAAAATCGTTGGAGTCATTTTCAAGAAAATCGAAATTTTGGAAAAATTTTCCATGTAAAGGGTAGTTTAGGGTGGGGCTATTTTCTTCAAAATATTCGTGTCACATCCTTGAAAGACATTAAACTTAAATACCAACTTTGGTTTTTATCCGACTTTTCGTTTTTGAGTTATGCTGCCCACAGACCGACAGACACACAAAGTGACACACACACGCGCGCGCGCGCGGACCTTTTTCCTCAAATGCTTCTTTTTTTTTGATTCAGGGAGTCTCAAAACATACATTTCCGGTGAAATTTCGACATCGAATTTTTGGGTGGAATACAATACTTCCTTCTACTTAGAGTAGAGAAGGTAAAAATGCGTTTATGTGTTTGTGTGCGTGATATGAGGTATGACAAGGTTCGGTTGGGGGTGGTAGAAATTAGTCCCTCGACATATTGAAGATCTTTTGTACCTATGCACCCGATGGGTTGCCCCCAGGAGGCAAGGCTGAGGTGAAAGCATGCCAAGGGTGGCCAGACCTAAGAGACATAACAGCATACGGCAGGGTCTCTAAACTTTTCAGCTTTTAATCCTCCACTGGCAGCTCGTACAGCTGGCTCCCCTCCCTCCTGTGAGCTTACTTTCTTGTTTTTCTCAGGCGGATAAGCAAATGCTGGACGGACAAATGTCAATAATTGTATAGGCTCAAATGTCACATAATTTCGTTTCTTTTATGCATCAGGGTTACAGTATCAGTTGAAGTAAACGTTTGTTGTCTGGTATATGTGATGTGCATGGAATTCTCTGCCTAAACCTGTCCACGAGGAAGTGGGAGGCATCAGAACGCGGCCAGGGAGCTTCAGTGTAAGACCTCTACTACCTTTATGACACCCTTCTCTCACCCTGCCTTTTGAAAGTTTAGAACGTACAGGCAGCACAACTAGTAGTAGACATCGAATTTCTGATAGTCTGTATGGGCATTTATAGGGGGTGTCTTCTGATATCGGTCTCCACCAGTTTGAAAGGGGACACGTTACCTCCCATCCCTTCCAGTTGAGGGAGTTGGCTATATGTATTCGTAATTAGCCAATCAGTTGAAAACACTAGAACAGATATGCTCTATTGGTTCGATACAGAATACAAAGTAACAGTATCAGCCAAGAAAATGAAAGCATGACGTAATGAGGTACCCTACAAACGGTAAGGAATGAGATGTCCTCAAGAAGGCAGTGTTGATTTCTTTTCGTGCTGTCTGTACAATAAGCCTAGCCTTGGCTTTATTCCTGAAATGCTCCTCCTTTCTTAGCCGAAACACAATAGTAGCTTCTTGCACTGCGGAGCGGTGAACTTGACTTCATCGGATTTCAGAAATATTCCGGGTAAGAGAATTAGTATAAACCTGAGCTCTGACATAAAGGATGTGTGTTCGATGTCAAAGCAATTACAAACAAATGACACACGTATCCTTCGCCTTAGAGGATATATGATTATAACAATCATCTGACATAACAGGATGAGTTCTGTTAAAGTGTTGAATGTCTATTTTTATGATGTGTAAGAATCGAAACTGTACATGTCTTTAACTCTATCCAGTAATAGGCACATCTATATGAAGAATGTTCTGTCTGATTTTAATCGAAAGGTCCTTTTGAACTAGACAATGTCTTCAGAAACGAGATTAGAATTTCTGAAAATAGACTTTTCAGATGTAAATAAACAGGAAAGAAGATGGGATATTGCTGAAATAGAAAAAAGTTGTAAGCTTCAAGCGAAGAAACGGATCGCGATATATTCACCACAACATTAAGGCAGACGTTTCCAACTGCGCACGTACTGGAATGCTTCATATCAACGTGTGGTTGGAAACGGCATTACCCAAAGTTTCCAGCCGCGTCGCCAAAGGGCGGTAGGGGAAAACACATAAAATGAGTAAGACGGCAGCACCCGCCGTCCATTAAGTGAATGAACCTTCCGCACTTTAAACTGCTTCAAGTGGAAAGAGATCGACTGGGGCTCACATGGTCGTGCAGTTACTTGGGTTTATACCAACTCTGAAATATTTTACTGCCAGCATCTGAACAGTGAACCTTACTTGCGTACACTCGGTTCAAAACAAAACATCTAAAGGTGGTAGAACGTTTATACTAATGTCGCCGAAACATCGGTACTCGATGATATCCAAGTTTGCCTAACACTTTCAACATTTTTTCGGGCGCATTTCTGTTCCGGACATCATTATTGGTAGTTATTAGCAGCTTTTACTATTGCATATCATATGTACTGCTAGATTCATCCTCTTGGCCTCTGGTTATGACTAGCTTCCGGGGTGAATCAGTTCAACACCGCGCCATTGCTCCTTGAAGAGAGCACGGATATGAATAATATCTCCTCTTACCCTATATTACTACACTAAAAAGCGTATAGAATGAGAAAGGTAGTATTTCTAAAGACAAGACTAATGCTTCGGAAAGTACTCACCATGCATACATTTTGAGACTGGCGATAGTATTTAGTGAGAAGTATCTTAACTTGAATGATAACATCCCTATTTATTTTCACATTACATCCAAAGCAACCAGTCAGTAAGTCACATCCAGTGAACTGACCTCCTACAGAAGAGAAATACCAACATCCAAAGCGATGTAATTTGTAAACTCTTAGGCAAAATGTCTAAAGTCACCTGCAACTTAACGTGTGCTATGTGCAGCCTTCATAATTTCTTTATCAGAGTCCTGTTTTCCGTGATGATGCTTTGATCAATGCTAGAGCTACGTCTAACTTTAACTTTCTTCGCGGCAGATTGATTGGAAGATTTTACCACATGGGAGGAAGCAGGATGCGGTGAATAAGGGCTTTGAGAGATGGAGAGGCTGTCCATACAGTTGCAACAATGAAGGTTGGGATTAATAGATTCAGGCAACAACACTGATTAGAGAGCAGAAGACGAAGGTGAATCTAATGAGAGGGCTGTGGCTCCAACATTACTGCGTTCGGCGGAAGCCATTTTATCACCGGTCTGTAGCGTGACAAGCAATTGCATTGGTGCCAAACAAAACGCGCATCAATGTCACACGTGATATCTGTAAATTTTAGGTAAGGACAACGATCTTAAAATGGAATGGTTTCGCTACAGATATAAGTAGGCGGTTGTCCAGCGTACATACGTAACGTAAGCTTCAACACAAATAATTAGCTTAGAAGAGATTTGTTTCTTTAGAATTGCACAGGTCACACATTCACGAAGATCAGTACACGTAAGACCAGTATTCATATCCACTTGTACCAAATGTGCTGTATGTTTGCGACTTCAGTGAATTCTTTCATAAGGTTATTCACAGGAGAATTGTAAGCCTGAATGTGAGTGCACTTCATACTGGCATTACTGATACTAACTCAGGTCACTTTTGCACTGTTCAAGACTCATTCTTACTACATACGGCACCAAATGCGGTGTGCACTGTTGATACTTGCACGAAATGAAACGATAATTGGGGAAGGAAATGTTCAAGCGGCATTTGCCAGCTGTGAGGACTGAGCAAACCGAGAAAACACCTCAGTCACGCTGGACGATCCAGGTAGAATCTGAACCGCGGACATCCCGTTAACGTCGTCGGTAGACGAGGTTTAGGGACTTCGCTGAGCGTAAACATACGCGATTACTGAATTAAAAAAAAGACACACTCGTAAGTTGTAATATTTCCAGTTGATCTTCCTGAATATGCAGCACCTCACCGTACCACCAACACATATCCATTGGCGAAGGTTGTGATTTGGTTTTGTCATACGTATTTTGTGAACAGTTGGTACGGATGTCCGTAGCGCAGGAAAAAAACGCAAAAAGTTAAAATAGACTCACTAAAACGACAACAAAGGGAAAAACAAAATGAATATAAAGCGCAATGACAGCATTGGGCAACACATGTGAATGAAAATAAAGGCACAAGCAACAGCAAACACGAATCCGCCTGCCACCATACTTCCTTGAAATAACAAGACTTTTTACGTAAGCACATTCTGTGTAACGGCTTGCTTCGTGAACATTGTTTATTCTTTGATATGCTCTGTGTATTATATAAAGTGAGATTACATAAACTATAAGTGTAATGTGGAAACATGCTAAAGCGGATTGAAATAATAATAATAATAATAATAATAATAATAACAATAATAATAATAATAATAATAATAATAATAATAATAATAATAATAATAATAATAATAATAATAATAATAATAATAATAATAATAATAATAATAATAATAATAATAATAATAATAATAATAGTAATAGTAATAGTAATAATAATAATAATAATAATAATAATAATAATAATAATAATAATAATAATAATAATAATAATAATAATAATAATAATAATAATAATAATAATGATAATGATGAGGATGATAATAATAGTAACAATGATGATAATAATCCCGTAAGGGGTTTTCTGGCCCCATCGGGCGAGTCACCAGATGGCGGAAAGGGATTGCTCTATAGATATCTAGGTTTGAAACAAAGAATTTGGAATGGAATTAACAGAAGAAATAATACAGGATAGAGCAAAGCTAAGAAAATTAATACAAAATTTCGAATGTTCCCAGTTGAAAAAAAAAAAAAAAAAAAAAAGAGTGAGGAAAACAACTACAATTTGGACAGAAGAAAGAAGGCGCTCTTATATAGTGAGCGCTATAATTGACACTGTATTTATATAGTGGCACTATAATTGGCACTATAAAAGGGCACCAACGGTCGTTTGCTTCCGCATTCAAACTCTGACCAGCGCAGACAACAAATCATCTCACAACAGATCGTCTTACCCTGAAGATGCCAGGCGCAGCACTTGGCGAAACGTCGGTATATATAATACCTTCTAGACCACGGCCTACAAGGCCGAAAAAGATAAACCTAACTAATAGTCAGGACACCGGCAGTGAACGTCTAAGTTTATACATTAATTTCGTTTACTTCGAGATCTCCTTTTGCTTTTCTTTATTATAAACCATGCTTCGCTCTCATACAGTAATTTTGGCACTGACATTACTTTATAAGCTTTTAATATTGTAGTCTTTCTTGCTTTGTGTTTCAAACATATTTTTATGGTGCCATTAAAATAATTAAAAACTTCCGTTTTTTGAATTAAACAATTTGCTTTTTATATAATATTGTCACCGCGCTCAATTGCCGACAACAGCAGTGCCACCCATCGCATTATTGTCGGCACTACCGCAAAGGAGCCGAAGGAAAGAGACAGAGAATGGCCGCATTGTTGGGCGCTTGCCGAAAGAGAGAAAGTGATAGAGGCTTCTAGAACTGTCTGCTTTGTGTTTCACCGCTAAATAAGTGAACGTTCCTGAAGCTTCCAGATAGTGCCTGGGAGATATAAATAGCGGTAAAGTGTGAGAAGAGTCAGTCAGACGTACGTGAAGCGTTGAGTAGTGCCGACGGAGAACAGTCAGACGTATGTGAAGGTTGAGTAGTCGTGCCGACGGAGACGGACAGACGATGTGAAGCGCTGTGCCGACGGAGAAGAGTTAGTCTTAGTGTTACGAATTCGGAGTCGTGCTGTTGGAGAATCGGAAAAGACTTTCTTGTTGTTGCAACGAGTGTACAAGTTACTGTTTACGGAAATAAAAGTGTTTCTTTATCTCGACTACATCTGTCTCTTTACTTTACACCCACACCAAAAAGTTACACTGGTGTCAGAAGTGGGATCCGTCGAATTGCTTCTAGTTTCATTACATCGTCAGAAGTTGCAACGTTAGAACCAAAATGGAGGGAGATTCGGAAACCAGGATGATGGCAATGATGAAAGAATTATTTGCCAAAATGGAAACGTCATACGACAACCTCGTTGCCAAAGTGAAGACGGCAAACGACAACCTCTTTGCCGAGCTGAAAGAAGAAATAAAGACGAGACACAACCTCGCTGCCGAGCTGAAAGAGATGAAGACGGCAAACGTCAACCTCGTCGCCGAAATGAAGAGGAGAAACAACCTCGCTGCCGAGCTGAAAGAGATGAAGACGGAGCTATCGGCGAAAATTGATGGCGAACTGATTGGCGTGACGGAAGACGTGGAAGAACTCGGCGAAAAGGTGGTAGACCTCTGCCAGCACGGGACGTCGTGGAGGACGACGGGGAACGTCTTGGCGCCCTGGTAGTAAGAGTTGACGAGAGCGTCAAAGTACTGGATGCCAGGGGCAGACGGAATAGCGCGGAGCCGGGGAGGGAGCACCTAGTGGCCGAGGCGACAGTTGCGCCCGTTTCAGATGATGTGAGGGAAGACGTGAAACAACTCGGCGAACTGGTTGGCGTGACGGAAGACGTGGAACAACTCGGCAAACTGATTGGCGTGACGGAAGACGTGGAACAACTCGGCGAACTGATTGGCGTGACGGAAGACGTGGAACAACTCGGCGAACTGATTGGCATGACGGAAGACGTGGAACAACTCGGCGAACTGATTGGCGTGACGGAAGACGTGGAACAACTCGGCGAACTGATTGGCGTGACGGAAGACGTGGAACAACTCGGCGAACTGATTGGCATGACGGAAGACGTGGAACAACTCGGCGAACTGATTGGCGTGACGGAAGGCGTGGAAGAACTCGGCGAAAAGGTGGAAGACCTCTGCCAGCATGTGGACGTCGTGGAGGACGACGGGGAACGTCTTGGCGCCCTGGTAGTAAGAGTTGACGAGAATGTCAAAGTACTGGATGCCAGGGGCAGACGGAATAGCACAGACCCGGGGAGGGAGCACCTAGTGGCCGAGGCGACAGTTGCGCCCGTTTCAGATAACGAAAGTGTACGTCTCGGGGAAGACAAAGGGGCAGTTCAGGGACGTCGTCGAGGATCCCCTGGAGGAGTATGTCGGGTACGTAACCAACCAGGATATGACGTGGAGGACGATCAGCAGGGAAGCGAACAAGCAAACGAGCAACACGCGAGAACCGACTTGGCGTGTAACATGGGGGGACCGTCGGTGCCATCCAATCACCTGACGCATAGTGCCGTGAACGGAAGAATGGTGGACATCATCTTGGACGGCTGGATACAGGAGAGGCCGTGCCGAGCACGAGTGAACACGGGTGCAGCGGTGGACGCGACTCGCGCGGATGTGGTGGGGTTTGTTGCCGGACCCATCGGAAGCAAGGTGGCTGCGAAGGTGCGCCAGAGAGGTCGGCGGACACGGTACCCAATGAGCCGTTTCCAAGTGCGCAGGATGGCCCGTCAACACACCAGGAAGAAGGGCAACTGGACGAGGGACCGTCAAGACCGGCGGTACTGTTGCAGAATTTCGAAGCAGGATGGCATACGTCGTCCTACCCAGACCAAGGGACACTATCCAACAGCGATACCTAGGATCGTGCCTCCTGGAGAAGAGGTTCGATGGGATAGTCCGCCGGGGCGCAAGGGAGATGCCGCAGTGATAGTGCTGGTCGGGACGACCAGCTCTGAGGAGGGAGCAGTGTCACCGCGCTCAATTGTCGACAACAGCAGTGCCACCCATCGCATTATTGTCGGCACTACCGCAAAGGAGCCGAAGGAAAGAGACAGAAAATGGCCGCATTGTTGGGCGCTTGCCGAAAGAGAGAAAGTGATAGAGGCTTCTAGAACTGTCTGCTTTGTGTTTCACCGCTAAATAAGTGAACGTTCCTGAAGCTTCCAGATAGTGCCTGGGAGATATAAATAGCGGTAAAGTGTGAGAAGAGTCAGTCAGACGTACGTGAAGCGTTGAGTAGTGCCGACGGAGAACAGTCAGACGTATGTGAAGGTTGAGTAGTCGTGCCGACGGAGACGGACAGACGATGTGAAGCGCTGTGCCGACGGAGAAGAGTTAGTCTTAGTGTTACGAATTCGGAGTCGTGCTGTTGGAGAATCGGAAAAGACTTTCTTGTTGTTGCAACGAGTGTACAAGTTACTGTTTACGGAAATAAAAGTGTTTCTTTATCTCGACTACATCTGTCTCTTTACTTTACACCCACACCAAAAAGTTACAATATATTAGTCCTAAATACTTAAACTCGTCCACAGTTCCACAATCTTATCTTCTTTGATAATGGTTGATGTTATACTTTCTTTTCCTTTGAACGCCGTCACTTTTGTTTTGCTTAAGGAGATTGTCATGTTATATTATTTTTCTATTTTATTCAGAGCATAAGTGGACTTTTGAAGATTTTCTTCTGAATTAGACATAATAATCTGGTCATCTGCGAACATTAAAGTTAATACATATTCTTTTTATTAAAATTATTTGAATAATAGGCTATACTACTAACCCATTGTTAGAGTAGCTTTATGGTAATAACTATGAAACAAATATTTGGGGTTAAGTAAACTGTGACTTAATTTGAAATAAGACTTTACTGGTGCCTTAACTTCCCCTCGAAGTTAAAACGCATGCGCCTTCCAACATTTCTTTTCTAGAGAATCAACTGGGCTTGGAGAACGTGGACCTTGCAAAATATGAGTTATTAGTTTGGTTTTTAGTTTATGTCCAGGCAAGAGCATGCATATCCACAAATCTCACCATAAACATAGCGTATTATACATAGAGTATACAATATGATGTTTTTAGAAATTTGGAGAAATCAGTTATTTACATTGAGGAGTTATATTTTATGGCTGCACGTACAAAGCAGACATAATGTTGGTAGTATCTGTTGCAGCTTGTAATCAGCTGATTATTATTATTATTATTATTATTATTATTATTATTATTATTATTATTATTATTATTATTATTATTATTATTATTATTATTATTATTATTATTATTATTATTATTATTATTATTATTATTATTATTATTATTATTATTATTATTATTATTATTATTATTATTATTATTATTATTATTATTATTATTATTATTATTATTATGATTATTATTATTATTTTTTTTTTTTTTTGAGGAGTAGGGGTGCTTTGAAATTCTACGCCTGATAGCACTTTCGTTTCTCAGTTACCCCCCTTTTATATGTTTTCCTAGAGGTTTTGCAGCTCTCGTAGGTTGAGGTTGCTACTAAACACAGGTGGCATGTTCTGCTGGGTTTAATCGCTATGTTGCATGAAGAATCCCTCGAATTTACAATAGTTTCCTCAACTAACTACTGCTAGACACTAGAGAAACCGAAAATGCACACGCGATTGAACGCTTGCATAGTGGGGTTAAAATGCATTTGATTTTGCTCTTGCACACTTTTTTATTTCTTTACCTTAAAATTTGCACGAATGTTGTTTAGATAGTTGGGAGATAGACAACTGGCAATGAAAGAGTTAGCTTTGCTTATCTATTCCTTCAACACAGCCGAGTTAACTGGATATTTAACACAGAGAAGTAGTTCAGATAGAAGCATTATTATAATACAAGATCTCCGAATGGACGTTGGTTTTTGAAGAAAAAAAAAAAAAAAAAAAAAAACACACATATTTTAAGAAAAGGAGAAGCTGTATCGTATAGTCTTCAAAATGACCACTCATATATTTTTCGAGACATTTCTCAACCAGAACATTTTAGTTTTTTCAATTGTTATCCTTTCTAGAAAGTAATTAGAATAATTTGATTATCGCTGGTACTAGCCAGAATTAAGATCGGCTACATCGGCTATGTTTCAAAATAGCATGAACACCAGCTTCATTATAAACTCTTGTTTTGTTTTCCTATTCATAGAGGGAGTCTTGAGACCTCCACCTTCACCGGCGCGTAGCAGTCTGCTGATTAGCCGCAAAAATAAGCCCAGTAATTAATTGGCCATTGTTAAAGACCTTAATATGTTCTCACACAGATAGACTTAACCGATTCTGGTATGGTTGGAGAAACTCTAAATGCCAAATAAAAGTATAATGCGCCAGAAAATTTAATACAATTGTAAAATTCAGGTCCACAGCCAGCATCCAAACCAAGACCAACTCTGATTCCACTTTCCAACCTTACGTACATGCGATCTATCTGAAAGAGCATGGGCAACTGAATGTCGCGTGTTCGTGTGTCAAAAAGCCATCATCTTTGTTTATTTACGCATAGGAAAAGAAAACATAAACGTAGTTTCTGTAAATAAAAGGCTAAGATTTTTTTTTTTTTTTTTTTTTCCTGGTGGACAGGCTTACTCGTTACTCTACAGCTCCCATGAGGTCCAACATGGCTCAAGTCCATCACTCGTAATACAAATGATTTTCATTTAATAACCAAACAGCACTCAAACCTTACACGATGCGTCTAATGTTATCGATGTCAATGAATTGGAGTTGGAAAGTTGATTAGGATTGATAATCATGAAAAGTTACAATCAAATCATTTTCTGGTGATATGAAGTTCATGTGGTCATCTGGTATTTAAGGTTTTGCGGGTGTTATTGCTGTACAGAATAACAAGACGTCATCTGCATACAGCAAATGCCTTTATCAACCCCGTTCTCAGCAGGAGTAGATAGCACAGTCTCTTACAATTATTGGCAAACATATTTCTTCTAACATTCAACTCAAAGAGCATTGAGAACTGCTCAGCAACTAGTACTTTATGGCAACATGGCAACAGGCTCGGAGGACAAACAACAACTACAAAGGATGCTAAACAGGCTGGCCTTCTGGGCCACGGAAAACGACCTACAAATAAATCACAGCAAAACCAAACAAATGATTTTCAGAAGAGGTGGTGAAGTCACCCCAAACGACAATCTGACCCTTCATAATAATTTAGATACCTCCGAATCACCCTCTAAACCACGTTGATATTATTCAATATCCTTGTGAAATACGAGCAACAGTGACAATAAAAGCAATTTACAACCTCCAACAGTCTTAAAGACTCTCAATAGAAACAGCAATGACACTTTTTAAAGCAACCATCGCTACAATAGCAACCGACGGAATTTACATAGTTTGGGACAAACTAAAACCCAATGACTGTTACACTACAGAAAGTCAAAGTCAGTTATGTGAATCCTGGGTATAGGGAAGACAGCCTGACCTATGTCTTAACGAAAGAATCGTTTTTTCATAGATGACATGAGAATGCAGATACTCCTGCCAACTACCAAGGCCTACGAGAACACACGTTCAGTGCTCGTAAAGAAAAACAAGAATATATGGAAGGAGTTCCACTCAACCGTCGCCATAATGACGGAAGAATGGAAACAAGCTAACCACGAGCTCCGACGTGTAATGAACACGGTACGCAACTTATGGATTCCACCACAAACTTTACCGAAACAAGCGATTCCATCAGCAAGAGGAAGACCGTATGTGAACTGTGCAATGGACATTATGGGAAAAAAAAAAAAAAAAAAAAAAAAAAAAAAAAAAAAAAAAAAAAAAAAAAAAAACCACTAAAAATTGCAAGGATAGACAAATATCATTAACCAAATTGGCACTAAATTAATGCAACCTTGTATTTGCACATTGCGCGCATTTTCACTAATTTTAATAATTTCTTGCAGCAGTATACGTAGGACCATGGGCGTCGCGAAGAGGGGGGCAAGGGGGGCCGTGGCCCCCCTTGGAAATTAATTTAATGTGCAGTTAATTAATGACTATTAGACTATTGTTTAATTTTGATGTAAAGAACAATATCTTGTTTAGTACAAATTAATAGTTATCAGCAACAAATACTATAACTTTTGACAACTAATGAATTAATACTGTTAATTGCTGACTTCCAACATGCACCCCTTCCCCCCCCCCCTCCTGAAGAAAAGTCTGCGGACGCCCATGAGTAGGACCCAAAATCGTATGATACGCTGAGTTTTACCGCGTTCACTCTATTCATACCTCACACAGTGCATGGTAACACGTGTAAGCATGCTCGTGCGCATGCGTGTGTGAGTGTGTGTGTGTGTGTGTGTGTGTGTGTGTATGTGTGTCTACGATATGTGTGAATTATGTACACAGAATACATATTACACACATGCGAACTTCGGACAGCGTGGTTAGCAAAGCTTCGTGTATCTGATCAATTAAATGCAGGCTTGGAAGTATTTGCAGTGTTCAAGAACGCGATGGATTCACACGAAACCCCTTCCCCTGAAAACTTACCGATAGTAAGTAAAGGAAACATTGTATTTTATTCAAAGATTAGATACCCAGAATCGTCGGAAATACACGTTTTGAGGTTCTTTGAATGAAAGAAGGAAGTGTATTTCATCCAAAAATTCGATTTCCATATTTCCTACGAAATACATGTTTTGAGATCCCTGAATGAGAAATTTAGAAAAAGGTCCGTGCAAGTACATTTGTGTGTGTGTTTGTGTATGTGTTTTTCTATAAACAGCGTAACTCTGAAACAAACTGACAAATACCAAACCGTGTAACAAGTACAGTATCTTCCAAATATATGACACGAATGCTTTCAAGAAAATCCTCCACTCCGAACTACCCTTTTCATGGAACATTTGTTATTCCTGATTTTCTCAAAAGTGGATATATTTTATTAAAATACGCATATTAAGATATTTGTATTAGAAATAAAATGTATATCTTGAACTGTAAGGTAGTCTATCAGATCTTCCTCATTCGGATGAAAGGTTGTATAATTTTGTATTACGCGTAAACCTTGTGAAGTACATAGACTAAACGTACGATCCAAAAAATCTGATGTGCTCCACTCACATGACTTTCTCTGTTCTTGCACAAACTATTTTACTAACATTTATTTTTCTATCTACTTCATGTTGATAAAGATAAAAGTTGGTATCAGTTATCTTATTGATAGTCTTCTTGTACGTGCAAGGGGAATACGGTAAGCGTTAAGCCGTAGCCAAATGTTTTAAGAGTGTCGCTATATTATGACTGAAATTCCGTTCTCTTTGCATGACCAAGAGGAAAAAAATGAATAGCGACTTCCCATTTGTAAACGGTTCTGACAAATAAGGATAGGTATCTCCGAATTGGTTCACTTATCAAAAAACATCTTTTGGCATAAATTGTGTACCTACTTTAATGACTTCTACATTTTTTGTAGAAGTAAGATTTGGTCTATCTGTTACGGTTTACCAGTTATGCAAAAGTCATCAATAGTAAACAGGACTAAATAGGTTGTAACCAGAAAATTCAAAATATACATGCCATTTGTCATAAAATATCTTAAGCATATGGCATTTTAATTAAAATCGTTACAGCCATTTTTGAAAAAATAAAAATTTTCGAAAATGTTCCGTGTAAAGGATAATAATTTAGGGCGGAGGAATTTTTTTGAAAATCTACGTGTCGCATCCTTGAAAGACATTAAGCTTAAATACCAACTTTGGTTTTTAACAACATTTCGTTTTTGATTGAAGCTCTTCACAGACACACACACGGCCACACAGCACACACACACACACACACACACACACACACACACACACACACACACACACACACACACACACACACACGGACGTTTTTCTAGGAATGTTTTTTTTTTTTTGATACAGGGGGCCTCAAAACATGTGTATAGTTCCAATGAAGTTTCGACATCCAAATCTTGTTTCGAATACAATACTTCCCCTACTTACTATACGCAGTAGAGAAAGTAAAACTGTGGACCTGGCTAAAGCATACAATTTCATAACCTTTTTGTGGCAACAGCCATTTCTGTTATTATTAGTATTTCGTCTATTTAAAATTACACTCGCTATTATGTGCTTTCTTGTGATGTCATGGAAATGACATGGAACTTTAGGGCTAGTATATAGCCATCAGTTTTAAAAAATTTAAATATCACTATTCCCTTTGTGCCTATAATGGAATATGTAATGCAAATTATTTATGCAAACGTTTTCCTCCAGTAGTCTAAAGTAGAGAGAAGAATAAGCTCTTGCGGCAATAATTTGTAGCCTCTCAATAAAGGTAATGTATACTGTATAGTGCAAATGAGGGTAACTTTACACATGAGAGTTTTTAACCTGTGTTTCATATTTGGTAGTGTTATATACCTTCAGTGATGTTGCAACGCCACTTTCTGTCACGTAAGGAACAATCGAATATCGGCAATGTTGTCTTTAGTGTATCATCAAATAACCCGTTGTTTCTCTGTATCTTGTAAGGTTGCCTGGACAGTTGAAAAGTGCTCGTTTAATAATTCAGGAGAAATCGGAATCCTGTCAGTTGCGTCTTTGGTTTTCTTAGATAGACAAGGTTTGGAGGGTCACTTAACACCTGGACTTGTAGAAGATATGTTGTGCCTATGCCCATGACGGAGCGCCCCGCGGAAGGGGCGGGGGTGAGGTAGAGGATACGAAGGGTGGTAGGACCTGAGGACAGACGAGAGCAGAGACCAGGGTTCCTAAAGCCTACACATTTGAACTTTCCGGTGGCGGCTCGTACACTGACTCCTCTCCACCCCCCCCCCCTGCGGGCTCTAGGTCCCCGGGAGACCGCGACTTGGAGACCTCCCCTGATCCGGGAGGTGAAGACTAACAGAGAGTAAGCACCTACAAGTGTCTCCCGCCAACAATTAGAACCCTGAACAACCAAGCAGATGAGAGATGAATTGAAATGAGAAATGGAGGGATAAAAAATTCGGGGGATGAAACTATCCTTCTCAGCGTTCGCCTAGCGATCCGAAAAAGCCCCAAAGCACTCATGGGTCAGGAAATTCGGCCACGGGAATCGAGCCCACGACCTCCCAAATGCGAATATCACACGTTACCGTGGAGCCACCTCCTCGATTTGGTTTTCTTAGTCCTGAGCGCTATTTGTTCTTAAGTCCGTAGTTCTCATTGCCCTTCTCTCACAAACCATTAAAATGTCTAAATTTACGTTTCTGATAACCTTATTGGGCATACAACTTAAAGGTGTGTAGCAAAGAATGGAATAATTCGTTCTAACGAATTTATTCAATCGATCTCATTTGTTTACAGCTCAAGTACCGAGGATAGGCCTTAAGTCACAGTAGCAATGAACCTATATTTACTTTCGGGAAAGTCTAAAAAATATGATATACGAACAATGTTGTGACCTTATCCAATGTTCTATTTGTGACTTCACTAATGCTCTCCCCGTCAGTTCATTAACTGATCTAGTCAACTTTCAAGGTATCTTCACCGAAGTTTTCACTATCACCTCATGAGTAGAGCGAGGACATACATATCCACTGAAGAAGAATCAGGTTGACTGCACGGCGAATTGCTTGCTTGACGTCATCGCTGCTACCTCGGACTGAGGGGTGAACAGCGTGCTCTGGTTCAGTATGACAGCTGTACCGTACAGATAGGGAGTGTTATTTTCTGTGCGATCCGTGTTTACATACGAGGTGAATAATGTCTTCAGCTTTAGGTGATGGTAAATTAAATTAGTTATTGGAAGAATTTGGAACAAATAATTTCGTATTGAATGGTGATACGATACAATGTAAGTTATGTTGTTCACAAATCAGAGATTCCAAGGAGAAACGGAAATTGTTGAAGCAACATTGCAATACCAAAAAACATAAAGCACTTGTTGCAGCATAAAAGAATAAAGAACACGACCATTTGTCACTTCAATCGGAGTTTTTTGAAGACATGTGCAAAATGTTGTTACGTAGCAACATACCATCTCACAAAGTAGAACATGCTGAACTTAAAATCTTCATAAAAAATACACTTAGCGGGAGCCTCCCAGTGCAACAGCCCTCCGTAAATAGTGTCTATCAAAATGTTATGATAAAGTTATGGCTCAAATTCGGCAATCTGTGGGTGACAAAATTTGGATTTGCATAGACGAAACTCAGGATTCTGTGGGGAGGTTTGTTGCAAATGTACTTTTGCAAGACAGACCTACTAAATCATTTCTATTGACGCCTGAAGTTATTGATAAGGTTAACCACAAAAGTATTGTCGAAATTTTTCAAGAGTCTAATTTTGCTGTGGCCAGAGGGGATCAAAACTGATAATGTACTACTTTTCTGACAGATGGTGCGAGCTACATGGTAAAACCTGCTAAATAAAGTAAAATACATCGCCCCAACATGGCACATTTAACGTGCATCGCTCACGGCCTTCATCGTGTAGCCGAAATGATACGCTTCTGCTACAGTGATGTGGACAGCTTCATTATTAATGCGAAAAAAAAAAAAAATTCTGAAAGCCCCAAGGAGGTCACTGATTTTCAAAGAAATGGCCCCTGGGGTCCCTTTACCTCCCCAGCCCGTTGTAACTCGATGGGGCAGCTGGCTAAATGCTGCTGCATATTATGCAGATTATTATGATAAAATAGTTAAAGTAATCAATGTTTTGGATAGTGAAGACAGCTGTGCCATTAAATCTGCTCAGTCACTGATTTCAGGCAATTTACGTAAACATTTGTTATTTATTAAAAAGAATTTTCCAGATGTCACCAAAACTATTCTGCATTTAGAATCAAGAAATCACAAACTGTCATATGCTTTACAATTGATAGAAGTGCTTTATATGGAAATTGAAAATACAGATCCTGCGCCTGTCACCGAAGCAGTGCAAAATAACCTGAAAACCGTGCTGGAGAGAAATCCTGGCTACGCTACAATGCTTCATATTCAAATTCGTTTACAACAGCTAGACAAAATGATATCTACGTATGACGAACACAATGTAAAATATCTTACGTTTGCTCCCGTTACATCATATGACGTTGAGAAGTTTCTCGCTGTATAAACATTGTTTGGATGACAAGTTTTACTTTTGAACAATTTAAAGAAATGTATTATTGTTCATTGCAATGTTTTTGAGGAACGAATAGATGACAATATGAACTGATGTAAATGGACTAGAGCTTCTTACACAGCCCTGCCCGTTTGTTTACATATTTTGAACACCCGTGCTACGCCGTCTGCCAGTCACCACGGAGCGTGTATAGTACGAGCGCGCAAACATTGTAGGCGATGGGATATTTATCCTCGCTCTACTCATGAGGTAATCACGTGTTGAAATATGCACAATAC
Organism: Tenodera sinensis; assembly: GCA_030765045.1. NCBI lineage: Eukaryota > Metazoa > Arthropoda > Insecta > Mantodea > Mantidae > Tenodera > Tenodera sinensis. The sequence continues at coordinate 241,433,783 of CM060962.1, forward strand.
AGCCTCTTCTTTCGTACTGTTCAGTCGCTGGGGAGTCGAACACAAGACTTCTTTAGTCTCTCCCGCAGTACCAGTACTTGCTGTACATTATAGCGTCGTCACTAACTCACTCGGAGAGATTGTTCCACCAACAACTCACCCACTAACTCTAATTTCGTCACTTCCTAACTTTCTGACTCTCTTCTTGTATAATCACTGTTGAATTAATTTCATAACATGTTCTACTATAACGCACACAATTCATGTTATGCAATAATGTTCAATTATCTCTTTGACCTTTCACGATATATTAATTTGTTAATTCACTTTTTAATTCGTTATATGTTTTTGAATCAACCAAACAGAAATCTGCACACTCATACCCGTAACGCCCTGTATAAGTGCTCATTAAATTTATTCTAAGTATATATAATCCAAGACAATATTACCTAGATTTCTAGAACCATGTTCCATAAAAACGGATTTGTTTCCATGAAGTTGCTATCATTTTCATTTTATCAATTATATTCCCAATTCCGCATTTCGTTTATGTGTTCCGTGACTTCTATATATATTTTTGTAAATTATCCGTAATCATTATATAGTCAAGTACCAATATACGAGTACACAGTAGTAAGTAAATCGGCCACGTAAATAGGAGTACATCGTGGAGTAGCATATACATAAATAAATATTTAATTAAATGTCTATTGATATGTTTTCTTTCAGTCCTCCTGAGATCGTCAGTATATCTTTTAAGAAGCCAAGCTGTATCCTTATGTGTGGTAACTGTTAATAATCAGTTCTTTAACTAGTAATTTATCTCTACATTCTGTTTTTATTTTGTAGAATTGTAGTATTTTATATGATATCCTCGGAACCTACGTCTTTATTTAACGTTTTCCAGACCGTTATCTAGATGTATACAAGATGTATGTGTTTTTAAATTAGATTCTGTATTATTTTATTTTACATATAAAGAAAACGGCATCCTAAGCACATGTTGCTTTAAATATAATAATAATAATAATAATAATAATAATAATAATAATAATAATAATAATAATAATAATAATAATAATAATAATAATAATAATAATAATAATAATAATAATAATAATAATAATAATAATAATAATAATAATAATAATAATAATAATAATAATAATAATAATAATAATAATAATAATAATAATAATAATAATAATAATAATAATAATAATAATAATAATAATAATAATAATAATAATAATAATAATAATAATAATAATAATAATAATAATAATAATAGTAATAATAATAAATTATTATTAATAATAAAATTATTACTAATAATTAATAATTAACAATGAATCATTATTAATAAATATAATAATAATAATAATAATAATAATAATAATAATAATAATAATAATAATAATAATAGTAATAATAATAAATTATTATTAATAATAAAATTATTACTAATAATTAATAATTAACAATGAATCATTATTAATAAATTATTATTGTTATTATTATTATTATTATTATTATTATTATTATTATTATTATTATTATTATTATTATTATTATTATTATTATTATTATCATTATCATTATCATTATCATTATCATTATTATTATTATTATTATTATTATTATTATTATTAAAGTAATTATTGAATTATTCTTTCTAGACAGTCATTATGCTTTTGTGGATACCCCGGTAATTTAAGTATAGTTTCTTTGACTTCCTTAAAAACCTGAACTTATATGTTTCATACTATGCGATTAGGGTTGTTTTCTCTCCAACACTGATACTGCAAACATTTTATTTCGTAGTCCTTTAGTATATTTTTACAACGCGTAATTTATTCGATTAGGCCCTGTTGCTTTATATGATTCATTCTCTTTTTGAGGGAGGGGATTTTGTTTTCCAGTACATCTTCTGTATTGTTGTATCCCTCTGTTTACTTTATGACATCTATAAAATTTCTTCATACCATAAATATTTATGAAGGGAAATTGAGTTCTCTCGGGTATATTGTTTTTGGAGGTTTGTCCTCCACAGCTTTTCGTTAAAGGTCTCTGAACTTATTCCACACGAATTTTTGTCTACTATCTAGGTCATGTGTTAACTGGTGAATAAAGGTATCCCGAGATTCTCGATGTACCCTTTTTAATATACCTTTGGTTATATTTCTCCGGTTATATCCTTACTCTTTTTCAGCCCCATTGTTTGCAGAGGTTCCTTATGTGCTTCAATTTTCTCTCGTTCTCCTTCGAATGTAGTTCATCCCTTCTTTCGGCAGCTGCTTGTAATGTTATTTCAAAATTGATTCTGCCTTAGCCTGTGATTATTCTCTTATTTGTCTCAATATCTGATTAAATCCTTCGTGTATAGTTTTCATATCTCAGGTTAGGTAACAGGTCACAACCCTAAAATACCTTTTTTTCCTTACTCCAGGGTGTAACTGATAGAAAAGCAAATGTCTGCCTCAGCACTCCCTAGCATATTTCATTTTTGTTACGATTTTTTTTATTCTGTTCCACAATTTCTTGTTATTATTAGGGTCCGGATTTTGATGACGTAAGGGACATTAAGGATGGCCTTAAAATTATGACTTTATAACCTTAAAATGTATTAAAAATGACCTAGAAGAACAAAAAATGACTTAAAAGTTTTCATTATTTGCCTGTTCATTCCTTGCATATTTCGCTTATAGTTTATCACTGAATAATGAACTACAGTATGCTACAAACACCATTTGAGTTTTTATATTTGAAGGACTGTTTTTTTGTCAACTAATACGGATTTACATATTGGTTTCAACAATTCTATTTGATTTTCAATTTTGCGGAAATATTTGCTTTTACCGTCGGCATGATGAAATACAAACATCACTTCAACCACTAACTTTTGCACTGTAAAGACTGCATTATCGCAGTAGGCGCGGTGCGACCCTCAAAAGTAGAGGTAGCTTTATTTCGCATTCCTTTTGAGCACAAGTCCAATTTTGTATCATAATATGAATAAGGGGCACATTTCACTAGATGTCCAAGAATTTTTAGATTTTGAGGTACTAACATTTGATTCCAATAATAGAGAGGTAAAATGAGAAAACTAGCTTTTGTTGTTAAGATGGTTTAAAATGACTTATAACTTGTAAAAAAATGCTGTATCAGCTAAAAATGTCTAAAAATGCAGAAAACGTGACCCTTAAAAGTGGTTTAATTTCACTAAAAATGTTATGAGCCACGTATATGTTACATACAGCATCGCCCTAGAATCATTAGACAAAAGATGCAAATTTGCTGAAATCCAGGTCCTAATGATCACTCTGCAGCTGGTAAGGTGTAAGGGTAATCGAACAACGCGTTAACAACCGTAGTTACACTGCTCGCTAGATAGACGACTTTGGCTCCAACAGAAGGGGGCGTCTTGTCTTACAGAAAATGTTTATGTTGCCGCTAAAATTCGTACAACAAAGATTCATACAGTTAAACGGCATTGTGGGATAAACATGATGGTGATGGCATTTCTTGAATTTCTTGAATTATTCCTCTCACAAGATATTATCTGTACACCAGCTCATGGTGCTAGGGTAATGAAGGGTAGAGAAGAGACATTCCATGTAGTGTAACCCGAGTTTTGCAAACTCTCTTGCAAACGTTGTTCTGCTGCTTACGTTGCCAACTTACCTACAACGTTATTCACACTATGTTTACCCACTGCTAAATTTCTCTTACATGGAGTTGTGAAATCGTACGAGTCGCTAGTGTTATATAGGAAGTAAAAAAGTGATAGATTAGGTAGAGAAAAAATATGTGAATGTAATGCATCCGATTGATTAAACGAATCCCTAAGCGTGTATTTCCGGTAAAATCTCCCTATTAGACTTTAAGATGGACTGTAGTACTTCCTTTACTTAATATAAGCAAGCAGCAGGGAAATAAAAATTAAAACATTTCATGGTGCCAAGCCGATGGCGAACATTCCCGTATATAAACTTTTTAAAATCTTCTCCGGTCTATAAACGGCATTAGAATATAGATTATATAGCAAAATACATGGAAGCTAATTTTAACACCAGTCTGAATCTAAATAGATGTAGTAGTAGCAGCTCTAAAATTTAATTTAAAAGAAATGTTATCATACATTACACTCCACCTTTTCAAAATGAAATTTAGACTTGGCCGAAGCATATTTGAACAATACAGATTATTCAGCACGCGCGCGCGCGCGCACACACACACACACACACACACACACACACACACACACACACACACACACACATCTTGGAGGCATTAATTAAATTTTGAAAAATAGACTCTCTCTCTCTCTCTCTCTCTCTCTCTTAATGCCTCCTAGCTACTATTTACAAAGTACGTAACAATACACGGCCTTCAGGAATGATTAGCTAAACAATTTAGCCCCATTATTATATAAAAAATACCGTTTGAGTTGAATGTAATTATATTTTCGCATGGAAGCTATGCGACTGCTTACCTGGTCATGAACTGCGGAAGTGGTCAACGAGCGGCACACACTACGGCCATGTGATCGTTCGGAGTCTGGCTAGCGTCTGTGGCCCGCATTCGGGAGGTCATGGATTCAATTCCAGTGGCCAACCTTCCTAAACCATGGGTCTTTTTAGGGGGTTTTCTTGGGTCGCCAGGCGAATGCTCGAAAGGAAACTACAACCCCCGAATTTTCTGTCCCTCCATTTCATCTCACTTCTCATTTCATTTCACCTTTCATCCTGGTTGTCTATTTCAGGGTTCCAAGTGTTGGTGAAAGTTTCGATGTATGTATCATGTACAATGCTCTCTGTAAATCATCATCCTCGGAATCGGGAGAGGTCTCAGAGTCCCGGGCGGCCCAGGGGATGTGCAAGTCCGTAGGGAGGGACCGATTGTAAGAGGCCCCACCGGGGAGTTTAAAACTATAGCCGTCAGAGACCCTGCCCACTTTGCCCTCTCTCCTCAGTCCGGTCACTCTGAGAATCCCCTTGCCTCACCGTTTACTTCCAGACGGGTGCCCCGTGAGGGGCAGAGGTCCAAAAGATTTGATTGGTTGATGTGCTAAGTGCCCTCTCCGAACCTTGTCATACCTCACTACTGAAATGGGTAGTGAAGAACCGAAGTGTGATCACTGCCAATCACTGTGATAGCTCAGTTCAGCTAGAGATGTCAATGCCTCGCGAGCAAGTCGATCACAAGAGTGATGTTGATTTCTGTTCACAGTGATAGTGACACTTTAGTGATCGATAGCTGTAAAGTGTTCGACTGGCCCAACACTAATTCCAGGTGTAATTTATATAATTTTTATGAACACAATCTGCAATTTACATGTGTGATATCTCACACACTTGATTACAAAATATCATTTTTAACACATGCCGTTCGTCAATTCAAAACGGGATAGTCCCTTTTTTACTTGTGTGTCCCGAGTCCCGAGAATTTATGTTGGGACGCGAATAACTCCTGTATTTTATTCACATCGCCTTCCATTTTTCTTTATCGGTTTACCCTCCCCTTATGTAGGACTTACACCCCCTAGGACTTGCAATCCTGTGTCTAGGCTCAGATGCCTGTCGGGGAGCATAGTAACCTATGGACCGGACAGAGTGAAGACCTGGAAGCGGGTGGTCATCAAGCACCAGGTATGATAGAGAGAAAGAGGATCATATGTAATGTAGGCGAAATCGATTATTGGAAAGGTGATAATGGAGCAATTGGTGGAATGAGTGGCGGAGGAAACCGGAGAACCCGGAGAAAACCCTCCCTGACGCCGCTTCGTCTACCATGAATACCATATGCAGGTACCTGGAATCGAACCCGTGCCGACTAATCATACCATCTTCCTAAATTAAAAACTTAACTACATATTGTTGCTATTTCCTGTTGTGAGAAATGCTGAGCCGGCGCTTATTTCACATATTGTCATTGTTTAGCAGACTCTGTGAACAGTTAAGACAGACGAAGTTTGCCTGGTCTATAATGTTGGCAGTTGATGTGATGTGTTATTTGCATGAATTTAAGCTATTATACCTAAACGGAAATCCACCTTCGCTTCCAGTTTAAAGAAAAAATACCTTTTCCTCCAAGAGACAAAGCTTAATAAAATTATGAAGTTCACTGTAATATTTGCAATGCGACATTTTCGATTGCACATAGTTGGAACTCGGATATTGTTCAGCATGAGAAAAGAAAACTACAAACAAAATTCTGGTAATATGAAAGGTCTGAAAGTGCCCTTCCTTGTTCTAATGCAAGTAGTATGAGTTATTTAATATCATGTTTCCTTCATTCTAATGTTATGTTAATACGATTTTTAGAAGTAATGATCAATTGATCACAACCAAAAAGGCGTCCCGCATTTTAACGGGACAAAAATGGTAGGCTTAATTAAGCTGAGAAATCTGTACACTTGCAACTGATTTTATCAATTCTATTTGGTTTTCAATTTCACGGAACAACTTGTTTTTACTTTCAGCAAGACGAAATACAAATATCACTTTAACCACTAACTTCTGCTCTGTGAAGACTGCATGTGGCGCTCAAAAATGACTGATACATACCCCAAATTCTTTATGAGGACAAGTCTTGTCTTACAAAACATGTGAACCGTTTAGTTGAATAAGTTAAAATTTTCCATCAGCATTCTCCCAACCGTCTCAAAAGTTTTTGAGTGGTTGCTCTCCACTTTTTTTTTTTTAATTTATTTATTATTTGAAGTCGCTTGAACATAAAAGTCATATCGCGACTAAACATTGAGGAAAAAAAAAAGGAGGAAACATATCATGAAGTTTACAATGAGTTTAAATATTAAGTTTGCATGCTTTGATGAACTTGATTATTTTCTTATGATACTGTTGATCACCCAAAGCTAGCTGAAGGTTCTCAGGAATTCCATACTGAAGTCGCTGGTGAGTGTATCTTGGGCAAACGGTGAGCAGATGCTGAACGGTAAGAGTAGAATCACACAGAGTACATTTAGGAGGAAGTTCACGGGACAGAATGTAGGAGTGAGTAAGCGCAGTGTGGCCAATGCATAATCGGGTTATTAGCACCTGGTCTCGCCGGGTTAGTGTTGTAATTGTTGTGGAGAGGTTAGGTATTGGACAGATATCATGCAGTTTGCTGTTGGATGTAGTTGTCCAATCTGTCTTCCATCGGTGTAGGATAGTTCTTTTAAGATGCCGTAAATAGTCCTCATGAGGTAGCTTAAGATCTGGTAAGCTCCCCACTTGTCTAACCCCTCTTTTTGAGGAAAGGCAACTCCTACCGGATCACCAGTTTGGTTTTTGTCTGGGTCAGTCCACGACCATACAGTTACTGCGCGTGGCCGACAAGATTGTCCTGGGGCTCCAGGAAAACTATAAGATCATAGCAGTTCTGCTGGACGTGGAATAGGCCTTCGCCACAACCTGGCGTCAAGGACTACAGTACAAACTAAAGCAGGCAAATATACCTCTCCTATATCTGGCACTGCTTAGCAGCTTCCTTATGGACCGCACTTTCAGAGTGAAAGTGGAAGGAAGACTGTCAACACTAAGAAATATGGCGGCAGGAGTCCCAGAGGGCAGTGTACTCTCCCCGCTATTCTTTGCAGCATACATGTCCGACTTCCCCACGGAACATCATACTGTGACATACGGACGATATCCTTATCGTGGCACAAAACATGAATGTGCGATATTGCCTCCCTGCCCTTCAACGACAACTTAATGCCGTTGGCCGCTGGAGTGAGAAGCGGAGAATGGCTATCAGTCCGGGGAAAAGCTCCGCACTTCTCCTTGGTAAGGTTCGCCAATGACGGCCGGAACGGTCATATCGGCTCAGGCGGAGAAATATCCCAAGAGTAACCTCCGCGACCGCGGACTAACATACGGAGCGTCCGAGCACGTCCGCGCAAGGGCCGGACTCGGCCACGATGCACTCAGACAGCTCTACCCTATCCTCCGTTCCACCATGCCCACTTACCTAAAACTGCTCATTTACCGGGAAATCATCCCGTCATTGATCTTGTATGGATGCGAAACCTTGGGATCGGTGGCACCCTCCACCATACGCAAGCTGCAGACTCTGCAGAGCAGGGCGTTAAGAACAATATATGATACCGGGAGTAGATTCCCGTCTTACATCATCCACAACCACTCCGGACTATCCTACATCATGGACTTGGTGAGAGAGAGCGATCCCGAACCATGCACACCAAACTGAGTTCCCACACCAACCAGCTGGTACGGGCACTAGGTCAATACGACCACAGAGCACCCCGTAGATAATAGTAATGCCTCTCCCATTTTCTAATACTTTATTCACCCCAACACCTATTCCTGCCCTTTTCCTGCATCCAAACTTAGGTGTGCAGAAAGAAACCATGCCCAAAGACACAAAAGCTACAAAAGGTATAAACACCTTCTATACTGCACAGATAAAGTCGCACTAAGCGGCTAGGTGCTGTGCAAATAAACATACCGTACAGGAGAACCTGTACGACCTGTTCTCGAATGCTGGAATGCATAATGCCTACTAGGTGAGAACAGGAGTCAACATCAGCATTGAAAATGAGTGAACGTGGTATTCGTCCTTACCAGTTTGGGGAAAAAAAAAAGTGTGATTTTGAAGAGTTGGACCATTCTGATAGTGATTCCAACATAGTGCGAACACCGAAGGTGTGCTGGTTCCATACTAAAACATGGAACTATTAAAACGTTTTAATAAAGTGTAACAACCTTGAAACATGCTTTTGGCCAATGTTTGTCATGGCATGATTAATAGGCATTAAAGGAACAATAAGTTATTTTTTTAAATTATTTGTAAAACCACCAAGAAAAGAAATGTAGATTGGTACAATGGTAAAAATTACCTTTTAAACTAAAGGAAATATTCAACATTTGCTGAAAGTGCCCTTCTTTAAACATAACTTAGAACTAAACTGCATGTAATTTAAGTTACAAAAGTTATCGCATTTCCATTTAATTTCTAGAACTAAATAGTTAGACTGCCTCAAATATAATTTTATTGCCGTTTATCTCTAAATCTGAAGATTTGATTTGATACTAAACTTAAAGCATCTTCTAAATTTTGCCACTTTTATATGGCTTTGCATCAATCTTGATATTGGATAAATTATAAGCATTACTTTCTGAACACATTTAGATATTTGTCGGTCCTAAATTTTATTTTTCGTTCAAAATAAATTTTTCTCATAGAAAGTGTTTCATGTACATTATTTTAAAATACACTTTTTATGCTTTTCAAGGTTTGACAAAAATTGGGATGTACTTTGCTACCCACAGGAAATCCAAAAGGTTTCAAAAGCTTCCTATCTTATGAATAATAATTCTATTTTTAAAAATATTTATTTACTTTGATACTATACAATGTACAAGTTAGCTCTGCTGAACTGCGTTGATCTTGTTTTTTTTTTATACTAAGGATTAAATATAATGTGCATCTCCATATAAATGATTAAACATCACGTAGTTACAGGTATTGTGAACAATGGCATTTCAACTTCTGTAAGATTGGAATTGAGACAATATAAGCAGTTAGATATCACCATGTCTGGATTATCGTTTCAAAAAGAGGTTGGTTTAGGAGTGCAAGTTGGCGAAATTATAATTGTTTCAAAGGTATACAAAACGTTTCCTGCACGTTACTTGAGGTTGAGAAAGTCATTAATGATAAGTAGGGTGTGAATGCTTATTAATCTATGTGTATTGATGATCATAACATAACATTTTCAGTAAGGGTGTTTTATCCGACAGACACATATCACTTTATAACACAGTATAACCTCGTTAGCGCAAACTCGCTTAAGACGAATTCGCGACTAGCGCAAAAAAAATATTGGCCCCGACAGGAATACATTACTTCTTTTGGGAAGTTTTATCGGTTAACACGAACTAAGGCGAATTACGAACTGTTTTTCAGTTCCTAGCGTAATTAAATTTCATTGTAACATAAACTTCCAATGTTACAGTATTTTTAAGCGTTGACTTTTTTCCGAAATGAATGCTAAAAATGTAACTACAAAGCTAACTACTCATTGTACTCGTTCCTAGCGTATTGTAGGTCGCAGTCGTGATTATCATCTAAACAATCAGGCTGCACCGTACATTAGAATCATTGGAACAATGTGTACATTAACATCCAGAAAGGTGTTCGATGCCAGATATTGTTTTAGTGGTAGCAAAATTGAGTTAGAATACTGAACACAAATTTATGCGAAACATGGCAAAGACAGCTCTAAATGTACAGGTAAAGCTTGAGATTCAAGATGAAGTGGAGCGTGATACAAAGAAAACAATTACAGAGCAGCTTGGAATTCCCAAATCTACTTGATCTACGATAATTAGGAATCGAGAAAATCATTAATGCTGTTGCATCAGGTTCCGAAAGCAACCTAACAAAACTTGCCAGCGCTAAGTATGAAAACATCGAAACGTTAGTGTTACAATGGTTCAATTATATGCGTGCGTCTAACAGACCTTTAAGTGGCCCTATGATTCAGCCAAAAACATATGAGATTGCCAAAGGTATAGGCATCGAACAGGTAAGTTGTTCTGCTGGTTGGCTGTATCGGTTCCAAAAGAGACATTCAATTTCATCTGTACAAATTTGTGGTGAAGCAAATGAAGTTGATGAAGTGCGAAGAGCTGATTGCATGGATTCGATCGTGTGAGGGAAAAGTACATATCCCTCGTGTCAGTAATTTGTTAGTACCTGTATTTTTACAGTCACTTTATAGATCTACAGAACTGTAAATGATTAATACTGTAGTGCATTACACGTTACTGTACTACTGTTCATGTATACGTATTAAAATGTGTGTTTTTCACATAACACGATTATTATAACACGAACTCTTGTTTACGTCTCTTCGGATTCGTCTTAACAAGGTTATACTGTACTCTTGGCTTGATATATAACTTACACTTGAAGGGCTGAGAAGTTATTGTTAAACCTAATGTGGTCGTAAATTCGGAAGGTTATTCTAAGCAAAATGCGTTAAAAACCTTTATAACGATTCAATGCGAGTGACACAAAACACTGAGATGATTTTTCAAGTTCCAGTGTCAAAAGATTTGTGCCGTCGTTTATTGATCTGCATGTTATTTCATCCTTGAGGAAATATTTAGGTCAGGCTTTGTACTGTTCGCCTGCCAGAATGAGATAGCACACAGAGATCGCATTACGTAGTAACAACTCCAGATTCAATTGTCACGTTTCCCTCGCTACAATTCGCCGGATATTTAGTAATATTCTCGTATTCTGTGGATATCCGGAAAGAAACGCTACATACAGCACATTTACACGTATCGGAATCACCACCAAGAAAGGAAGATTTATTTTTTTTTTTTCGGTGTCGCAAAACATCCATTTTTCCTCTGAAGTACAAGGCGATGAATACTGCGAGTAATTTTGTTGTTTGAGTGTTAAGTAGCTTTAAAACAAGAAGATTCTTGTGCTATTGTTTATAATTTAAATAAACCGCTTGATACCATGTTCTGTGATATTTACCTAGTGGATAGGCCAGGGGATCTATGGCCCACATTCGGGAAATCGCAGTTTCGATTCCCGTGGCCAACCTTCCTGACCCATGGGTTTTTGCGAAGATTTCCCCGGGTCGCCAGGCGAATGCTGGGACGCATTTCCATATCCTCCGAATTTCCTGTCCCTCCATTTCGTTACATTCATAGTTTCATTTCACACTTCATCTCGCTAGGTTACTTTCAGGGTTAGAAGCGTTGGTGAGCGTCGTGGGGTACAGAGCTGGACACCACAGACGTGATCAATACCCGGAGCCCTCTCGGCCGATTATGTGGCCTTAGCTCCTCAATTGATCACTCAGGAACCTAACGAGGCTGGGTGCACCCCATGCCAGATCTCCCAGCGGGGGGAAAATCCCCATGCCGGTACCAGGAATCGAACCCGGGTTCTCTGCTTCATTGACAGGAAATAAAGATTGTCCGTAATATCCCTTGGGGCAAGGGTCTCCTACCAAGGTAGGACCAGTTCAGTGGTACTCACAGGCTGAGCTAGTTCCTGTAGGTTAAGTTCTATTTGCTTACATAGTTGCATAATTTGTTTCCACCTCATTCTGTCTCGTACTACCCTCGCCCAATGATCTCGAAACATTTCACTCACTTCACTAAATTCTTAAGACTATCTCTGTCGTGGACGCCCTCTGCTTCTTTTTCCAAGCCTAGGATCCCAGGTCTTCGTGGCATATGCCCATCTCTTTTGAGACATCCTGGTCACGTGACCTCCCCATCGACATCTAAGGATTCTTGCTCTACTGGCCACATCCTCCATTCCACTCTTTGTTCTTAGCTCCTCATTTCGTACTTTGTCCTTAAGTTTGATCTCCAATATCTTCCTTTCCATTTTCCGCTAGAAGACCTGTATCACTTCAATCTGTGTTCTTGTAAATGTACAAGTCTGACTGGCAGAGGAGCACTGGGATGACGCAAGTTTGCAAAGTTTCCGATTTTGTTGACAATACGTATTCAAAATTCTGGAGGTGTAATATAGCCTCTAAGTATCACTTAGTGTTGAAAGGCAAATTAAAATGGTAGAGAAAACAATAGATAAATACAGTAGATTTAATCCTTAGCTTTTGTGCCGTATGTTTAGTCCTGTAATTATTTAACAAAACTTACATTCCACAGTTCTTCCATTAATGGAAATTGTAATCCCCTTATATCAGTATTCAAAGATAGAGGGGATAAATTGGCGTAAATAAGAGATCTAGCTTCCTCAAGCCCGGAATTAAACAAATAAAAACCCGAGAAAAATAATTTAGGAGTTGGTTTTGTGTTGTACGCCATTCTCCTCTTTATAAGTCTATCACAAGTCCCCAATATATTAGTATAAGCATGCACGTTAAATCAATTGGTTTGAAGTGCATTTCAACATACTGACACTACGTGAGTGTACCGCATTCAGGCATCCGAGCAAATTTCTGATCCCGTCAAAGTCTGTTAGAATCAGGACACGGCAACAAATACCATACGATACCAACGCACAAGCATTACACAAACACAGACCAGTACTAAGTGGTCAAAGTCTAATCAGAGACCGTATGTCGGAACGAATTGTATATCGGGTGAGTCTTCTCATCCTGCGGGTTGGTAGCTAGGCAACCCTTCATTTAACATGCGATGCGAAATGCCGGTGCTGACACTAGATTCAGCAGCCCGCTGACTAGGGCACGTGGAAACTCATGGTGAAGTTCGGAAGTTCAAATCATACCTGGGAATAAATGAGGTTTTTATTCATTTCTGTTTATCTTCCGAAACCTTTCTAGCAAATCATGCGTTCTTTCCAAATGCGCTAGAAAGTGGATTTGCTTATAAATACTAAGTTCCAGCCGTTATCTAGTTTGTATGTATGTACTGCACCTCTAAGGTCCTCGTCCTGAGGGTTGGGCAACGGGAAGTGGGAGAATGCCTTTTGGGGTGCTGTACGGTGGGATTTTTCCCCAAGACCGCTATGGTAGCCGAGAAGGCCCAACAGCAACTCTGAAAACCGGCAGTAGAGACTCTGCTCAGATCCTCCAAGCACGGGGGTTGGCATAGGGCTGACAACTCTATCCGTAAAAAACAACTGTTACGTTTCGTGTACAAGAAAAAGCCGGACGGATTGGGCAGAAATGGATGACAAGAAAGTGTTGTTGCCACGTTAGAAACAAGGGCTCTCAAATGGTATGGACACGTGCAGAGAATGTCAGAAGAAAGATTAACAAAGATAATTATTAACTGTCGGCTTCTGGTTGGAACAAACGAGGAAGGGCACGCCTTACTTGGAGGGATGGTATAGATAAAGCCATGACAAAAAGAGGATTGGAAGAGGGACATTGGACTGATAGGATATATTGGATAACTTGTGCAGGACGGCAAGGAAACTACAGAAAAGTGGAATACCTATAAAAATGTATCTCAGAAAACGTTATTGTCTTTCTTTTGTATGACAGAATAGCTTTAAATAGTAAAATGTTAGGTAATGATACCTTATGTTTGGAAGTTATAATCATGTCACTCTGCATTTATTTATTATGGTCATTAAAGCATATTCTAACAAGAAACAATTTGTGTTTTCATGAAATTCACATAATTAAACTAAATAAGCGACACGACACTTCCATGCCAAACTGCCACTTCTCCTTAAATTTACTAAACATAAAAATTACCTTCAAGTGAGAGTATTTGGAGCCTTCAGCGCAGAAGGCCAACGGCTTGCACGACAGAGAAAGAAATTGCAGCTATTTACTTTGCACTAATAAAATTTAGGGAATATGTTTACAATAACCCCATTATTGTGTATACTGATCACATAAGCCTAAGCGTCATGAAGTCGTGCAAGCTAACAAGTCACGTATCTCGAGATATATATATATGAGATAATATCATATAACATTGAGATAAGGTATATAGCGGGGAACCAAAACATTTTCAGTGACCTGCTTTCACGAATGAAAACAAATTATCCGATACCAGATACTACTAATACTTGGCAAAGCCATGAGGGGTATCGGAAAGAATGTGAAACTGCCCAGCTGTTTACGTGAGCTTATCGCACAAACTCGGCGAGCAACGTCTCGTATATCGGCAGACACGAGAGATCATCTCTTTGTGTTTTATCACTGACTATACGCCAAGTTACTATTATTTCGCTGTTCTAATAAACAAGATAAGAAGCGATCGTAGCGCTCGACAGCCAAGGTCAATCCTCCTCAACACTTTGCCAAGTATAGCGCGTCTCACCCTTAAAAGACAGTACACGTTAAATGCAGCGCAGTGTTGCAACATGTACTAGTTGCGAATCTTTCTCCGCGAGTGACTCGAGGTGGCCTGAGTCCTGTACTTAGTCCTTCAATTGCTGCTTGACGAGACGGGCACTTTTAACTTTGGTATCCCTCCACGCCTTTGTTACTGTATGACCTAAATTTACAAATGACTCGTCTGTATAAACAATTGATTTCCCCTGGTCCCTAAACCTTTTACGTCTGTTAGATATTTATGTCGCCATCTGATGATATCGATATCGTCTCTTTCTATTAATATGCACTTGTTACCCTTTCTTTCATATTCGAACCCCAAATCAGAGTGGCCCTTGAGAAATTTGGTAGGGTCTCATCACTGTTGAACTGTGACAAAATTATATTCAGCGTGGGTGGAATATTTGCAAACAGTAAAGAATGAACAATTCGCCACACTCCACCTTGCACTATTCAATCATATTGCGTTAACCTAGCGTTTCGTGTAGTCCCGCCCTTTTTGCTTTCTTTTTCGATGGCGTTCTTAGAGGTCCTTTGATTAGTTCCTTTTTAATCATACACAATACTGCTTCTGAACACCCGATAGCCTTAGCTGTTTCTTTTACCGCCTTACTTACAAGCATTTTACTTAAAAAATAATCTAACACATTCATAATTATTTGGCGTTCCTTACTTCTTTATTTACCAACATATCGTCCCTTCCTAGCTTCACCCTCCATAACTACAAATATTTACAAAAATATTAAACAAATAACGCAATAACAGCTCACAGTTACACACACGGCTTCTTTCGAACTAATGTTAGTGCTGCTCCTTATACTATCTTCTGTGTCAGGCCTGGCGCTGAATAGATGGAATACCTTTTGTTTGCCTTACTGGATAAAAGAAAGAGGTTACTGCCTTTTGGTTTATTTTAAAAACTTTCTCCAACCTTCCTCAACATTTGTTCTGGCTGGTTCCCTGTTGTAAACTCAATAACAAAAAAGTTTCACACTGCGTAACTTTTGCAGTGCACAGATATAAAATTTTCCGAAAACATTTAATTTAAAAAATTATAACACTTAACTGGGTAAACATAGAGAATTCAAAGTAGGCAGGTAGTAGCACTATAGTTTACTCTACCTAAGAAAAAAATATAGATGCATTCTAGCAGTTAGTTTGTTAGTTAGTGCGTGATGAGTGTAGAAACAGCAAATATCGGACTTCTATTGAAAAAAACGTTTTCTGAAGGAATTTGGACCTATAGAAATGTACAATGACTCTGAAAAGGATATAACCTGATAGAGAAAAAAATTCTGCATAAGATAATGTGTTCAAACCCGAAATTTATAACAAATGAATATTTATACCATGCTATTAGGAATCTGGCAACAGAGCGAGGGTAGAAAAGGACGCGGCTAATGGCAACTTGTATGCGCTAGATAGAGACAGAGATGTCCCATTTAACTCCATACTGTCTTCTAAGAGTGAAACGCTATACAGTATAAACCATAGTATATTAAAACAAGAACTTAAAAAAGAATTTTCTAAATTGACATTATTACAAAGGGAGGATGATTTGACAGGTAAATGGAAAACGCAAAACCAATTAATGAACAATTAAAAGATAAAGTAGATTTGTATGATGGCAAGACTTATGAAATACATGGAAATTTAGATCCTAAATGGAAAGTCATGATACCTAAACCTTTGCAAGATAAACTTATTTTGGCGTATCATAATGCTGGCAGTGAACAATTAATTGTGTTCATTGGTGAAAATTTCTATATCAAACAGCGAGAAAAGTCTGAAAAATTTGCTCCACATGTGTCTTGTGCCAAAAGGCAAAGCCATTTAATATCAAATATGATACAGAACCCCAAGTTATCCTGAGGGACAAAGTAAATGCACATGGCGAACAGCCTTCAGGTCAATTTAGCTTAGGTATATTTTTGTTCTCCAGGCGTGTTTAGTAAGTTTGACGAAATGTATCCTGTAAGAAACATAACAAGCAAGACAAGTATTAGAAAAGTCGTGAATGACTCTATACTAAAGTATATCAAAGTAGAAGCAGTTTTAACGGATAATGCCACAGTTCACCGAAGCAAATGTTTCAAAAACACCTTAGTCAGGAATAAGGTTGTATCATTGCTCTTCATATTTTCCATCAGGAGATCCCACAGAACGTGTTCTCAGGGATATTGACATCTTTTTCTGTGTACCTACACACCAAAATCATAAGGATTGCGTAAGACATTGTTCTCTGATAGTAAAGATAATGAATAACACCGTTAACGTTATAACAGGGTTCGCTCCAATAATTTTAGTCAGGAATTGAGCCGGAGCTAATATTTGTAGGGATATCAGGAACACTCGAATACAACTGACAGTCAAGTGAAGAACAGAAAATAAAACTAGCGTTCGACAGGATAAAGAAAAAGGCAGAAAGACGAAAATTGTACAAGAAGGTCAGAAAACATAAGCAGGAACCCAACATTTGATTTTGGTAAAGGATAATGAATAGTCGAATGCCTTAAAAGGTAAAAACAGAAGAATGGAATTATTACATAAATGTCCTATGCAAATTGTTGTTAAATTTGGTAGTCATACATTTGAAGTAAGGGATGTCAAAAATTCGAAACTTACGGGAAGATGGCATAAACAACTCCTTCGCTCTTACAGGAAACTGTGAAGTAGTTTAGATTCCTTCAATTAAATTTGACTGTATTTATATATATATATATATATATATATATATATATATATATATATATATATATATATATATATATATATATTATATTTGTTTTTGGAAATGCCAAAAACATGTATGTGAAAATAAATATGATTTCATGAAGGTGTAATACTATGAAAAATAATAGAGAGAAAGTAAAGTGATTTAAGAGTGAAAGAAGTACAATAAAAAAGAAAAAAACGAAATACTTAAAAACAGAGATTAATATAGTGTCATGAGAATAAAGAGAATTTTGTAAATAGGCAGGGTGTACAAAAGAAAAATCTGATGTGTTGCACTCACGTAACCTTCTCTACTCTGGTACTACTATTCTTACGATCTCTTATACCTTTATCTTCTTCGTGTTAGTTGAGATAAGCATTTGTACAAATTATCTTATTGCTTATTTCCTTGAAGGTGAAAGGAGAATATTAGAATATAGTAGGCTGTGAGCGATAGTCAAATCTTTTAAAGCTTTGCGATCCCGTTCTGTTTGCACGCTTAACATATAAAACATGAACAACGATGTTCCATTATTATTTATTTATGCCAACAACCTTACTGCTGGTGTTTTTAAACACTCAAGCCATGGCACCTTAAGAGGTCAAAGCAACCGCTCGATAAGCGGAAGATCCGTGGTTCAAATTCCGGCTATGGCATTACATTTTTCAGTCCTGATTCCACCTCTTAAACAATGTTCCATTTCACGAAAGTTTCTAGTTTTCCGAATCTGACACAAATAACAAGTAATATCTCCAAAATAGTTTACTCTACAAAAGCATTTATTCAGACATAAACTGTGTGTTTTAGTGAGATCTAGATTTGTTGTATATTAAGAATTTGTCTATCTCTTACGGTTTACGAGTTATTCAAAAGTCACCCAGAGTAAACAGGACTACATAGGCTTTAGCCAGAGAATTCAAATATACATTTCATTTGTCATACAAATATCTTAAACATATGACACTTTAATCAAAATCATTAGAGTCATTTTCAAGAAAATCAACATTTTCGAAATATTTTCCATGTAGGTAAAGGGTAGTTTAGGGTCGGGCTATTTTCTTCAATATCTTCGTGTCGCATCCTTGAAAGACAATTAAACTTGAATATCAACTTTGGTTTTTAACCGACTTTGCGTTTTTGATTTACTCTGTCCACAGACTGACAGACTGTCTCACACACACACACACACAAACACACACACACACAAACACACACACACACACACACACACACACACACGGACCTTTTTCTAAAAATACATTTTTTTGGATTCAGGGGGTGTCAAAACATATATTTCCGGTAAAATTTCGACATGGAATTTTTGGGTGGAATACAATACTTGCTCTACTTATCAGTAGATGAAGTAAAAATGGGTATGTAATTGTGATTTGTTCAATGAGTAACTGTAACTATATTTATTTAAATAATGATGATTGTATAATTTCAGAAAAATTGAGATTGTAAAAGGAAAATTTATATTGTCAAGGGAAATTTATATGAAATTCGAGAGTTACCGACCAAGCAGATTAGAATGTAACCAGAATATTGGACAGTTTCTTTCGGGCAAAACGAGTACATTCTTTTATTATAGAAATAATAAAATAATGTAACGGGTAAAGATGTCCATCTAATTTCAGAAGATCACTGAGCATAAGACTAAGCAGCTGCGGCTAAGAGTGAGGAACTGTGTATATGAAACAAACATTTATATTTTACATTTACGTATATATGCAAGTTTATATACTAGTTGTAGTGCACAAGGTGTCCTTTATATACGATAAAGTCTTATAGCTTAGTTCGAAGTTAATGTGCAGGAAATGACAGGAATTACGCAGATGCATGCATACTAATGGATGTTAATAAGATACACAATTACCTTAAATATGGCACTTGGAGAACAGGTGTATATGACATTGTGTTTGACAACACTAAATCAGCATAAGCCGTACGAAACGCTTGACATCTGCATAGTAGGTTGAAACGTCTGTAAAATATAATGGTTCTACAAACAATAAACACAGTATTAATATTTTTAGCAGTAGAATCGGAACTGAAAAATTAAATGCTACAGCTGGAATATGAACCACAGATCCTCCGGCCCACACACGGCTTGTGTGCTTAAAAACACCAACAGCAAGTTTGTTGGTATAAATAAGCAATAACAGCATTAATACATTAAGAATCTGAGGCAATGCTAAAAACTATTATGTGTAACAGTCTTCTTTTTACTTTCTCTACTGGTAAGTAGAAGGAAGTATTGTATTTCATCCAAAAATTCGATGTCAAGATTTCACCGAAAATACATGTTTTGAGGCCCCCTGAATAAAAAAAATTATAAAAAGGTCCTTGTGTGTGTGTGTGTGTGTGTGTGTGTGTGTGTGTGTGTGTGTGTGTGTGTGTGTCAGTCTGTGTGTCTGTCGGTCTGTGAGTCTGTCAGGCAGTGGACAGCATAACTCAAAAACCAAAAGTCGGCTAAAAACCAAAGTTGGTATTTAAGTTCAATGTCTTTCAAGGGTGCGACACGAAGATTTTGAAGAAAATAGCCACGCCCTAAACTACCCTTTACATATGAAGCCGTAATTGTGAACGCCACAGTTATTGAAATAATCTGAGAAGAGTGGCAGAATTAAATAATCGGGAAATATTAAAATTATCGCATATATAAAAGGTACAGACCTGGGAATATTGTTCACGGTTAAAATCGTCAGAAAAGCACAGAATGTTACAGCCAGGTAATTAGTGACAAGTACCAGGTAAACAGGCTAAAAACCCGTAGCACCAGTTTTCCTAGAAATAGGCTAGTACAAATGCACTGAACCAGGAAAACAACGTAAGGCCACGTGTACTTAAGCGAAACCGCTGCCAGTGCAAAAGGCAATTAAGTAGTGAAAGGCATTGATAGCATCATGACGCTGAGTTTGGCGCGAAAACTTAAGGGGTAAATGAGGGAAAATTGCAAGGTGACTTGTTACCGCGAGCGCGGAGAGCAGCCACTTGCCTTCCGGACCCCGAGCGATCAGGTCTGTCATAGAGACTTGCCTTCCGGACCCCGAGCAATCAGGTCACTCACAGAGACTTGCCTTCCGGACCCCGAGCGATTAGGTGATCACGGAATCCTGTGTCGCTATACTCACACGAGCGTCACAAAATCTTTTGCAGCATGAAATATATATACATAGATGTAAATGAATAACACCGCACGAATTTGTATGGTAATAGAGGGTCCATAGGCAATCAGTTTGAGACAGGAAACCAATGGTCTACGACGTCAACTTAATAAGTTATACATATTCAAAGTAATTCGTGATTGTGATCAATAAATCGTAACCAGAAATAAATATAGGTACCAATATTATCCACTGGAATCAAAGTAGTGCTTATTAGGAACTTAGTGAAACCTGTCTGCTGTCTCTCTGAAGAAGCACTTGTAAACTGTAGCGCTACGAAAAGCGCTTATATTGGAGACTTAACATGTGTCTGCACGCCACTGCAATGGATAGCAGGTTCTGGAAAACGGCTACAGAAATATAGGGCACTTCTAAAGCGTGTGCTTTGGTCGCGTGGTTATGCGGATTGACTGTAGACCTAATGAAGTTCAAAGCCGAAGAGGGGGTAAGTATGTTTTTCCTTCTTCTTCTTTTTTTTTCTTCCTCCTTTCTTTTTCATTTTGAGATAAATGTTGTGCGTTTAGTTTAAAGTAGCAAAGAACGACCATGATATGCAATGCACAGAGTATTGTTTACTTTTACTTCTCACATCTGATGACTAGAGCGAGGACATATATCCACTGAAGAAGAAATCAGGTTGACTGCACGGCGAATTGCTTGCTTCACGTCATCGCTGCTACCTCGGACTGAGGGGTGAACAGCGTGCTCTGATTCAGTATGACAGCTGTACCTTACAGGTAAGGGAGTGTTATTTTCTGTGCGATCCGTGTTTACATACGAGGTGAATAATGTCTTCAGCTTTAGGTGATGGTAAATTAAATCAGTTATTGGAAGAATTTGGAACAAATAATTTCGTATTGAATGGAGATACGATACAAGGTAAGTTACGTTATTCGAAGAAAACCAACATAAAGCACTTGTTGCAGCATAAAAGAATAAAGAACAAGACCATTTGTCACTTCAGTCAGAGTTTTTTGAAGACATGTGCAAAATGTTGGTACGTAGCAACATACTATCTCACAAAGTAGAACATGCTGAATTTAAAATCTTCATAAAAATACACTAAGCGAGAGCCTCCCAGTGCAACAACCCTACGTAAATAGTGTCTATCAAAATGTTATGATAAAGTTATGGCTCAAATACGGCAATCTGTGGGAGACAAAATTTGGATTTGCATAGACGAAACTCAGGATTCTGTGGGGAGATTTCTTGCAAATGTAATTGTGGGAGTACTTTTGCAAGACAGACCTACTAAATCATTTCTATTGACGCCTGAAGTTATTGATAAGGTTAACCACAAAAGTACCGTCGAAATTTTTCAAAAGAGTCTAATTTTGCTGTGGCCAGAGGGGATCAAAACTGATAATGTACTACTTTTCTGACAGATGGTGCAAGCTACATTCTAAAACCTGCTAAATAAATTAAAATACATCGCCCCAACATGGTACATTTAACGTGCATCGCTCACGGCCTTCATTGTGTAGCCGAAATGATACGCTTCTGCTACAGTGATGTGGACAGCTTCATTGCTAATGTGAAAAAAAAAAAAAATTCTGAAAGCCCCAAGGAGGTCACTGATTTTCAAAGAAATGGCCCCTGGGGTCCCTTTACCTCCCCAGCCCGTTGTAACTCGATGGAGTAGCTGGCCAAATGCTGCTGCATATTATGCAGATTATTATGGTTAAATAGTTAAAGTAATCAATGTTTTGGATAGTGAAGACAGCTGTGCCATTAAATCTGCTCAGTCACTGATTTCAGGCAATTTACGTAGACATTTGTTATTTATTAAAAAGAATTTTCCAGATGTCACCAAAACTATTCTGCATTTAGAATCAAGAAATCACAAACTGTCATATGCTTTACAATTGATAGAAGAGCTTTATATGGAAATTGAAAATACAGATCCTGCGCCTGTCACCGAAGCAGTGCAAAATAAACTGAAAACCGTGTTGGAGAGAAATCCTGGCTACGCTACAATGGTTCATATTCAAATTGGTTTACAACAGCTAGACAAAATGATATCTACGTATGACGAACACAATGTAAAATATCTTACGTTTGCTCCCGTTACATCATGTGGCGTTGAGAGAAGTTTCTCGCTGTATAAACATTGTTTGGTTGACAAGGTTTACTTTTGAACAATTTAAAAACTGTATTGTAGTTCGCTGCACTGTTTTTGAGGAACGAATAGATGAGGATATGAACTGATGTAAATGGACTAGAGCTTCTTACACAGCCCTGCCCGTTTGTTTACGTGTTCTGAACACCCGTGCTACGCCGTCTGCCAGTCACCACGGAGCGTGTATAGTACGAGCGCGCAAACATTGTAGGCGATGGGATATTTATCCTCGCTCTACTGATGACTTAGGCTGGAAGGTTATGTATTGTCATTTGTCTGAAGGTGACTGTGGGCTATTTGTTTATGTCAATAACAGAAATTTTCCTTCCAACAGTTGAGTTAGCATGACAAATGTCGAATACTGCCAATAACCCTGGAGTACACTAACACCATCATGTGGTAACTGTTTCCTACTCGAGTCACCCACGTCTCATTTCTTATTTCCATCAGCACACAATAACATTGCGTTAGGCTTGAACCATCTCATTTAAGTGAAAAAGAAATTCTCAGTGTGTACCTACTATTTAGTTCATGCAAGTGTAAATAATGGTTAAACAAACCTGAAACAAAAAGTTTGAACATTAGTTAAACGAATAATTACAGCAATACAAATGTTTCGTGTAAATAAAATTAGATTAAGCATGCGCTTGTGAGGAAGGAAAGAAAAACGAACATAAAAAATATGGAGTTTTGGGTATTTGAACCTGTGCTTTTAGTAAGTCTGTACCTTCGCTTCCGGGCATCATAACCATTGTGCTAAATAGGCTGGCCATGACATTCGTCCGCTTGTTTCATCATGCGTTATAGCTGCAGTGGTCATGATCCGTGGCATGCACACCCTCAAACAATTTTAAGCCAAAGTTCTGTCATTTGTAATCCTAGACCATAGGTTGTCCATCTCAAATTGATTGCCTATGAACGGTCTATCACCAGTAAAATTCGTGCGGTGTTATTCATTTACATCCTGTATATATAGGTATAAATAGGTATAGTAAAATGGTTCTTTTTTATTTTTACAAAATTGTTATCTAACTTATACTGTCTCATAGCTTCTTTGAAGAAAAATCTATTTAAAGGCACTGTTCGTGAAGTTAACATTTAAACAACAACCCTTTATTGTCCGGATCCGACAGACATAGCGATAGCCCAAGTCACAATCCCAGCATACGCCATTGTTTGCTACAAATTTCAACAAAGTATTCCATTAATGATATTCCGCTAGCGAGAAGACAGATAGATTGTAATAGTAACCCTTTGGTAGATCGGACACTTGGGCGGGGGGGGGGGGGGTGGAATAAAGTAGCCTGCCAATTCAGTAGCTAGAAGGAACAGAGAAAGTCATGCTGGCAGAGGCTGGGACTAGTTTTATGAGTACCAATTTAAACAGTTACGTCCCACTACGGTCCATATTTTATGTGTGACATTCACCACTTATTGTAAGTCAACCGACCACCGTGACATTACTTACTCATCGTCGATAGACGGCCGTGAATACTGTTAAAAGCTGTCTGATCGAAGGGAATCACATAAACTATTAATTTGACTTAAGTAGTCTATTGGAACTTAAAAGGGCTATATGAACAGAGATGGTAAAGTAAAGGCAATCATGGCTGTAACAGAGATGGATAAACAACCTCTAAATCTGAGGAAAACTATGCATGAATACAGTGACACTTCATAAATATCAGAAGTACAATTCTAAAACCCCACCAATTTTTCTTAAAATCACTACTGATGTTAGTGGATTACATAGCTTATTTACGACAAGCAAGACAGAAAATAGTACAGCTCATTTTTAATATTTCCCTAAACCAGATCATCTCCTTCTTCTCCCTAGTTTACTTACCAATCTTCTTGGAGATCGACGCAACATGCAGAACGACTCATAAACTTTTCTACCCTTAAAGCTATTTAATGTTTTAATATAAAAACGGAAGGTTGCAAAATAAAGTACATTGAAGGGGTATCTAATGTCCGGAATACATTTTTAAGGAAACAATTCTTTTCGTTTTTCTCTGTTCATTTTTGCGGAAACCAATTATATGTTTATACTGCAGGTGTTTCGTTGACTGACAAGCAACACCCTACTTCTGAAATTGGTTTTACAAATAAAATGGAAGAGACTGTTTGGCTGACCTTCTGTTTTCTGAAGCTAAGTATAGCATTAAACATGAAACACTACGTTACCTTTGCTGCCAAAACACAATTACTGACATTAACTTGATCTTCCTTTGTAGATCGCATCTTATTTTGTCTTCTATGTGAGGACAAGCTTATTTTCGAGTAATGTGCAAAGTAATTCAACTATAGTGGACGCCGGCTACACCGAAGATCAAGATAATAACAGGACAGAAGGCTTCACACTCATCTATAGAATAAATCGATTAATGGACATTTTGCTATGCCTTGTTTGTAAACGACTTCTAGAAACTTGTATTGCACAACAATAAAGGTATTTACCTAATTTTCCCAGAGTGATTACGTTTATGTTTATTGTATCCTATTCCTCTATCGTCTTCCCATATGTGCAACATTTTTCACTGTAAAATATTGGTTGTAATTTAAATATTTCAAGTCAAATAAGTGCTTTAGGTGTATTCATCACAAGTACCCTTCTATCTAACACAATTTCTACTTTTCGGATTTTGTTCACATTTTCCTGTTTAAGATTATTGTAACTTCCTTTAGGTTAGTTGTAAATCGGTTGTTTATTTTTTCGTATTTCCTACCTGCTTACGATAACTTTTCTAACTTTTATAAGGAAACCTAAGGAAAAGAACAGAAGTGCAACATTTGCAAATTAATTACGAATCTATTCCCATTTTCTGACTTACACAAAGCTTAGTAGTCATCTGCATGAAGGCTGTTCAATAAATATGAATAACTGATCTGTTCTTAAAAGTGACACAATTGTATTTTATGTCTTCTGAAAATATAAAAAAACACCTCCAGGGATCAGCGCTGTAAGGAAAAGAAACTGAGTTGGAAATCCATTGGCTTTCTCTTTTTCCAGACGAATCAGGCCTAGCACAACACCTACCTTCTTAATCCTCCCAAGACGTTGCGTTCAGGGCCCAGCTCTGTTGGTCGCACTGTAGGAGCTCCTGTTACCTCTACAACTCGCATCAGTTAGACCAACACATCTTGACCCCGGGGAACAGTATGACATCTTTAATTGCTTGCGTGCAAGAAGTAACATGTCATATTTTATATGAAAAATCTTTAAAACGTATTATCTTATATGGAGGGTGTAGTTACAATAAAGTGATAAACACTAAGATGCCACAGAGCAAAAGGTGAAAAAAGAGCAGCGAAATGGCTTTTGTTAAGAAATAACATTCTAAAACGAAGATTTATTGTAGGCAGGTATGTGATTGTACTTTATTTTCTCAGTAGTTTGTCCTTCACAAAGGTTGTAAAGGCCTGCAGGTAATCGTAGCTACAAATTACATCCAGTGTAAGAGTTCTATATACTTACGAGAGCTCATAAAATGTTTCGTAAGGAATTAAGCTAATCTTCTAAGTAATGCTCATTAAATTCTTTAATTCTGAGCCCCTTTCAACCAACTTATTTCGAATTCCTTGCTTAAAATCGGAAGGTAATTGAATTATGTGCTGGATAATTGGGTTACACGAATTCCTTCCAAAAGCCACTGTGATAGGCAACCGAATTCCTTTTTATAAATATGAATAACATTTTCTTTCGCACTCTGCAGTCTTAGAACTGTCAGGGAGAAGAACATTCACTGGTGTGGCTAAAAATGTTATTCATTTTCCAATCACATGCCATGTCATGTATTCACAGTTTTTCGACATAATCTGGCGCTTCCAGTACTGAATGGTGACTGGACAACTTCTTTCTTGTCGCTGCTCGTCGATTCTTTATTTTATTTCATTCTATGTAAGTGTCTACTTGTAGACCTTTCAGAACATCTACGCCAGCGATGTCAATCCAAGCACAATTTCGTGACCTTCAAAGTACTCGCGGGCATGAGGCACTGCAAGATAAGACTGTGGTGTACACACAGGTAGCGGCGACGTTAAGCAAAACGTAGCAAAACATAGGTATACAAAGCTCGAAGAGAAAATGAAGTCAACTCTTTAATTTGTTTGCTTTAAAATATTTATTTACATAGATTTTGTGAGCACAAGATTTTAATATATACACAATAACGTAATTATTAAAAAAAACTAATATTCCAAAAACAAAGCATTAAAGCCACAAAAGATAAGGAATATTTACATAAATTTTAAATTTACAATTACAATTTTATTGTAACATACAATAAAAATTGCTCCACACTGAAACCTCTATTTGCGGTCACACTTTGAACTTAATTACACATTTATTATGCCCAGTGTAGGCTTTCCCACCAGCATCTTAATATTTCGTGAAATTTAGCTACAGAAGCAGGTCTCTAGGTAGAGGCAAGGTTATCAATCGACAATTTTGCTCTGAGATGGCACTTCAAGTTCATCAAAGAAAAAAATGTTCGCAGATTTATGTACTTCCAAACATACATATACTTTCTGCAGAAAATTTCCAAAATTAGGGTATGTTTGTAGATCAAGGGCTTGATTGAGAATATTAGTATCACCATAGGCCTCTTTAAGATCAGGATCACAGCATAAATCAAATTTCTAGTTGAAGTTGAACTGGAACATTCTCGGGATCAATAGAATAGGGCAAGGAAAATAGATCCACATTAGATTTGCGAGCTTACACATCTGAAAATCTTCTAACTCCTCTGAGAGTGCATCCAACACGTCACAATACTTATTAGTTTCTATGCTTATGTTAAGAGACTGCAACTGTGGAAGTGGCTTCGCTTTTTTCATAGGCCAGATTAACACTGTCCCAAACGGATAGACCAAGTGCTGCTGTTATGAGCAGCATGAGCATGCTAAGCTCCAAAGTGAGCGCTTGCGCTCAAGCGCACATTTTGACTTCACTGATCCATGCAATGAAAAAGTTTGGTTTATTGTTTATAGAACATACCATTTGGATATGTATCGAAGGACTCACAGGCTTTTGCTGTGCCTGCTGAACTAGACATTTCTGACCATACACATGGGGGAGATTCATTCTCCTCGATAATATGGTTATCTAAAATAGTCACAAAATTCCTGTAGCTTTCTATCGTTTGGCTGCATTGCCATGAGGTCGTAGGTAAAACAACTTCAAGTTAATTTGCGGAGAGAACAGGAAGACCAAGACGCAATTTCTTATTTGTGAGTCATATTGCTTGCAGACAGTGTTGAAGACCCAGGCAACTGATTTTCCACCACCATGCACATCCCATATGAACCTTTAGTTATGTACCAGGAAGCATCTCAGAAAATGTAAGGCTTTTTCGAAACCAATGTATCTGTAATGTGGAAACTTCAGACATTAATGTTCCATTTCTCCAACTAAAAATTGTAAAGCAGTTCAGTATATTTGCTTAATTTTACTTGGCAACAAAAACTACGTGGGATTTGTACAACATCCTGTAGTACACCATGAATATTAAAGGGGTACTTGATGAAAGCATTAAGGGTAACCTTTAATGCCCCATCCACATAAAAACTTCTACAGTAGAATTATTTGAATTGAAAATGTAATAATGGGAGTTAGACGTTGAGTTAAAATGTTTCGTTTCTGTTACACCTGACTCCACTACAGTTTTCTACGGTGGAATGTAGAACGTCGGTGGTTTTTGTTAAGTTGAATATCGTCTTCGGTCGTGCGTAGTGCATGTTGTTGCGAATTCTAGTTGCATGTGTAAGGTCCATAAGTTCGTTATATAACCACTTTGAGGATCTTTCACTGGAAGTTTTCACACCTTTATGTTTCGGCACATTACTAAGCATCTGCCTGTTTATTAGGTATTCCTAAAACCATTTCGACTGCAAAAATATGTAAACATGAATTCGAACAATTGATAAGAAATAACAGTTAACAACCACTGATTTCAACAATTGGTAACATAGTTTCCAACCTACATAAATAACATGTGATACAGTCAGTTATAGTTACAGTACAAATGTTTAAGTTAATTAAATCAAGATTGTGTTAGTTACATTCTGTACGAGATTTAGTAAATTTTTTTGTTCATGTTTGTACAACATTAGTAGCTTGGAGTTAATTAAAGATGGTTGATGTGTAATAAGAAATGCGTGTTATTATTTCATCAGTTATTCCAGGTATTAGACTTGAAAGATTAAATAATAGCATCAAAGTAAAGATACAGTCCACAACAGACCTCATAAGTGTTAGCAACTCTAAACATGATCCTAGACGGCCGGATTACGAACGGCAAATTGTGATTATTAAATTGGGTTATATGATCGCAAAATAGCGATGCATGAATGCAGAGGGAAATCCAAGCTGTTTGAATCACGCATCAACCAATCACACGCAGCGTAGCAATCTGAGTAGGAGGTAGCCAATCAGCGCCAAGGTTTCATAAGACGAGGCGGTGCCACGCATTACCAAACCAACGAGCAAGAAAGTAGCAGAAAACCGGTTTTCGCTAAATACGCAAAACTTTACGCCGCTCGCGTTTTTCTTCTCAGCGTATTTCACAAGGAAATTCAAGAATATGGTGGACGAAGAAATGAAGCAACTTGCTAATGCCCACGCTCGCGTACAAGTAGGATTAACATGCTTACAAAAATTTGTACAACCATATCAAAATATCGAAGACATCTTAAAAGTGAAGAGTTCCTAGACTACAAGAATTGTGGAAAAAATACGAATCTATTCAAGATCAAATAGAAACATTGAAAGAGAACACAGAAATGCATCATAAGGAAAGAGAAGAATTCAAGGCTCGGTATTACGCAGTGCCTGTGAGTATGCAAAGGATCATTGATTACCATGAAGCAAGAGTCAGTGTACCATCATTACCATCACAAGGATTGATGCATTAAGCAGCAGGCATACATATAAAACTCGCAGCGATCCAGCTACCTGAGTTCACAGGTAAATACCATCGGTGGATCAGTTTTAGTGATACATTTAAAGCAGCCCTAGTACATAAGAATGAATAATTGTCTGACATTCAAGCATTTCATTATTTGAAATCAGCACTAAGGGGAGATGTTGAACAAACAACAAGTGGTATTCCTGTGACCGCAGCTAATTATCATATAACCTGGGAAGTATTAACAAAAAGATTTGAAAACAAAAGACCCATTGCATCTTGTGATATTAAAAGTATTTTCGAGTTGAAGGCAGCACCAAAAGAATCTGCACAAGAGCTCACCAAGTTAGTGAACAGCGTGTCAAATAATGTAAATGCTTTGGAAGAATTAAACATACCAATTAAGCTAAGTGGTGTCATTATTAAACACTAGATAACACAAAAACTAGACAATACAACCAATAAATCTTGGGAACTTCATTTAAATGGTACATCGTTTCCTCGGTTGCAAGAACTTCTTTTTTGGACAAAAGACGACAAGCATTGGAAAATGTGGCAGCTAGTAAACAGACGACGTCATCTGGTGCAAGGACTGATCTTACACAAAGTCAGATAAGCACCATAAGGGTCAAAACATGAACACTTTCACTTTTCCGGCTAGTTCCATTTGTCCGAAATGTAAGGCAGCACATGCATTGTACAAATGCGATGCATTTATTCAGTCGCCAGTCAGTGAAAGCAGATCATTTGTTTCAAACTCAAGGTTGTGTTTCAACTGTTTACAAGAAAAGCATATGAGACAAAAATGTTCAAAGACAGGACGTTATAAACAATTTAATAAGCCACACCAATCACCATTCTCTGTTACATCAGGTCTGGCAAGAAAATGCAGCTACAGAAGAACGTCCAACCAGACATGATAATAAACGAGAACAAACTCCTACATCCCCAGGCCAATATCAAGGAAGCTATTACAGCAATAAGAAGCAGGGATCAAGAATGTGTCCTAGAGATTTACTTGTTACAGCTGTAGCCAAGGTGCAAGATGTAAGGGGACAACAACATTTATGTCAAATACCATCAGACAATGGTTCACAACCTAGTTACGTTACAGAAGATTCAGCACAGCGACTCGGTTTGAAACGGAAACATAATGTAATTTTTATAAATGGTGTCAAAAATACTTCTGCATCGGCTAAACATAGCATAGATATTCTATTGAAATCAAGAGATGCAAATTATGAAGACACAGTGACATGTTTCATTTTACCGAAGGTGGCAGGAGAGTTACCAAGCTCCTATGTAAATATCGCTCAATTGAAAATTCGCAAGAACATTAAACTTGCTGATGAAGAATTCAACGTTCCTAGAAAGGTGGATATGTTTTTAGATTCTGATGTCCATACTTATTTACTGAAGAAAGGACAGTATATAATCAGCCAAGGGCATTCTGTAGTTCAAGAAACGTAGAATTCAGTTGGATTCTGCCTGGACGGTTACCAGATATTGAACCGAGGGTTAATTCCACTTCATTGTTTCTCAGAAATGAGGATCTGAATGGACAACTACAGAAATTCTGGGAACAAGAAGAAGGCATCATAACTCATTATTCCAAGGAAGAAGGGAAGTCTGAGTGACACTTTGTGGAAACAACATGCAGAGACCACACAGGGCGATACATCGTGAAGCTACCACGCCGTTCATTTCATCGTCCTCTTGGTGGTTCTTACAAGTGTGCTAAAAAGAGATTTTTATCAGTTGGAGAGGAAACTATCAAGAAGTTCCACCCTACGTGACAGCTATACCAATTTCATGGAAGAGTATTTGGAATTGGGGATATGGAACCTATTGATGAAATCCAGAAAGACAACATTTCGAGGAGGAACGCAATGAATAAAGAAACGTGTTTATTACCACATCATATGGTTTTTAAACCGGAAAGTTCAACTACAAAGACATTGTGATCTTTGACGCTTCTGCAAAAAGGAAATTCTCTGAACGAGATATTAATGACGGGACCAGTGATCCAAATTGACCTTCTTTCTATTGACAAGATTTCGAATTCATCCCTATGGTCTCAACTGCTGACATCTAAAAAATGTACCGACAAGTGAGAGTACATCAAGATGGTTACGATATGCAAAGGATTCTTTGGCGAAGTTCACTGCACGAAGACTTAAAACAATATCAATTAGTAACAGTCACTTATGGAACAAGTCAAGAAAGTTTCTTAGCTGCACGGTGCTTAGCACAACTAGCTTCGAATGAACAAAAAAAAAAAAAAACTACCCCAGGGCACCCAAGTGTTCTTTGTCGACGATGTTTTGACGGGAGGTTCAACTATTCAAGAGACTACTGAACTTCAAGAAGAACTTCAGAAACTTCCAGCAAGTGGTGGTTTCGAGTTACACAAATAGTGTTCAAACAGTAATGTCATCCTTGAAGCAATTCCAGGTGAAAAACGGACGACTAAGCAGCTGCTAAGATTTGACAAAGGGAACAAATTCAACACGCATGGTTTAATTTGGAATCCAACTCATGAAAAAATCCTATTTGATGTACATGTGAAATGTAGTCCTGTGACACTAACAAAACGCACTGTTATGTCAGATATCGCATCTAGTTTTGATCCGTTGGGACTTCTTAGTCCAGTGATAATTAAAGCCAAAATATTTATCCAACAACTGGGGAAAACAAAGACTACCTGGGATGAAGAGTTAGCAGAAGAAGTTCAGATTCAATGGAATTATTTGTATGATGATCTGCAAGCACTCATAAACATACAAGTAGATATATGTTTTATGTTCTGGTAGAATATCAAACATTCAGGTACATTGTTTTGAAGATGCATCTGAAAAGGCATATGGAGTATGTTTATATGTTCGATCAGTAAATGTGCCTGGTGAAGTTACAGTTAAACTTCTCACAACAAAATCAAGAGTGGCACCGATCAAACAGATTTGCCTACCAAGATTAGAATTGTGTGGTGCATCTTTGTTAGCCAAGTTAATACAAAAGGTGATTCCTATTTTAAATTTAAGTATAGCCGAAATTCATCTATGGACTGATTCAACAATAGTCCTAATTTGGATCCAGTGAACCTACTAGATGGCAGACATTCATGGCCAATCGAGCAGCAGAAATTCAAAGGTTGGCCGAGAAATGTACATGGCATCATGTATCCTCAGCGGACAATCCAGCTGATGTATTATCAAGAGGAATTGAAACCAAACATTTGAACCAACATAATTTCTGTGGAATGGTCCTGCATTTTTAGGACAGGAGGATGGTTCATGGAAATCCATGGAAAATAACTCATCGAACGAAACAACACTTAAACAACGTAAGGTGAATTCCTGCATGACAGAAACAAGAAAATCTAATGAAGATATATGGTCAAGATTCTCGTGTCTGAATAAGCTATTGAGAATAGTTGCTTACTGCCATCGATTTGGGTGGAATTCAAGAAATAAAACTGACAAAAGAGTTGGTCCGCTCTCATATCAAGAAATAAATGAAGTACTTCTATTATGTATCAGATGGGCTCAAGAAGATGAATATGCTCAAGAAATAAGAAGCCTGAAGGAATAGAAATTGACAAATCCAGCATGTTGTCAAATCTCCATCAATACCTGCACAATGAGTTGGAGAAAGACTAGGCCAATCTGTCTTGTCATATGACAAGAAACATCAGTTAATATTGCCTCATAAGCACAAACTCACAAATCTTATCACTGAAGCTGAACGCTTAAAACTACTTCACGGAGGATTCTAGCTTACGAGCAGGATACTGGATTCCTCGTATACGTAAGTAATTCGAAGGAATATTCATAAATGCCTGAGATGTTTCCGGTTGAAAAAGGTTTCTACTGAACAACTAATGAGGGAACTTCCTAAGTAACGAGTGCAGTCTGCACGGCCCTTTTATAATTCTGGAGTCGATTATGCTGGGCCACTCAGCATGAAGGTTAGTTTTGGAGGAAGCAGAAACATCCAAAAATGTTACGTTGCCTTGTTCGTTTATATGAGTACAAATGCAATTCATTTGGAACTTGTGACTGAACTGACAGCTAATGCATTCATCGCTACCTTAGGAAGATTCATTGCAAGAAGAGGTCATTGCCAAAACTTATTCTCAGACAACGGGACCAACTTTATAAGGGCAAATAAAGACAAGAAGGAATTACGGCATTTGTTTGCTTCTGAAAGTTTTGCAAACAACATCAGGAGCTTTGTTGCTTCGGAAGGCTTTTCCTGGAATTTTATTCCACCTAGTTCACTCCATTTTGGGAGGCTGTGGGAGGCTAACGTGCATTCTATGAAACATCACTTGAAACGAGTGTTGGGCACAACTCCATTAACATATGAGGAGCTAAGTACACTTCTCTGCCTGACGGAAGCATGTTTGAACTCAAGGCCTCTGACAGTTCTCTTTGAAGATCCTGAAGACCTTCAGCCATTAACACCAGAAATCTTTTTAGTAGGTTCATCTCTCACTGCATTGCCTGAACCAAAATACACTGACATACCATTAAGTAAACTAGCAAGATGGGAGAGGCTCCAGAAAAATCTTCAACTCATCTGGAAAATATGGTCTGCAGATTACCTGAATTCCTTGCAGCAACGCCAGAAATGGAGGTCAACTATGCCAAATGTGAAAATTGGAACTGTGGTGTTACTGAAGGACGATAATATCCCTCTTCTTATGTGGAAACTTGGTGTTATAACAAAGACATATCCAGGACTTGACAACCATGTTCGTGTGATAGATGTGAAAACTTCCAGTAGAGTCCTCAAGAGACCCTTAGTTAAAGTAGTGCCCCTTCCTTTGGACAGTGATAATTGATCAGATAGATCAAGGGAGGAGTATGTACGCGATTTAGTAAATTTTTGTTTCTTCATGTTGGTACAACATTAGTAGCTTGGAGCTCATTAAAGATGGTTGATGTGTAATAAGAAATGCGTGTTATTATTTCACCAGTTATTCCAGGTATTAGACCTGAAATAGATTAAATAATAGCATCAAAGTAAAGATACAGTCCATACCAGACCTCATAAGTGTCAACAACTCTAAACACATTACAGTGAATAAAAACTATACTTCCAAATTGTTATTGAATAGGTGAATGAAATTGTTAGGGGACTTGTCGCCCTCTACATCGAAGCGTCACCAGGAGTACTACTTACCAATTGCAAGACGATCTACTTCACCTTTAGTGGTTGTGATGTAACATTCATCGTTAGCAAATATGATCGCTACATGCTGCGAAATTTAGTGTATTTAACTCAATTTAAAATTTCTAACTGATATTACAGTTTAACACAGCTTACTTCAAGTAAAGCACAATTAATTCAGTGTTATATACCTGAGGTAATAATGTTAGATAATTCGTTTGCTGTCAGAAAGGAATTCGGTAAGTATTTTCGGAACCTCCGAGAAGGAACTCAATTGTCCTTATCTACCTGCCATTATCTGCAAGGAATTCGATTTGCCCCTCTCAGCTGTCTGAAATTATAGTGCTTGCAACAGTGTATCCATTTAACACCCCAAGTAACAGCTGTCTTGCTAAATAGATAATTTATGGAGTGGGATAGTGGTTATGAGAACCTGCATTCATAGTCCTAAACTCCATCTACTCACCACTTTGGTTAATCGGGAATCGAAGTTGACCAGCTGCATTCTGCAGTGCCAGGATGCAACATGAGAATTTTCATGTAGGATATCAGGGCAAAATGTTTACTCCAGCTCATTGAAGTTGACTCTAAAAAGGTTTCTTTTTAAGACGGTACTTCAATATTTCTCAAGTGGAGGATGACATGAAATATAAATTTCCTTTCGCAGCTTGTAGAAACCGGTGTATTTCATATTTTAAAAAATGGTGCTTCATGTAGCCGTCAACCAGCACTGGTTATAGGGAATACAAATTTTCATGTGTAGTTTGTAGAAAGCGGTGGAATTACATCTCAGAGTTATTGTTATACGCCATCCGCTTCTGTTAAGAAGCTACCAGCATGCTTATGTTTCTAGTAACATTCAAAACAGATGCAGGTGGAGTATAATACTATACACATTCAGTGCATACATATTATCTAGACACAAATCAGAAAACTCTGCATGATGTTCAGGGTCTCTATGTAATGTGTTGCTTGCCTACAAAATTCTTACCATTTCCTAAGATAGTTGCTGATGAATTTTCTTAAAACCTTTACGTAGTAATTACCTTAGGTCTTTCCATGTTCTTCCTATGTTTCTTCATTAGTGAAACGTTGGAACCATAGCTGAGCTACATGGTGACACAATACTTCATTGTTCCCAAATGGACAAATTTGGAATTCTAATTGGGAATTCTCTAAATTTAATTTGGCTCCCATAAAAAAATAAAAATAATAATACTTTAATACTCTCTGTATTTACCAAGTGGAGTGCTGGTAGTATATCTGCCTCATGTTCCAGAGTTCGAACCTTGGTTGAGATGAACTACCTGAACAAATTTTCTCCTGGAGCCTTCGTTTAACTCTTAGCTCTGGATCTCCAGACTATTTGAGCATTACTTATATTGTTTCAACCTTATTTGATTAACTATTAAAAAAACTTGAGCTTAAACTAAAAAGTAAGCAGATAAATAAAACCCCAAGTTGGCTGTTAATTACATTATCAACTTATGGAAATAAGATAAAGTGATCTAAAATAGTACACACAAAGAAACAAAATATCCAACAATTCAGCTATTTTAATATAGCTGCGGGCTAGAGTATACTAAATTTACTAGAAAAGAAATGAATTATTTATAAAAAGATCTGTGTGGATGTATGTATGTGTGTGCGCGTGTGTATGTGTCTGTGTGCGTTTGTATGTGTATCTAAGTAGTTATCGCTATGTATACCCCAGGTTGCATAACTAAACTAGCCGCTAAGTCAATCATAGCTTTCTATCGTTTACAACAAACCTTCCAAGCTTCCCAGTTTTTTGCTTTGCCTTTGCTTTTTGCAGATAACATGAAGCTAAATAAGAATCCCTTATGCTTTGTACTGACAACTTGCTAATGTAAACGGGACTTTGCGAGGAAAGAATGCTTCAGAGTTTAAGCTAGGTACTGTTTTGTTTTTATATTACAATGTATTTGGAAATTAGTAATATGGCCATGAGGTCATAAGTCCTTTACTTTGGTCTTCAATTACTAGTTGCAATTATAACTTTTGAGGAACTAATTTCAGCTTTCCTAGTTGTACATACATTCATAAGAACCTGTAGGGGAGGGTGTCCGATCCCTTTAACTGGCGTGGTGCGAGCGCTGCGTACCTCTAGCACTCTGTTCTGACCAGAAATACCTCCGGTCGAACATCCGAGTTGTTTGGTTTGGGTTTGACTCGGTGAAGTAGTGGTTCCCAAATCCCATGGAAAATTGCGTACTTTGGGCGGTGATGTCCAGGTGGGGTTGTGAGACTCCTCAATGTTCACCGATAGCAGCCATGGCCTACGGGTAATATGCCAGCCTCTGGTTCCCCAGGTGGGGGGTTCAAACTTGGCGAAGGGCGATGAATGTTGTCGGGCATAAAATGCTTGGCATGGCTTCCTTGGCAAGAGAAGTATAGCCGGTGGCAGATATACGGCACGTGAGAGAACCTCAAGCCTAATAAAGAGGCCTCTGAGCAAAATTAAGTGATTTTTCACGCTCAAAATGGAATGGAACGTCGAGAACTATAGTAGTAAAAGAGCATCCATAAATAAAACTCAGTTTCAATTTCTCTGGGGAGCAGCAAGACGGTGTGCTAGATCGTGGTTGGACCAACCGAGTGTTTTTTTTTGGTAGTCTTGATTTACTTATCTATACTAAGCACCAATATAAAGAATATGTCTATACACCTGCCCTGACTGTTACTTTGTCATATTTTCAAGCACATTTTTCTTAATATCTAAAACATATATTTTAATCATGATGATAACGGTAATATCAATTATAATAATAGTAATAATAATAATAATAATGATAATGATAATGATAATGATAATGATAATGATAATGATAATGATAATGATAATGATAATGATAATGATAATGATAATGATAATGATAATGATAATGATAATGGTAATGGTAATGGTAATGGTAATGGTAATGGTAATGGTAATGATAGTGATAGTGATAGTGATAGTGATAGTGATAGTGACAGTGACAGTGACAGTGACAGTGACAGTGACAGTGACAGTGACAGTGACAGTGACAGTGACAGTGACAGTGACAGTGACAGTGACAGTGACAGTGACAGTGACAGTGACAGTGACAGTGACAGTGGCAGTGGCAGTGGCAGTGGCAGTGGCAGTGGCAGTGGCAGTGGCAGTGGCAGTGGCAGTGACAGTGACAGTGGCAGTGGCAGTGGCAGTGACAGTGACAGTGACAGTGACAGTGACAGTGGCAGTGGCAGTGACAGTGGCAGTGACAGTGACAGTGACAGTGACAGTGACAGTGACAATGACAGTGACAGTGACAGTGGCAGTGACAGTGGCAGTGACAGTGACAGTGACAGTGATAGTGATAGTGATAGTGATAGTAATAATAGTAATAATAATAACAACAATCTCCGCACAACCGCTCGTAGCCAAGTAAAATTCTCTCTTTATTCCTTATTTAATTTATTCACATATATTTCTCTTTCCCATGTATTTTTTATTTGTATATCTTTCTAATGATCTTTCCCCCACATATTGCTGAACAACTTTTGTATTTCTCGTTCAATATACCAGGTGAGTCAGCCGCGCCTTATTATTTTGAAGGTAAGCCACCCATCAAATGCCATGTGAACCTTAGTCCAGTTTTGCTCTTACTAAAACGTATTTCTTCACGCTCTTAGACAGACGAATGCGTAAAATTTAGAGAGTATACATAGCAACACAGTTCAGTAAACGCCTTTGAAAAAACGGACCTATGATATTAGTACATTAACAACATCAGGTAAAAAGAAAATGGTGCATTCTTGTACTTAGAGCCGGATTGGCTGCAAGAAATTACAGACACGTCTTACCCACCATGGACCAGTACAGTCAAAACGCACAAATCATTAACTGTTTATTTGAATGTTGGCGTAAACTGCGTGTCAACCTACAACTCACATAACTTGCATAATAGCTTTTGCCATGTAAGTAATAATATTAAAACGCCCAGCAAAAGTTCAAAACTGCCTTCAAGGGTAAATTCCGCTCGAAAAGTCGCGAGGTGGCAACTGCATAGCATCTGGCGTACTGGCTGTAGGGTTTAAACTCTAAGTGTGCTTTCAATCAAACCTCCAAATAGTTGAATAGAATTATGACCGTGTTCTGTGCGCTAACCCCCGGGACACGGGTAACGTCTCGACACTACCCGTATATATATTCTATGCATCAAATCTTGGAAACCGAATTCACAATAGTCCAATTTTAAAGTCTCTGATGGATTATGATGTAATTTAAAACGTTTTTGGTTATGTGCATTTTGTAATAGACTTTTTGTAATATGACTTCTGTCCCATTGGACTAGTATGATGTAGTGTGTTATTATGAATACCGACTCCCTTCATGCTCTCGCACGACATTCTTCACTATGTATTCAACAGACAGGTACGTTGATATGCTTTTGATCTACAGAGAAGCAATAGCCAAAATGCAAGCAACTCAAAATCCATACCGGAAGAGATATATCCTTCTATGCAACAATGC
Organism: Tenodera sinensis; assembly: GCA_030765045.1. Taxonomy (NCBI): domain Eukaryota; kingdom Metazoa; phylum Arthropoda; class Insecta; order Mantodea; family Mantidae; genus Tenodera; species Tenodera sinensis. Next base: position 241,473,145 of record CM060962.1, read on the forward strand.
AGTAGAAATAAAACAATTACGAATTTAAATGATAACAGCTTTACACATAATAATTGTTCCACTATCCTTATTTGCCAATATTCCGCAGTACAACAAATCGAGAAAAGGCAGGGGATTCGAACCACCTTTATAGCACAATGGATTACTTACGAATCGTACGCTCGTTCCAACTATGCTACCTAGTAACTTCAGAGATAACCGAAGACAAGTACATCCATGTTGAATACTTGGGTGGAACCTAGCATAGGAGCCGATGTTTTCATGTTGGAGTATAAAATGAGAATTGCATAAAACTGGAAAATAAGGGGCAGCTGACTCACCTGCTACAATGCCCCACCCCCCCCCCCCCATTTTTTTCTCTGAACATATGTATTCTTAAGAGTCAGAATTTGGTGACAATATACATCAAAACTTCTTGTCCATGCTCTATGTTTCTATGTAGTCTCCATCACGTTATACGGCCTTACGTCAACTTTGTGTGAGAGCATGTATTCCCTGACGGTAAAAGTTCTTGTCCTATGCGCGTAGCCATACTTTCACTGCATGGATTACACTCTCGTCATCTTCAAAGTGTGTTCCCCGTAGGGAATCTTTGAGCGGCCTAAAGAGATAGAAGTCTGACAATTCGGATGAAATAGCCTTTCTTTGAATCTTGTGGTCTACTGTGGGCATTCCAGGAACCCATCGTGAGCACATCTTTGAATATCCTAGAGTCTCGATCGTTGCACACGCACTTCAAAAGCTGACCGATAACTGTAGAGTCAATTATCGAGTTGTGCACGAATAATGCCATCAACGCATTACCATATTACTGCACACAAACGTTATGGATGTTCACCACGGTTTCTTTTTCTGCATGCAAGAATTCAATAACAGGACGTTGCCTATAACGGCAGTCGTATGTGGATGCCATTTTGACGCTGTAGGTACTATCTACGACTCTGCCATCTGCCGGAATGGTTCGAAACATTTGTGTATGCAAATTAATGGCGTTTTACAGAAATGTGGGGCATTATCTATTGAACGACCCTTGTACATTAAATCTCCTCCTAGCTCACTGGGTTAGTGCATTTCCATTTAAGAAGCACAGCTAAGGCTAGGGGTAGACTTTTGACTCAAAAATAGCACTCACTAGAAATTCTGGTCTTTCGTAATTTATTCAACGATAGAGCATTGTTCTATAACATTTCGCAGTTATCTAAAAGCATATATGTTTAGGGTTATACAACGAAGGGGGGGAAACGCACACTTAGACTTACATACTAGAGTCATGGATGTTACCGCGCCCAGGAGGAAGGGATAAAGCAAGGGAACCACAGAAGGGTATAGGCCACACGTAGAAGGTCACATAGACGCGCAGAAGTCCCTAACAATCCTAGGGTCGAAAACCGTTCCCTCTGCTACAGCTGTCTAGAGTGGGCAACTAACGCTATCGACCAGTCAGCCCTCTGGTGTCTACGGGAAGTACTCTTACACTAAGGTATAAGTAGCAAGGAGTATTTAGAAATAAATATCGTATTAGGCACACTTACCTTTAATTTGTGTTTATACTCCATATTTCGCAACAATGTGTACTAGCATTGATTTATGTCATTTTAATTAAACAGGTTCTTTTTATATGAATTACGTTGTTGTTCCCTCTGATAAAAAAGTTAACAACTCATGATTGTGGGTATTCACAAAGTAGGGCACAGCTGTAATTTAATTTTCACAGTACAAGAGGATATTGCATACTGATGATCCTGAGTTCCAAGAACATAGTCTCCTTGCGACTTTATACAAGGAATCTGAAAGCACTCCATTATTCTATTATCAATTGTTCCAATCAGTATTTAAAAGCAAACGGGACAAACACTGGTATAATAATTACAGAATTCCATGAACTGTATTGCCATACAATTGTGCGAACTATCGACTCAGTGAGGAAGGATTTCAAGAGACTGAAAGACATCTGTTTTGGGCCTGGATTCTTCAATTATTTCTTTTGAAACGCACGATTGAAAAAAAAAAAAAAAAAAAAAAAAAAAAAAAAAAAAAAAAAAACTAATTGAAAACTAGAGACAGGCAAAGTGTAAAGAAAGTTTCCCAAAATATAATAAATTCCATGAAGTTTATAGATTTTTATTTATGTAA
>CM060962.1:241480277-241792777 GCA_030765045.1 Tenodera sinensis
ACCGATATTCGAACTCGGGATCTTTTGAATGTGAGGCAAATACGCTATCCCCACACCACATCAATCGTATAGTACCCTTGTTCATTATGTTCCAAGCATGGCAATCTATAAGGCCGGAAAAACCCTTTTAATTTATTGCATTGGCATAATTTCCCTACTCATTCTTCTAAAACCGAGCAAAGTGGCACTGCGAGAACGTATGGACTCGCATTCGGGAGATCGTGGGTTCTATTCTGGTATCCGATCTTCCTGACCCATGTTTTTTTTTTTTTTTTTTTTTTTTTTTTTTTTTTTTTTTTTTTTTTTTTTCCCGGGGGTTTATCGGATAGCCAGGCGAATGTTGTAGAGGATGCTTACATCCTCCGAATTTCCCGTTTTCTATTTTCACATATCTTTATTGCATCCGGTCTTTTCAGATAGACGATGGGCGACTGTGGCGCTTGTGAGGGCTTTGTGCACTGTAACTGCTAGAAAAAAAAAAAAAAAAAAAAATTATACATATCCAAGACAATACATCCCCCAGCATACTTCACATTTCTAGCACGCATAATCCTGTCCAAAATCTTCACTTTCACTTTCATGCCCGTTATACTTACCCTTCCATCTCCCTAGTCATTCACCACCCTGCCCCCGGCACAACTACAATAAGGCTGATCAGACCAAATATTCCCAAACCATCAATGACGCCCTTAATCTGATTACTATCCCTGTTATAATGACTTAAACCGATCAGTGGAACACCTATAAGTTGCCATACAGTTTGTCATCACATAGTTTATCCCTACTGCTGTTTCGCTATCTTTCACCTGACCGCGACATTAAAATCTTCACTACAAGTAAAAATGAAACCTTTCCGAAAGTGGCAATCTTCTTGTCACACGATGGATCTTGACAACCTCTACCTTTCAAATGTGCATTCGTCATTGCGTTATTGATATACAATGGAACACCATTCTGCTAACTTTGATCCACATTACTGTCACGTTTGAACGGTAGCGAAAGTATTGTTTCGTGACAAACACAAATACCACCCCTTCAGCATAATCATAAGACAGCCACTACTGACAAAGAAAAAACGGAAGCTCTTGCTGGTGAACTACAGCGCAGACCCCATCTTTCCCTGCCTTTGCCCCCGAAACCAATAACCGTGCACACCTATGGACAACATGAGTCGTGTCTGGAACGCCAGGTTACCTTTAACGGCAGATAGCAACTCCACGAGTACCTACCGAAGAACTGGCAGTTTTCAACAAGAAGTTATGTCTGGCTGGCTGTGTGTGTGTGTGTGTGTGTGTGAGAGAGAGAGAGAGAGAGAGAGAGAGAGAGAGAGAGAGAGAGAGAGAGAGAGTGAGTGCGTGCGTGCGTGCGCGCGTTCCAGAGTTGACTTGTTTTTGTCCTCGGGAGTACATAACCTTATACCTTAGTTCAACGTAACCACAGCCGTCAAAGTCACACGTGTGGCTGACCAAGCACCTTCCCAAAATAAAAGCACCGAGTTCTGACCAGATATCGATCAGGGCCCTTAAATTTGGTTCTCCTACACTGCACTTTCTCTGAACGGTGAATTACTGCAAATATTCTACACTTCCTCCACCAACCCGCGGAATTGCTGTCTGACTAATCCCCTGCATACCCTTAGAAAAAGTCATATTCAGGAGTCACATTTCGCATATCCAAAAGCAAAACTTAACCACATACGAACAATCTGACTTCCCTAACCGCTATTTAACTACATTGCAATTGCTATGAACATCGGAAACCATAGCTCGTGGATTCAACCATAAGCAAACACTGCCTCCTTCTTTCCGGACTTTGAAGGTCCTTTGATCGCGTCTGGCACAATGGTCCCCTCCGGAATGAATGTCTTCCCGGTCATTGCCATGAAACTCATTGTCAGCCGCTTAAAGGGCTACACATTAATCAGCTAGTTAAATAATAGCTCTAAACCTCGACCAGTAGAATGTGTGTTCTCCAGGGAGTTTGCTAGGTCTGGCTCTATTCAACATCTACATTAACGATAAGCCACAAGCTGAAACAGACTCCTATTTTCTGTATGCGAATGATACTGCCGTAATGGCACATGCCGACAAGTCTCTATTACAGGCATGCGGAAGAGGGGTGACAGGAATGAAATCGAGTATTTACCCTCTGCACTTACCCCAAATACAGGCCACCTCTCTTTTCCAGTTCTATTTGTTTACGGATACACGCGTCTTTACGAACGAGGTAAGTTTCAAAGCGTGCAGTGGCAGAATGGAATACAAACATGAAGTATTGGTTTTGTGATTATGTGATTCCGATTACGTTAGGTATATTTTCTTTTGACATAGCAAACACAAAGCTTTATTTTTACTACGAGGACAAAAGTAGTTATGTTACCACTCAACTTTGAAGTATCTTTTTACCTTGTTATGCGACACGACATGACATGACACCACTGACACAATTTGAGGGACTGACCGGTTTTATGAGGTAGCGGGGTGCGTGGCCTAATAGCTAACCAGTGTATAGTGGAGTGGACGGTATTAAAACTGCGATGTAAGGGAAATCACACGTTGTGTCAGTTCTCCCCATCCATGCTCCATTACTACATCCCTACCTACAACGCACGCTTGACTGTTTAACTGACTGGCTGGTCAAGTGACGCATCAAAATTAAAACACGTAAATGTCACATCATCATATTCACGTGCCAAAACCAACAGACACCCGTGCCATAACCTACTTCCATTTAATTTTTCCGGGAATCCTATCCACTGATGCACTATCTTGGTGTCACTATGGACCAGTCTTACCTGGCAGGCACAAGTAAGGAATATACTCAAACGTACCAATGACCAACTTTGTAAGGAATACCTCTTAATTAACATTAACAGTGGCCTCGAGCAATAGAGGGGCCTCACGCTCTATGAAAAACTCATCCACCCCTTCACACTTATGTAGCACCACCAGGGGATTTGAGGTCTCATATAGATCCAACAATTGAAGCCCTTTCAATATAGGGTAACCGTATGATAGCAAAGGTCCTAAAAGTAGCTCCTTCCAAACTATTTCATGCAGATCTTTGCATTCACACGATTGAAAAGTAAACACACATAACTTGTCGCTGACCTGTAGTATAAGACCAAGAAAAATTAACAACTCTTACTCCGTGTTCTTCGGCAATGGAGTACAAAATTCGTTATTCATAATCGCTCACCTCTTCACGCAACCTATTCCCTGACACCTTTCTTATTGACCTCCGCGCATATTCTGTTCCAGCTTAACTTTTTCCTTGCGCCAACACTACACACCCTTCTCTCATTTTACAATTTCCTAAGTCGCGGGATTACCAACCACTGACCACACCTACCGTTAACAGTTTTCAACGATGCAAGAGAAAACTCAGGCATATGGATTCCACAGCCCGTCGTTGTGCAGATTCAGCAACACACGCAATTTTTCCCAGCACATCACGTTCCACCATTATACGAGTATTTCATTTCGTTGCATGGCAATTTTGTCATCGTGCCTCGCGATACCCATTGCACAACTTTATTAATCCCTCAACCTAAGCTAGTGTAACCATCTATTTTCATTGCATGCAGTAATCCTTGGGCGCTACTTAGGATCTGTCATGGGCGTTGTCCAGGCCATCAACTTAAGATGCTCGCATGCGTTGCCCAGTAGCATGCTAAACGCGGTGCTCACGAGGAACCCACTTGCACGAATCCCCACCAACAAGCAACACCCCTTGCTTTGCATGCTTAGCTTACTAACAGCCTCTGCATGAGTAGGCGATAGAACTTTTCCGGATGATCGTCACTCGAGGTGGCAAGTGTGGGACCGCTCCTATACAACAACTTTAGTATCAGAACACGCAGGCTCTGCGGTGTAATTGCAGATTAATGCTATGATTCTCCTATCGCATGCTCCTGTTTTCCCTCTTTCTGTCATTCCCTATCTCTTACTTTCTCCCTCAGTTTCTTTTCCTCTTCCTATCTGCTCTCTCTCTTCTCTTTTGCCTATATTCTAACCCTTCGCTTTTCCTATTGTCACTCTCTCCCTTTTGTGTATCTCTCACCATATCGCCTTTGCTCTACCTCGCGCTTCACCTCTCTGTGCAACTGGCATGTCACATAATGTTGTGGTAACCTGCGGTAAAACTGGTGTGTTATCAGAAGTTTAAAGTAGACCGTATCACAAATTTCGAAGCACCAAAACGTGCCAGAAGTATTAGATTCGTTAATTTTCAGTGTGTGATAATAACAGAAAAACAAAAAGAATACTGAAAAATAAGGGAGGTAATTATTTTTTGTCATTTTTTCTTCCCGTTAAAATGACGCTCTCACTAAAGAGAGTAATTAATAAGCCATATAGTCTACTTTCTAAATAGATGTAGTATACATACCAAATTTCACGATAGTCAGTTTCCTCATTGTTGCGTGAAAAGTGCACATGCACACACATAAACACGCCGAATTTGGACTTCAAAGTTAGTATGAATTAATCATCAGAAACACAAAATACAAGAAACATTTCCGTTTACGGTTTTTAGGATGTATAAGTACATAGCAGCTGAATGAGATTACTCACGTTCAGAATGGCAAATAATAATATTTAAATTTTTCTTTAATGCGTCGTCAAATTTTATTAGTTTTCTTTTCTGTTTTATACATAAACAGTTAGTTTTATTTACTGAACACAAGTTAAGTTCCATATGTGTTAAAAATACTCTTAAAGAAGCTATTGCTCCATATTAAGCTAATTTAAGTTAAAGTATTGCTGAAAACTTCAAGCTTTATCTATAGGTAGAAGAATTACAAGGAGTGTTAAATATTTTTATAAATTCTGTGGAGTAAAAATGGTTGCTTTGGTTAAAAATATGCATATTCAGCTGAAATTCTGAAGGCAAGGCACAAGTTGAACTGCTGAGGCTAGAAGCACAGTCCAAGAGCTAGGCGAATTAAAATATTGCAGGTTAAAGGTTACACTTTAGTTCGCCTTACGGGGATTTTGAATAAGGTAAAGAGAGAAGCAAGTCATATGGTACCTCCAAGCCACAGTTCAGAGCAAAAATACCTTTTTGCCTGCTAATTTTGAATTTGAAATTTGCTGACATGACGAGAAATGTAAGTAAGGCATCAATAATAATAATAATAATAATAATAATAATAATAATAATAATAATAATAATAATAATAATAATAATAATAATAATAATAATAATAATAATAATAATAATAATAATAATAATAATAATAATAATAATAATAATAATAATAATAATAATAATAATAATAATAATAATAATAATAATAATAATAATAATAATAATAATAATAATAATAATAATAATAATAATAATAATAATAATAATAATAATAATAATAATAATAATAATAATAATAATAATAATAATAATAATAATAATAATAATAATAATAATAATAATAATAATAATAATAATAATAATAATAATAATAATAATTAATAATAATTTCACTGCTAATTTCTTCCAAACTTTCTTCTTTCTTTCTGTTCATTGTCCAACATTTGGACACAGCATAGGTACAGCCAAGAAGGTAAATTATTATCTATTTTGTTTGTTAGTGTTCATCTAATTTTTCTTCACAAGTTCTCAAATTACTGTGGTTTTTCTTTGTTCTTATAATACTAAAAGCATTTTTACTATTTAAAATTGTAGAACAGAAGTAGTGCTGATACATTATTGCAAAATGGAACAAATCTATTAGCTTGCAGTTCTGCTAACCTTTATGGCTCTTTCAAGAACATAACTTTTATCTGTAGCAGCAATGGAAAGGGAATTACAGACCCACTCGTTTACATTCACATTGAAGAAAAGAACTGGTTTATATTCCCAAACCAAGGGGAGTTCTCAAATCAAAGGGAAGTAATCCCGGATCAGTTGGAGCTGAGAGAGAAAAACATTTCAATGGCGCTTTCCTTCAATATTTTCCTCACAGGATTTCAGTGCGCTTAAGAACCCATACTGATTCACCCACAATCTCGGATTAAGTTTTTATATACAACTAGGGCCGGTAAAATCTGAACAAAAATCACACCCTCAGAGAGAAATCTGCTTATCTGCCGTTCTACCTAGGATATTCCACCATTAGAACTAGGCACGGGTCAGATTTACATGGGAATTTATACATATAATCAGCGTTAAAAGTTACTTCTGTGGTACTTAAGTTTAAGATTACAACCCAGAAGTACAATTTTTATTTTTTTAAATTATTTTTTAACCTTCCCAGGCCTGGTTATGTACAAGACAGGCAGCCATGTCACACATGCTTCACTCCTAAGTTTGGCACATGGGGAGGTTACAGGTAATCAAGCTTCCTAGTCTAATTTTCTTTTGGTTGTGTTACACCATGTAGTAATGTACGTACTGTATTTATTTAACTCTGAAATATGGCATTATAATTAATCTTAACGTAACGCAACTCCGTGGCACAACAGCTCATCCGGGTCAAGGTCTATCGCCGGACCGCTGCGTCCTCCACCTCTGTCCACTACAGGCGTCATGAGTGGGGTGCCGTACTTGAGATGGGACCTGGTCAGCGTCCCGAATCCTCCCGGCTGTTTATGCGGTCTTCTCGACTAGGGACCGCTACTTTTCAATCAAGCAGCTCCTCAATTGGCCCCTTAGGGGCCTAACGAGGCTGAGTGCACTCCGAACTAGGTCTCCCAGTGGAGAAAATCCCCACGCCGATCCCAGGGTCTTCCACTTGGTAAACAGCAGTGCTACCACCGCTCTAAGGTGACGAGCATAATTAATCTTAGCATGACTTAATTGCTAATTCGTTAACACAACCAATTCATTTATGAAATATATTATGATTATTTTAAACATTGCAGACTTCTTTGACTTCACCATTGAAAAGCTTCAAGTTGCTATTTTACAAATACAGCTTCAGCTCTGTTAAAAATAGTTATAGGAACAAGATATATTATACGTAAAGAAGACTCGAACAAGTAGCGAACTTTTTAAAAATATACATTTGGGAGCCCGGAAAAGCAAAAGAAATAGTAGCGTGTAATGTGTATAGGGAGTTTATTCATTTTCCTGCAGCGCTCACGATGAACGAAAAACACAAACGCACAGGGATATAAGCACGTCACACCAACACATTAGCGTCAAACTCGGCAGTTATATTCTGTGCAGAATAAGCTGGCAGCCAGCATGTAGAAAAAGAAAGCAATACTCACCCTCTCACTCGCACGCAGTGTTGTGACGATCCTCTTCTGCTAACTAGGCAATACTGAGTGATAGGTGTCACAGTGAAAGAGATTTGACAAGAACGATTTTGACCGGAGAAGCTATTCCCTTAATGAAGGTTCTTCATTGTACTCAAGGGAGCGGATTCAGGTCATTTCCAACCAATATCGCTATCATTTTCTGCCAAGTTATTCCGCACAGACTCAAGAATGGGTCCCGCGAACGTTGGTGGGTTAAAGGGAACCATGAATTCTGTGCTGAGTGCGTGAGCCTGGGAGATCAGCAAGCAAACTTCTTCTGCTTGTTGTGGAGTAGCCCGCAAGTTTAAAGTAGAATCTACACACCACTTTGACAGGTGAAGAGACGAATAACAAATAATATACAACAAACAGCAAATACCAATGAAGAAATTTGTAGCTCTCACCTCAAAGCATGCCAAAAATCTTTTTGCTAATTAGATTTTATAGATTTATGAATCAATTGAAACATGATTTAAAAGTTAATTGCATCCTTGATTTACTTTAGAACACATTTTGCTATATGCATAACATTAAAGATAAATATTAATAATAACTTAGAGATTATAACAATATTTATTATAAACATACATAGTAAAGGCATAATGCAAAATAAAGCACACAAGTGAGTTATTACAATGTAAAGTGATAATATCACTGCTATATTGGAGTTCACAAAGACAGTGTTTCGTGTTGGTATTGCCAACTGGCAAATCAATAAAACTTGTGATTCTCGTTAAGCTAAACTGAATTTTCTCTTGCGGGAAGAATGTATATAAACCAAACTTTTGTTCTATTGAGCGGGGAATGAAGAAGCAGAGAAGTACCAAGTGTGTAAAATAGCAGGCCTATTAACATGGGGTGTACAAGCAGCAGAAGGGATCTTTTATATATACAAGCATTGCTACTGGTGACTCGACTCTCCGTTATTCTAACCCTGCAATACCATTTTCGAGTCTCACAAATAACCGAAGGTACTTTGTTTCGTAATCCTCTGCAGCTCTCGGTATTTTACACCAAAACATTAGTGTGGGGTTATTGGACTCCAGATTGTGAATGAGCCAGTGGATGTAATCTGTGATACACTTACAGGGGGCGGGAGATAAACCATTCAAGCAAAAGAAAAGCGAATAAAGAGGAAAACAATGCTGAAAAAAGTACGAACTGGAAAAAAATTCAGTTTTGGTGATACAAAACAATAGCAAGCATTTAGCACTATTTCATAAAGATAGTGCTCTAAGTAGGAAAGTAAGGCACGAACAAACGTTTTTTTGGCAGTAAACTAAGCATTTGGAAGTGGGCGGCTTGATGATGGGAGAGTGATATGCTTACATAATAATTAATATTGTAGTCCTGTGTAAAATAAATGTCAGTTTGACGAAGTTATTTCTGTATACGTGCTTTGTACGTTTAGAAAGCTAAGTTTAGATTACTTTACATTATACCGAGCGAGATGGTTCCACCGTAAATTGTGAGGATTCCACTAGGAAGGTTCCGTATTCGATTCTCGTCGACCACCCAGTCATAGGCGAATGCTGGGGTTGGGGATTTACTTTCCATCATTTTTCCACTTCATTCCGTTTGTCTTTCATTCCTCAGATGTGTTTCTAGATGTCGTTGCATATGTAGGTGCCGGACAGTTGGAGCAAATGCAAGTTCAAACGAAAACAAAATCCTAGTAGATACTAGAGGGCTGCTTGGTCGATCGGTTGTTCATTGCCTACTCTAGACGGCTCCAGCAGTGGGGTGGATATTCGAGCCAAGATTGTTAGGTACATTAGCGTGACTCAACGACCTAGCTGTCTGCGCCCTGTACCCTCCTGGGTTAGTTTACTTCAGTCGTTCCCACTGGGGGTGGTAACCGCAATGGATCTAAGTGGGCCAGGTGTTTCTCTGCTAACTCTAACCCTAAAACGCATTACTGCAATAATCCCAAACACTTCGTGTTGCACAGTAATTCTCCAATTCTTGCCTCTCTCCTTCACCATAATGGCGGTAATGACGGTTCTGTAAAGCTTCTGTATCTGTTTCGCTCATGTCTTATCTTCTCAGGTGTATATCTTAATCTATATACCACAAAGTTACCCAAACGAATAATTATATTTATTTTATCTTTTTTTTTCTTTCTTTTTTTTTTCTTTTTTTAAATTTCAATGGAATTACGTTTCAGGCAATGTATCTATGAAAATTAAAAAATCATATTCTTCGGATTTCCTTGAACTTTCTTCCACACACTTAGAAAATGACATATAAAGCACACCTACACAAAATTTCAATGTTCTATATCAAACCTTTTAAATCATTAATATTTAAACGAGCTATTCTTATATATATATATATTCCGCGCAACTTGGAAACGACTCTAACGATTTCAATCAAATGTTGTATTCAGACAGGGTTTTACTTATTAAGGTTATCTATATAGGTGTCATTCCTGAAAAAAAGATTTTTCGCGTAACAGTCACAATTACTCTAAACCTTATTTTGGACATAATTTCTCTGTTAATGGGCCAATTTCAACAAACAAGCCAGGATATTAACCGCTCCATTAATTAGGAGGAAAATGTATATTTATTTAACACTTTTCTCTTCAAGTTTATATAAATAAGTATCTTCTCCCAAAAAAGCACGATTAAAAAAGAAAAAAAAAGGAAAAGAAAAGAAAAGCCGAGCAAAGTTAAGTCACCTAGGTACTATTTATAAATAATAAATTACTTTTTATATGAAACTAACTTAACCCCAGCGCAACAGCCCATGAAGGGCCAAGGCTTGCCGCCAAGCCGCTGCGTCCCCCACTTCTGCCCACTACAGGCGCCATTGGTGGGGTGCTGTATTGGATGGTGGGACGTGGTCAGCGCCCCAAGCTCTCCCGGCCAGCTATACAGTCTTCTCGGTCTGGAGTCGCTACTTCCCCATGCCGGGGATCGAACCCAGGTCCTTCGCACCAGAGGCAAGCGCCCTACCAACTGCACTACGGGGGCTTACTTTTCATATGCTAATACGAAATTACCCTTGAACCCTACAGTTTATTGCAGCCCTCCTAAATTTTTAATTTGAGCTCAGTATATAGATCTAAAACATTGTGGTACAGCCATTGCTTAGATTTAATTAGTTTAAGAGGAACGACATGTTTTGTATACAGTTTATTAATGTCAGTTTTTTCAGTATGAGTTACGAAAAACATTTAATTTCAGCTGAATTATTTAATATGATAATATGATAGAACTAGTGCATATTATTTAATATGATTTAACTAATTCCTTAATCCCTTGATCTCTACTCAACATTTCAAGCTTATGAGTTATAAACTAGGGTCTAAGGAGCATTTTGAATAGTGCAAAATACAATTGAGAAAATTGATTTTAAACTTCAACAATATACGAGCATTTTTGTACCTTACTAAATCGAATCAACTTAAAATTCTCTAGCATCATATGTGGGACCCTCTGTTCCTTTATTCTTGGCCTCAATAGCAGTTTTTGAAAATTGTAAGTTTGCTTGGTCGTTTCACAATGTAAAAACTTTCGTTTGCCTTCCCATTGTTCACAAAATTAAGAGATGTATTGTTCTTAGCTAACCTCTACACCTTCGCTGATTTGTAGCCCAAACTCACAAAATATCTGCTTATTACTGCTTTCCTGTAAACTAACGAATAACTTAAAACCCATTAAATACCTAAACAATGCTTTATATATAACTGGAACACTGAAATAGCCTGGCAAGACTACAAAATTACGGAACAATGACTACACTTCTATGTTTACAAGCAAAACACGTGTCAGATTCGCGGCATTTCAACTCTATATATCTAATTCATTTTAGCACATCCAACTCACAATCTCTCTGAAGCAAACTTCCCTGCAAGAGACTAAATTCAAAGCCAGTGAAAACGAAAATTGTATTTGAAAGCTGTAGCAACGAAGTTTAACGAGGAACGCTCAACCGTACTGGGACATTTAAGTGCCCTCCTGGTGCTTCAAAAATGGCTGATATTGAGTAAACAAATCTGTACCATTAAAGTAGAAAGTATAAGCATAACAACCAATGCAAGGAGTAAAACTCTAAATTTTTGGCAATTTTAACCAAATTTCATCAATACATTGCCTTTACCATCACTCTAATCCCTCAGAAATAGCATTCTCTAATAGTTTCCCTATTTCAGAATTAATCGGCATAGTTGAAGAGCTTAGCTATTATTAAAATAACATAATTAGCGGAAAACAATTCTGATAACACTGTTAATAAAAGAGCAAATATATAATTGAATTAATTTTCCTTAAAAAATAAAGAATACAAAGGCTAGTATGTCAAATCAAATTGTATCGGTTAAAGGAGAACAGATTCTGCCAATCAAACATATTCTACCAAGTAATCTAACTAAAGGGTAAAGGGTGCAGACACAGAGGGGACACCTCGCTCACTTCGACCTACACAGATCTATTGTGGTTACCCCCCCCCAGGAGGCAGGGATGAAATGAGGGAACCGAAGGTGCCTCACAGGTCGCAGCTAGACAGGCCATAGAGACGCGCGGAAGTCCTTAACAAGTGCTGAGACCTCTTCATCCGGGCGTCAGGCCCCGCCAAGCATCACACCGAGGGTCCGGTACCGCACCGAGCATCCTCCACCCCACGACGGAAGACAAGGCTGGCAAAAGGCCACCTAGTGCCAAGAACAGCAGTTATCATCCGCAATCATCCGCGCCATCTGCCCGGCACTGCCAACGCTACACGCCTGAAAATACACCTGAAAGATGATAAGGAAAGGGAATGAAGGGAAAATATGGAAAGGAAACCGTGGTATGAAATAATGCACCCCAGCATTCACCTAAGTGACATGAGGAAACCACGGAAAAACCCATATCACAGTGCGCGGCCAGGGGGATCGAACCCACGACCTCCCGAAAGCAAGCCACAGACGTTATACCTCCTGAGCCATCCCACTGGGTAAGCAATCTAACTAAATGTTGCTGTGGATAAACCTAAGAAGTTAAAAACTGCAGACATGAGATCAGAGATTACATAAGTGTATGGGAGCAAATTACTCTCTAGTGGTTTAGAAAGGTGGTTTAATAATCCTCCAAGGTATCATTCACTAAAATATTGTATTAAAATTCAAGCAGCCGCGTCGAGGTTATTAGGTTATTTCACTTGTCGTCGTTGAATTTCATGATAAACATTCATTTGCAAGAATTCTGAATGTACCTATGAAAACCAGTGCTCATTAACTCATTGAACATGGCCTTTAGAAGTGTGATTTTAACTGCTCTAGTCTTATGTTGCTAATAATCGTAATCACTGAGCCCTATCACACTGCTTAGAGCTACTGGTACTCTTTTCACGAGCTAAAAGAAGTAGACAGATTAATTATTAATTTAATATTTTTCATAAACAGGTCTTTAACATTAAGAAAAATAAACAAAGACAGTGGAAGTTAAACACTAAAAAAATGAGACTTCGAAAGAACGAAGTACCAATGGGCTGTAAATATTAGATATGTGTAAATATAAACACATTGTGAAGTTATATTACCTATATTGTTAAGGAGGGTATTAAATACATGTAATGCAGCATGGCAATAAAGTAAAACAAACCAACTATGAACCTTTTTACCTTCTCTACCATGTACCTAACAGGTAGTGCAAGTATTGTATACCACACAAAAATTCCTTATCCAGATTTCTTTGGAAATACATGTTTTGATCACTCTTGAATAAAAAGTAGCATTTTTATAAAAATATATATGTACGCATCTGTGGGGGTGTGTATGCATTTGGGTGTTTCCGTGAACGGCAAAATTCACAAACTAAATGTTAAATAAATTCCAAACCTCATTTATCAGTTCAGTATCTTCCGATGATAGATAAGAAAATTTTGATTAATATCTCTTAACAATAATCTATCCTCCACATCCAACGTTTTTCTTTGTTTTTGATTTCCTCAAAGATGTATCTAACGGATATGCAAATTATTCAAGACATTTAAATGGAAATGCCATGTATATATTGAATCTTCTGGCAATATCCTTGAAGTTCTCACCACTTGGAAGGATTTTTGTAGAATTTTGTATAAACATAACCCACAACAGCTAGACAAAACGTCCTGCCCGTACAATGTACATCCTAAAATAAGAATTAATTTCAAATAAATTAATTGGCAACAACCATTTTGGAAATGACGGCAGTTTTTGGTTTGAATTGTTCAATGTGTTGTCATTTTTTAAAATGCTGTCACATTAAGTTGTTCCTCGTGGTGTCATGAAAAGAGTATGGAATTTCAAGGCCGGCTTTGACCTATAGCTTTTACTGCGGCTTTCTGTATCCCCTTATAAGTACTGACAATGAAATGTAAAACATCTATCCACGTCCCACTCTCCAGTACTGCACTCCACTCATGACGCCTGTAGTGGGCAGAGGTGGGGGACGCAGCGGCCGGGTGGCAAGCCTTGGCCATTCATGGGGTGTTGCGCTGAGGGGTTTATATACCATAATTTGTGGCATTAATCATTTTAGAAATGCTTCTACTTTTCTATCCCTTATGCAGAGTAGGTAGAGGATGCACTACGTTTCATCTAAGATTTCTATGTTCCGTCGCAGTGGAAACGATTCAAGCTTATTGGGTGTTCGGTGCCAATTGGCCGGGCGGTTGGAGAGATAAACAGAGTAGAACATACGCGGTAGCGCTCTCGTCCAGCGTAAACACCAATAGTGCTATCAACAGATAACCAGAATCTTTCGGAAGTTTCGCTTCTTCTTGCCTCCAGGACATTCTAGAAAGCACTGTCGCATTTTCCAACGGCTATATATGCAAGTGCTCTCTCAAGTTACTCAGTAAGTTAGTTGAGTGCGTTTCTAGTGCAACCAAAGTGCTGTTCTGCGAGAAAATGTTTGACGATTATGGTAACGTGCACAGAGTTTTGCTACTCCAAGATATTAGTGATGCGTTTGATTTCCCAGCAGGTGAACCATCCGGAAGAAGAGGCTACGTCATGCGTACGTCCCTAAGAAAGTGAAGAGACAGGGACATTTGAACTAGAACATATAAACGAAGTAATAGTGAGAACTGGAGAGATGGCAATAAAATCTGGGCAAAACTACAATATGCATATTTCGCTTGAAATCTTGTTTTGAGGTCTTCTGAATACAGCACATAAGTAAAAGATCCGTGTTTGTGTGTATGTGTGTGTATTCCTGTAAATTCCATAATTCAAAAACAAAGAGCCCGATAAACACTAAATTTTGTATTTAAGTTCAGTATCATCCTTGTGTTCAAGAAAATCGCTCACTCCAAACAACGGATATTTTTTCCCCGGAATCTTTGAATTTCTCAAAAATAGCAGCAATGATGTTGATTAAAATGTCCGTGTGTGTGTCTGTGTGCCTGTGGACAGCATAACATGAAAACGAAAAGTCGGTTAAAAACCAAAGTTGGTATTTAAGTTTAATGTCTTTCAAGGATGTGACACGAAGATTTTGAAGAAAATAGCCCCATCCTAAACTACCCTATACATGGAACATTTTTCGAAAATTTTGATTTTCTTGAAAATGGCTCTAATGATTTTGATTAAAATATCATGTTTGAGATATTTTGATCACAAATGAATTGCATATCTTGAATTTTCAGGCTATAGTCCCTGGAGTCGTATTTACTCTGGACGACTTTTGCACAACTGGTAAACCGTTGGAGCTAGACCAAATCATACTATACAGAAATGTAGGTCTTGCTAAAGTAGACAATTTATGTCTGAATAAATTTTCTTGTAAGGTGAACCATTTCGGAAATATTCCTTGTTATGTGTGTGAGTTTCGGAAAACTTATAACTTTCGTGAAATGGATCATCGTTGTTCATTTTTTATATGTTAAGTGTGCAAAGACAACAGAATCTCAAAGCTTCAAAACATTTGACTATCGCACAAAGCCTACTGTATTCTAACATTCCCCTTGCACCTACAAGGAAATAAGCAATAAGATAATTTGTACAAATGTTTATCTTAACCAACACGGAGAAGATATAGGAATAAGAGTTTGTAAGAATGGTTAGTACAAGATTAGAGAAAGTCATATGAGTGCAACACATCAGATTTTTCTCTTTAATCTTGTATTAGTTAACATAACGCTGTAACTCCCAACTCCTCTCTTATTTATTATTTATTTATGCCAACAAGCTTATTGCTGGTGTTTTTAAACACACAAACCGTGTGTGGGCAATGCTTAAGAGGTTGAATCAGAAACTGAAAAATTCAATGCCATAGCCGAGATTTGAACCACGGATCAGCTTATCGAGTGGCTACTCTAACCATTAAGCTACCATGGCCAACTTGCCAGTACGACATTAAATTCCCCAGCTAATTCGTACTTTTTCCCGGTTAACCACTGAATTGAATTTTTCAGTTTCTAATTCAACCTCTTAAACATTGCCCACACACGGCTTGTGTGTTTAAAAACACCAACAGTAAGCTTGTTGGCATAAATAAGTAATAATTACCATCTAAAGGTTACTTAAACCCCGGACATAAAGTACTTACAATTGTAAGTCGCCCTTTGGGTATTTATCTCTGATGCGAGATTCCCTTGTAGTTAACCGGGAAAAAAGTACGAATCAGTTGGGGAATTTAATGTCGCACTGGGAAGTTGGCCATGGTAGCTTAATGGTTAGAGTAGCCGCTCGATAAGCGTGATTCAAATCCCGGCTATGGCATTGAATTTTTCAGTTTCTTATTCAATCTCTTAAACATTCCTCTCTTATTTGTTCATGGCGGATATGTTTCTGTCTCATACAACCCATCACTGTTCGTAGAAATCCCATTTCTGTTGCTTGAACTTTACTTTTATGTTTTCCTTTGAACGTCCTTGATTCGCTTCCATATAATATTATCAAAGAGCCATCACTGAAAACAATCTCAATTTTGTTTCCTTTCTGTTGTACGTTTACTACAAAACTTGGCCGGTAGGAGCACGGCCCGTGTGACCTTCACTGCATATCCCTGTGCGCGCGTTCTAGTCGCCACACGTACGTTAGCCTTACTTCTGTTAGGTAAATGTTACGTGCTGTTCTCTTCCAGTTCGCATTTGAATAACACTAATAGTGTTTAGAAGTGTTCAGTTTTGCTTTAAGTGTTTTCAAAATGAATCGATTGCAGTATACAGTGCAATTAGGAGTGTTTATGTACGATACGTATGCGCTTACATCGTTTTGTAGGGAAGTTGTTGGCCACGCCGTAGCCGAGTGGTTAGACCAGTCGCTTCTCACCAAAGCGCCCCGGGTTCGACCCTAGGCAACTGCATGTGGGATTCGTAGGGACGGGTTTCCTCCGGGTTCTCCGGTTTCCCCACCATCTCATTCCACCGGTGCCCCATCTTCATTCCATGTATCATCAGTGACACCGCCTGCGGTGTTGCATGTAGTAAAAGCGGGCGTTAAACACTACAATCAAACAAGGGTGTTGTAAGGCAATTTAAAACTAAATTTCCTGGCGTGCGTATTCCGGGAAGAGATACCATTCGTTTGCTTGTAAATAAATTCAGGAAGACGGGGACATTTTGTGATAGGAAACGACTGATATTTCAAAAGCTTCAGCATTGAAAGCAACAAAACTTTTAAAACTTAAGCCATACAAGGTTACTGTTGCCCAGGAATTGCTATCACGAGATAAACTGAGTCGGGTAAATTCCTGCAACTGGATTTTGAGGAAATTATGGAACAATCGATCCACGACTAATACTATTCATTAACGAAGCAAGATTTCATTTAAATGGTTAAGTGTCATCACAACACAAAATATATTATGCAACAGACAAACCCAATTTTGTTCATGATAAAAAATAAAATCGGGGTAGGGTGCGCAATAAATGGATACAGAATAATAGGGCCTATTTTATAAGTGTGCCATAAATGCAGAACAGCTGATGGACATTAAATGCCACTGCCCATAAGGTTGACGAGTCATTATAATTTATTGATGATAGAATCATTACCAAGCGTTTATGGACCGCTCAGTCCCCTAATCTTGTGGCATGCGATTTTTAGTTATGGGGTAACTTAAAAAATAAAGTACACGAAACTGATCCCCACACATTAGAAGAATTAAAACAAAATATCAGTATGCTATTTCGGAAGCTCAACTAATGGGTGTTAATCAAAATTTCCTCACAAAATGCTGTATATATAGACGGCATTTCCAACATCTCCTGTGATAAGGAGTGTTTTGTGTTTATTCTGATTGTGGTTATGTGATTTGAGATTTGATTTGACGTCCACGCATGTGGGACCGGGAGACGGGCCGTGCGCCTGCCAGCCAAGTGGTGCAGTACGTGGCCGGCAGACGGGCCGGACGCCTGCCGGCCAAGTTTTGTAGCATACGTACTATAGCTGTATGTTTTAATGTCCTATTTACTGTTTCGCCAATTGCTTGAAATTGTTGTACCTTTTTGTCCATGTCGTGATCTTGCTCATGCGTAACATCACAGCCTAGGAATTGGAAGTGCTTTGCTTGCTCTACTAACCTGTCATCTATCACAATTTTAGTTGTTCTTTTGGTATCTACCTTTAAAAGCGATTGTCTTTGTTTTCGTTTTGGAAATTACCACATTATAACTTTTACAAACGTTGTTAAGTTGGTATACACCCATTTGTAGCCTGTCCTCATTGTCAAAAAATTAAAACTACGTCATCCGCAAATGTCAAATGATTTAAAGTTCCATTCTGTCATATTCTATTTCCTTTATTTACTAAAGGTTTCCATTCTTGAATATTGCCCAAATAAACGTTAAACATTGCTGGGGATAGACTAAATTCTCATTTTAAACCTACATTTGTTACAATTTCTTTTGTTAATCTTCCATCGTTTTCAGTCACAATTCTTGTGGTTTTATAACTTTAGTATAACTTTCCGTAAATGTAATGGATAATCTCTGCTGTCTAGCATCTTGCACAATATTTCCTTGTCTACTCTGTCAGACGCTTTTACCAGCATACATAGCCCAATTTTCAGCATCTGACTATCGCTTTGATATCCTATATGTCCCTTTACCTGTAATGAAATTATTTCTGTAATGTTTAAACTTGATTATCATAAAGTAGATAGAAAAATAAGCTCTTTTAAGAATAGTTAGTAGAAGTTACATGAAAATCTACAACAATGTATAAAGAAAGCTGTTTAGTATATGAAATGGGATTTTTCAATCAAAGTACTTCAGTTCCTTTGGAATTTCACATGAAATTGTTGTGATCAATTCAGTGCTTCCTCCACCTCAGAGAAGTAAAAGAGCAATCATAGGAATAAACAAAAATGATAGCAACACATTTGTGTTATTGACTAGGTATATAAAATGAAGATCCCTGTTCACACGGGTGTAACATTTAGGGCTAGTGGTATACAAGCCTCTACTTGAAAGTACCTACTCGGAGGAGAGGCAGAGCGGAGGATAGGCTATCGATCCTCGGTACGGACACAAAGAGGGGCGTGGCACGTCGCCTGGACCCGGGAGACAGGCAAGACACACCGCGACGCCTTACACAATATTGTAATGCACTTCCTCTTATTTACTTTCAGACGTGTGGCCCGATATCTACATCTCCACGTCAATTCGAAAGATTCCTTTCAAATATAAGAAATCGTGCTATTATCCTAAAACATATCTGCATGGATCTTCAATTTTTTTTGTGAAAGTTTTATATGTAATGTAGGGAATTTTAGAAAAGAATAGTTTTCGCAATAAACAGAATGATTCAGAACAAAGCAAACAAAAATTGAAATTCAGTTTTTTTATGGGCGCTCATTAAGTGCCGTAGTTCTCAGCGACCCATTGTATATTGGCCGTGAAAACTAACTTAATTTTGTTCAGCTGCCTCTTTATCAGACTTGAGATGCCGTAAATCTACGATATGGAACAAACAACTTAACTTCATTTCCGAAGGAAGACATACTAAGTATTTTTACGCCCGAAAAAAGTCCATCGCCATTGTGAGCCCGCGACCTTGGGAACCATAAGCTAGCATGTTACCCCTAAAACAGGCATAGTGAAGAGGGGTGACAGGAATGCAATCGAGTATTTACCCTCTCCACTTACCCCACCACCAAATGCAGGCCACCTCTCTTTTCCGGTTCCGTTTGTTTAAGGATATGTCTTTACAAACAACGCAAGTTTCAAGGCGTGCAGTGGCGCAACCGAATAGAACTATGATGTATTGGTTTTGAGATTGTGTGATTCTGATTACGTTACGTACATTTTCTCTTGGCATAGCAAACACGAAACTTTCGTTTTACTAGGAACACAAAAATACTTAACGTTACTATTCGGCTTTGAAGCACCTTTCTACCTTGTTATGCGACATAATTCCACCACTGACATACTGTGAGAGACTGACCGGTTCTCTGAGGAGATCCTACATAACACTAGGGGCGCGGCCTGATAGCTAACCGGTGTGTAACAGAGTGGACGGGGTTAAAAACTGCGATGTACGGGGGAATGATACATTGTGTAAATTTTCCCCATCTATGCCCCCTAGACCATGGAGGATGACCTGAAACGAAACGTGATTGCCAGTATCATGCATAAGTTACCTATATAACTTTGGACGGCAAAATACGAGTGTGTGCTTCAAGATGTAGAAGCTATCCTAGATTAGGCATTATCTATGAAAAACTCTGCTCTGTTGCACTCACATGACTTTCTCTACTCTTGTACTAATCATTCTTACAAACTCTTATTCCTATATCTCCATGTTAGTTGACGTAAATATTTGTACAAATTATCTTATTGCTTATTTCCTTGTAGGTGCAAGGAGAATGTTAGAATACCGTAAGCTTTGTGCGAGTCAAATCTTTTAAAGCTTTGAGATTCCGTTCTCTTTGCACACTATAACATAAAAAATGAACAACGATGATCCATTTCGCGAAAGTTCTAAGTTCTCATAACAAGGAATATCTCCGAAATGGTTAACCCCACAAGAAAATTCATCGGGACATAAGTTGTGTATTTTAGCAAGATCTACATTTTTGTACAGTATGATTTGGTCTATCTCTAACAGTTTACCAGTTATGCAAAAGTCGTCCAGAGTAAATACGACTACAGGGGCTATAGCCAGCAAATTCAAGATATACATTTCATTTGTCATAAAAATATCTCAAACATATGACATTTTAATCAAAATCGTTAGAGCCATTTTCAAGAAAATCAAAATTTTCGAAAAAATTTTCATGCAAAGGGTAGTTTGGGGTGGGGCTATTTTCTTCAAAATCTTCGTGTTGCATCCTTGAAAGACATTAAACTTAAATACCAACTTTGGTTTGTAACCGACTTTCCGTTTTTGAGCTATGCTGTCCACAGACTGACAGACACACACACAGACACACACACGGACCGTTTTCTAAAAATGCTTTTTTTTTTTTTTTTTTTTTTTTTTTTTTGATTCAGGGGGTCTCAAAACATATATTTCCGGTGAAATCTTGACATCGAATTTTTGGGTGGAATACAATACTTCCCCTACTTACCAGTAGAGAAAGTAAAATCGTATACGTTACATTTTTATCACTTTATCTACCCACTCTTCTACAAAATAATCCTACAAAAGCTTATTATTCTATCTGCATTATGTTAATCGAGATAGACATTTGAACAACTGGTTTTGCTACAAGTTTCATTGTAGTTACAAGAGGAGTAGAGTAGTTTTTGCCTAGCTTTGGTAGCACAGGGAGCCGCAGGTTCAAGTCTCGCATCAGACATGGGTCTTGGTGTGTTAGTAAACGTCTAGTATGGGTGAAAGCAAAAACGGAAAAACAAGGGAAATATAGGAATGAATAAACAAATAAGTAATTAAATAAAATGCAAAGGTTTTAAATGAAACAAGATCTGTATTTTTGTGTAATAAAAGTTTTTCTATCTTTTACGGTTTATCAATTAAGTGTATAAAGTCACACAGAATAAAAAGGTCTTTACAGACTATGCCCACATAATTTAGGACATATATTTTATTCGCTATAAGAATACCTTAAACGTATGATATTTCATTCTACTTTCGGTGTAAAACGCCGTTGTATTTCAATCATGTGTTCTGCTTTATCTTATCCAAGGATAATGGGAATCAGTGAGGTATTTACTTACTTATTTATTTCGTACCATTTTCCCGCGTGTGACGTCATGTTGCAACTGCTTTCACATTAGATGATGAGTGATCTTAACCATTAAATAATTACGCAAATGGTTCTGTGGTTAAGTATATAGTGCTGTTACTACTTGTAGGTAGAACATGGGTTGTTTTAAGGCGGGAAGGAAAGGAATTAAGAGAGACAAAGAAGAGAAGCCTAAACTCTCAAAATTAGATAGGTGGTGAATACCAAACCGTTCTTTATAAATGCGGTCTGCGCTGGTTGAATGTTGTCCAGATTTTTAGTAAGTTAAACCATGTATGTCATTTCAGCATGGAGATGTAGTTACACAATGCTTCATGACGTGTAAAAAAACACGAGTACTGTTATTTGTTAGCAATTCACAGAACACACAATGACACTATCCTCATTCTTCTGTCCTGTTTACGTTGTCAGCATAAGGATTTGCCTAGGAACATTTTGAAAATGGGCTTTAGGATATGCAGAGTATTGGGATAGCCACCAGTTATATATATATCACAAGTGGAACTTTTTAGTAATGAGTAAAGCATTGGTGTTACCAATTCATTGGTTATAAAAGAATGCGAAGGTTTCCACGGCCATTGGTTTTTCGTTAGGCCTTATCAAGTTTTTCTGTTATTGGCACATGTTCCACCCTACAAATTGAGAGCTTATCTTTCAATGCAAAGAAGAAGGATTCAATATGAAGGGCAAGATTTTGCCAAGGAAGAAGGTGAAGTAATCATTAACTATGTGTATTTTTGAGAAAGGAGATGATTCATTTTAGAATATTCGTTAATATCGCATCCAAATAAATCTCATTCTGGGAAACATACAATAAGCCATAACTACAGAAGTAGGTATTTCAAATATACATTGATAAAAGAGCATATAAAACTGTCTCCCTGATCGAGCGATCAGTTTTCTGGCTTCCCTACCTAGAGGTCTGGAATTTCATTTATGGCTGAACGGGAAAGGGGGGCTTATATTTGATTATTCCCTCTTATCTCAATAGAGTGAAAATGTGATTGAGATTGTGAACCAGGTATTAATTCAAAGAGAAAGTTCAGACCAATATTTTCATACGAACATCTTAGTTCAACACATAATCTAACACATGCTGTGTATATTAATTTGTTCTATGTGTTTCCTTCTGTAAGTTGGCTTCCTACCCACCTTTTTGAGTTTTCCAATGATATAAGTCTATATGCTGCATAAATGTTTATTTTTATTTCACCAGTGTCCAAAAAGTTGTATGTTAATAATCCTAGTTACAATCATTTTCAAGCAAAAAAAAAAAAAAAAAAAAAAAAAAAAAAAAAAAAAAAAAAAAAAAAAAAAAACCAGCAACATCAACAACGTAATGAGAAACGTTTTCTTAGAAGATGCTTGATTTACAGACTTTTCGGTTTTGAGTTTATTCAAAACACACAATTTACTAAAATGATTTTTTTGGTTCGGTGGATTTCACAATTTTTTTTACAATATTTCTTTTACCTACCGTCGGTATTAGAAAATATTTTTAAAAAATCTGACGTATAGCACTCACATGATCTTCTTTGCTCCTGTACGAACTATTCTTACAAACACTTATTCGTCTATGCTTTTAATGTTGAGATAAACATTTGCAGAAATTATCTGATTGCACATATTGTTCTAGGTGCAAGGGGAATATGGGAGCACATTAGGTTCCGAGCAATAATCACATCTTGTAGATCTAATCGCTTTGTAAAGGCTTTATTGTGTTTGCATGACCAAGAAATAGAAAAATGGATAACGACCTCCATTTGAGGAAAATATTAGTATTGCAAAATTCAGACAAATAACAACGAATATCCCCGAAATAGTTCACTCCACAAAAATGCATTTGAACATGTATTGTGTGTTCTAACAAGATCTAGAATTTTTATGCAGTAAGATTTTCTCTCTCTCTCTCTCTCTCTCTCTCTCTCTCTCTCTCTCTCTTACGCATGCAAAAGTCACCCACACTGCCGAGGACTTCTCAGAACATTCCCGGAAAATGCAAGATATACATTTTATTTACCGTAAGAATACCTTAAAAATATGGCATTATAATTAAGATCATTAGAAACATTTTTGAGAAAATCAAAATTATCAAAAGATTGGCTAGTCTGGGGTGGGAGAAGTTTTTGAAAATACTTGTGTCTCAACTTAAACACCAACTTTTGCATTTAACCGATTTTTTGTTTTTGAGTTATGCTGTGCACAGACGAACACACGAACACAAGGACACACACGCATGCACACACACATAAATACACACACACTAACCGAATTTTTCTAAAAATGCTTTCTTTAGATTCAGGGGGTTTGAAAACATGTACTTTTGGTGAAATCTCGATATTGAATTTTGGCTGTAGTACAATACTTCTAATTACTATGCGTAGTTGAGAAAGTAAATGCAAGAAAATGAGGATGGAACAGTTAGAATATTAAGTATATTATTTTCCCCCGGTAAAAGTGTGGGGGAACAGCCAGCCGACGTCTAGGAGAGGATTTTGGGTCTGGTGATAGTGGTAAACACCGTATATCTGTGAATAACTTTAACCTTCCAACATTTATTACCATCAACATACTGCGTACTTGATCTATGTGGCAGACGTATGCCTCTAATACCATACCCAACGTTACAATTACCATGCAAATATCATGTCCGAGTAAGCTTAGCTCAATTTGTGGTAGATGGCGCCGAGTGTCCAGAATTCCTGACAATAAGTTTCTAGGGTCTTACATAAATGTTTACATTAATTATTCCCACGCAAAGCTTTCTGCTTATTCTGTCTTACTAAATGTTAATGCTTAAATGTGATCTTTGTTAGCATTGGATTTTTTTCCTTCGAAATGTTACGTAGTATCTTGGCTTTCCCTAGCTTATAAATCCTTTTTCCCCTGCAAGAAATTCGATAACTTAGAATTAATGTTACAAGTATTATAGTTGGTTTTGTTACTTTTTGGTTGATTTTAATTAGGTTTATTTCAAGGCTGATCATAAAATACAGCTTCCTAGGCGTGTATCAATATGTACAGTACAATTTTGTAAAGACGGTTGGAAAGCTGACTATCTCTGAATATAAGGATAACTTACTTTTAGGCATATTGCTGTAGCACTAAGCGTCGAGCCTGCGCTTTAATAATGGCAACTGGCTCATATATGACGTGCCATATGTTGTATTGTGACGTCGGGTACGGCGCACAGCAAAGAATGGTCGGGGCCAAGCTACTTCACACCACATATTAGACCGGCGAGCAAACAAAGTTGCAAAGTCAAGCTTCCCCACTCCACTCACGCGAGTGAACACGTAACAACAATCAAGCGGCAACATAAAAGATTTCCAGAGACTTCGAGAAATATCTGACGAGTCATGGCCGGCGTGTTTGTGGAAGTCGAGAAAGGTCCGTGTGACATCATCACCCTTATATAAAGAGGCGAGGAAACATTATGGGTTTTATGTAAACCAACAGGACAGTCAAACATTTTGACAATTGTAAACTTACGAGAATTGTAGCCTATAAGTTGGACCTCACGTACCGGTAACATATGAAAACATTTTCTGAAGAAAGAAAACTGAAACTGAAGAAAGAAAGAAAGAAAGAGACAGAGAGTTACAGTTACGACATGGGTCTGTCAGTGTGATAGTGAGTGTGACGGCGCGCGTAAGGAAGATATGATTCTAACGTCGTAGTTAGGTTATGTATGAGAGACAAAGTGAAGAAAGACACTGTAAGGACTGGGAAAGGTTACAAGAAGCAACAGTTGGAAGTTGTGATGGCACGAAGGACTGTAGGCTGTGTTAACGACGCTAACAAAACTGTATTTCCGGTAAAATTTTAGAAGACAATAAAGTGATAGAAAAGTAACCGGACAGGATTTTGACATTTTGACACCGTACTAAGCTTAACCGGGGTAAATTTGTCAGCCACTATTCCTTTATACTCGTATTGTCTGTATTTGAGAGTCCAAAAGCCGTTTGGGACCTAAAGAAATATACCTAAATGCATTTGTGTAAATGGCCATTACTGCTAATTTTGCAGAATATTATGTAATATTAAAGTTGACAAGACAAGAAGGAAAACAGGACTGTTGAACACAGACCTCCATACTTCTTTCTTATATATTTTGAAGTCCGACGTCTCACATATCGCTCGAAGAGGGTTGTTTCCGTGGTGTAGTGGCTATCACATCCGTCTCACACGTGGTAGGTCCCTGGCTCGTTCCCGGGTGGAAACATCAACCAGCTTTAGTAGCTGTGGTCGCTGAAGCGTGTCTTTGGCGCTCTTCCGCGCGCAGAGGGTCGTGGGCTTGATTCCCACCTCGGGCATCAGTGTTTGCGTATTAAGGTTATGTGTGTACGGACAACAGGAAAAACAGAAAATGCCGGGAAAATAAAGCGGGGAAACAAGAGAGATAGAGAAAGAGAGAAAGACAGAACTCGTCTGCACTGAAGCCCCACTCTACTCTCTAGATTTTGATGCTCACAAGTCACTCGTTGAAGGAAGAATGAACAATATACCAGCACTGGTAAAAGAAGAAACTTCCACTTATGTTTTCACGGGACGAATATTCTTATGTCCTGAATCTGAAAGGGCTTAAGGCCATCTCTTAGTTGGGGATTCACGAACATGGCCTCCGTTTTCAGCCGCTGTTAACTGAATTGGAAGCAGGGAGGCCAATTATGGCCTGGTAACGTCAAAAGGCAAGACAAAGTATTAACTCTCGACTGGAAATGAAGCGCAATTCATCTGGGAGATGATAATGACTAACATAATAAATAATATATCATCATATGTTCAACGCCTCTTTTACCAAAGTTACTAGTTTATACAACATTGATTATGAACCACTTGTAGAGGTACACACAAAAATATTTGTCCTCTCACGATGTGTGGCATAATTTTTAAACGTGTATGCAACAAAAGCTTTCAGCATTAATTGTTTTGAGTATCATAATAATTAAAATTATATTCAAATTTGTGCAAGAAAATAAAATCTATGGCCCGTAAAATGCTCAGATTTGCAATATACTATAGGCATAGGTTATACAACAAAGATATATATTTCCATTCTTAGAAAAATGGATGATCACATACTATCAATGAAATCTGATTTCAACCTTCAAAGTAGGCATTTATGTTAGAAACAACTTTAAGAAGAACCCCATTCGGTGCATAAGAACCATCTAGTAATGTATACTGATGGTTCATGCATTAATGGAAAAACTGGAGTGGGTATCCTGAGTCTATGGACGAGTGCAAAAGCATAAGCCTAGGTACATACGCTACCGTCTTTCAGGCAGAGGTACTTACCATACTCGAAAGTGCACACCATTGTTAGAAAAAGGGACTTGTAGGGAAAAATATCCTTATAAATTCCGACAGCCAGACTGCACTTAAAGCTCTCAGTTCCCATCACTTTAAGTCTAAACCAGTGTGGGAATGTTATCACAACATATTAAATCTTTCCTCCCGTAACAATATAAATGGGTACCCGATGATATCGGTGTTACAGGAAATGAAAGGGCTGATATCCCAGCAAAGAAAAGAGCATCTCACCCCTTTACAGAACCAGACCTTTCTGTAGAATAAGTATCTTAGAAGCCAAAAACACAGTACAAAATTGGGTTCGTAGTGAAACCTAAAACAAATGGGAAATAATACTCATAAAGAAACTTTAAAGGCAGATGGTTTATAAAGCTGAGGACAAACTAAGTAACTCACTGATTAGGCTAACCAAGCCGCAATTTAGAAGAGTTATGAGTTATATAACTGGACATGGAATATTCAGGAAACATCTAAGGAGAATGGGACTATACCAAATGGAACCAATTTGTGACTTGTGTTTAAAAGTCAATGGAACGACGAAACATATCTTATTAACATGTGAAGCTACAGAGTGGAGAAAATACCAGATTCTCGGAGACGTCGCAATATTAGAGAAAGGTTCTAATCTAGTGAGACAAATACTACAACTATTTATGTAGATATAGATAGATCTATAGGTTAGAAAAAAAGAAGTGCAAGAAAGTATTTTTAGGCTGAGATTCAAAAGGGAAACCTACATCTAAACCAAGGCATAAGCCATAGATATCTCGCGCGGTGCGACGTACATATAGATGTATTGTGGCTAACACCTTTCAAGAGTAAGGGATGAAGTGAAGGAACCGCAAGAGGCTACAGGCGGCACGCAGACAGGCCACAAGAGATGCGCGGAGGTCTCTCACGTTCTAGGCTCGAAGACCCCTGTCACCGCTGGTTCTGCCTAGACAGGACGACGAATGAACCTTCAAGTACTCTTGAACAAGCGTCCGTGCGTTTTTCTGACAATGCTATATGCCAGGAAACCTAGAAACACAGCTGGAAAATGAGAAGGAAACGGAATGAAACCTAGATAATGGGAAGCAAATCTTAGTGGATGCTGAACCACCACAACGTTCGCCCACCAATCAGGGAAAACTACGAGTGGGCGGTCGACAGCAATCAAACCCGTGATCCTCCGAATGCAAGCCAGTGTTAGCGCTGAACCATCTCGTTCGGTCAGATTTAGAATGCCTACTCATGTTCTCCTTTTGACAAATGTTTCTAACTACAGTGTCTATGTATATCATATAAGATGATAAGTAAATTATGAGTAGTGTAAGAATATTTTATGTGAATTATAATCCAAAAGGCCCGAGTTCTAATCTATAGTTGCCTGCACTTTTGCTTCGTCTCCCTCATATCCTATGTAGACAGATATTGGATAACATTAAGTTAAAAGAGCCTTCGGTATACATTTTCTTTGATCGATTCCCTGTCCTATCTGACCTTCCAAGTATAACTTCTTAGGTTTAAAAGATAAATAAAGATATTGCAGTGACGCTTTTATTATATATTTTGTAGCAATGAAACACAAAATGCAGAAATAGATATTTTAATAATTTCACTAGAATTAGGTACTATTCAATACAGAAGAACAATCAAAGTGGACTTAGTTTCAACAATATGGATATACGAAAGGTCCTTTAGCCTTCTTAATGCAAGCGATAGATTCTACATGAAAAAGCGTTATGCAGTGTATTTCATATCATAGACGTATTAGTTGACTGTGTTGACAGATTTGTAGTGTAAAAGTACGTTTTTACCATGAATTGGTAATCCATAGTGTGTAGCGGAACGATCTATCCTACTAATGGTGAAAAATGCCGATTGATATCGTAATCACATTAGCAGGGTAGATGGTCTGGCATGCATGTTTGACTAGGCGGCTCGGGTTCGATCCCAGGGACCCGCATGTGGTATTCGTGGTGGACGAAGCGGCGTCAGGGCGGGTTTTCTCCGGGTGCTCCGGTTTCCCCCGCCATCTCATTCCACCGGTGCTCCATCTTCACTCCATGTGTCATCAGTGTCACCGCCTGCGGTGCCGTAGTAGTAAAAGCGGGCGTTAAACACTACAACAACAACATGCATGTCTGAAGTAAAGGGGTTACCAGCTTATCTGGAGCTTGACAGAAAATCTGATTCTCCGAACCACCTATTGCTCTACACAACATAACCTACCCAGCTGTATGTATGTATCTATCTGTAACATTGTAAATAACCCATTGAAACCCAAGGGTAAGCGTTATACTGCTCGCCAAATTCTAAAGGCGTCGCCTAAGGATGCGTTTGTGGCTTTTACCTTCTCTACTGCTAAGTAGGGGAAGTATTGTATTCCACTCAAAACTTCGATGTCGAGATTTCACCGGAAATATATGTTTTGAGACCCCCTGAATCCAAAAAAAAGCATTTTTAGAAACAGGTCCGTGTGTGTGTCTGTGTGTCTGTGGACAACATAACATAAAAACGAGAAGTCGGTTAAAAACCAAAGTTGGTATTTAAGTTTAATGTCTTTGCAGAATGCGACACGAAGATTTTGAAGAAAATAGCCCTATCCTAAACTACCCTTTACATGGAACATTTTTCGAACATTTTGATTTTCTTGAAATTGGCTCTAACGATTTTGATTAAAATGTCATATGTTTGAGATATTTTTATGACAAATGAAATGTATATCTTGAATTTTCTGGCTATAGCCCCTGTAGTCGTATTTACTCTGGACGACTTTTGCATAACTGGTAAACCCAAATCATACTATACAAAAAATGTAGATCTTCCTAAAATACGCAATTTATGTCTCAATAAATTTTCTTGTAGGGTTAACCATTTCGGAGACATTCCTTGTTATGAGTATGAGTTTCGGAAAACTTAAAACTTTCGTGAAATGGAATATGGTTGCTAATTTTTTTTTTTTTTTTATATGCTAAGTGTGCAAAGAGATCGGAATCTCAAAGCTTTAAAACATTGGCTATTGCACAAAGCCTACTGTATTCTCATATCCCCTTGTACCTACAAGGAAATAAGCAATAAGGTAATTTGTACAAATGTTTATCTCAACTAACACGAAGAAGGTAGGAATAAGAGTTTAAAGAATGAGTACAAGAGTAGAAAAAGTCATGTGAGTGCAACACATCAGATTTTTTGGTAGTGTTTAACGCCCGCTTTTACTACATACGGCACAGCAGGCGGTGATACTGATGATACATGGAATGAAGACGGAGAAAACCCGCCCCAGCACCGCTTCGTCCACCACAAATCCCACATGGGATTGCCTGGGATAGAACCTGGGCCGCTTTGGTGAGGAGCGAATGGTCTAGCCACTCGGCTGCGGCGCGGCCTATTTAAGTGGGGAAGGTCCTATGGCAGGCGTGGCCAAATCGGCTCAAAAGGGCCACTCCAGTTCAACGCGTTCTTGCGTCGTTTCACCGTCCATCCCTTCCCTCCGCTGCTATTTAGCTTTATCTTTGCTTTCAATACGCCTCATTCGGTGGCGAGTGTGGCTGCCTTGGGACGTCTGTTTCATGAATAGTGGCAAAGAGAAGCTTTTGTAAGTTACAAAAACGGGGAAGTTTGTTGTTTAATATGCTTTCTACAATTTACAATTTTCAATTTGACCCAAATACCCCAAAATACATCATTTCAGGTAAGAAATTTGAAGGAGAATGAGCAACAGAAATATTAAAACTACCATTATAGGGTTACAGTAGTGTGTGTGTGTGTGTGTGTGTGTGTGTGTGTGTGTGTGTGTGTGTGCGCGCGCGCGGGCGCGCGCGCTCGTGTGTGTGTTTAGTGTCTCCTGCTAATATGTTAAGGCTAAATAGTAATGGAACTTTACTGCTTTATTTTTTGTGAAAGAGAAACAATTTAGTATGTCAATCGTAAGGCAGCGTAAGAATATTACATGCGCAAGATAAAGGAAGATTATAATCTTAATTTGCCTAACCACTGTAGGTACCGAGCGGGATGGCTCAGGCGGTAACGTCTGTGGCTCGCATTCGGGAGGTCGCGGGTTCGATCCCTGTGGCCGCGCACTCTGACATGGGCTTTTCCTTGGTTTCCATATGTCACCTAGGCGAATGCTGGGGTGCTTGCATCTTCTCCACGGCTTCCTTTCCCTTCCTTTCTCATTTCCTTTCATTCATTTCTCTCATCTTCCAGGTGCAGTTCGTAGAGCGGTTGGTTCCGGCTTTGGCAGGCAGATGGCACAGCTGTGTGCTCATTGGAAACATACTTCCCTGGTCGTCTAGGAAGCTGCCACTTTGGCCGCAAAGGTCGCTTTATCGCCCTTTTCCTGAGCGGCGGATATGCTTCGGGCGCCAGGTTACAATATCTGGAACTGTTAGGGACTGCTGTGCGTCTCTGGGGGCTGAGTCAGACTCCGTTCACGTCCGTGCTTCCGGTTTCACTTCGCCTCATCCTTTCTCCCTGGGTGGGGGGGGGGGTGTTTGTAGCCCGCAATATATCCATATCGGGGCCGCAGTGGGCGAGGTGTCCCCCTCCGTTCTCAGCACACACACACCACTGTAGGTGGCTATAATAATTATTATTGCATGCAAAATATGTGTAATACGAACAAAATAGTTAATAATGGTGTAGATATTGTTACTACCGCGCAAGTGGAACGAAGCCACTACTGTGCTTGTATCAAAATGACCTTCGCCACTCGGCAAGAGAATGTGGAGTGAGTGAGGCAAGTTCAATCGCTACCTCTCCTCTCGTGCCCATGTCTTTTCTATTGGGCTGATCCCTGCCCTGAAATATCCTTTCACCTTCTATAAGGAATGTCAATCACAGTACTGTGTTCTAAAATATCCTTAGAGCCCATGGAAATAGGTTAAATAAGTTTTAGATAAATCAAAAATATAAAGCAGCCTATTTTCTTTTCCAACCGTTGCTAAATAAGGTGCTGATGGTTGATTAGAGCAATATAAGACAGTTAATAGGGATGTTATTTGCTCTTATTCTTAAAATGTAATGTTTAATGTTTACCTAATAGGTTTAACAATCGTAAGCCCTCTCATTGTTGACATCACTGCGACAATACACTGGTGGCATTAACAATTTCAGTAATGATACAAAATGGGTATGTGGCAGGTTATTACACATTTATGAACTGAAGGAAACCTTGTTTACCACCTAATAAAAATGCTGAACATCAGAACATGAAAAATAAGCATTAACACTTAATATAGTTATAATGTTTTACTTTAAATATAGCCACCATAGTTTTTAAAAGCGCCTTGAATCTAAGAAAACAATCACATATATTGAAGATAAAATTACATAAAAGTTAATTTTAATCTATTTATTATTTTCATGGATCCATCTAATAAGTTGGACCAACCCCCTCCCCCCCCCCCCCCGCCCCCAGGAAATGGATTTCTGAGTTCGTGCTTGACCTCGGTCCCAGCAAAAATGAGCGTCTGATTTTACGCATAAGGTTTGCGTTACTGCTGTAGGAAGTTTTAAGACATTTTTTGTGGTGTTAGACGCCCGCTTTTACTACATACGGCACCACAGGCAGTAACACTGATAATACATAGAATGAAGATGGAGCACCGGTGGAATGAGATGGCAGAGGAAACCGGAGAACCCGGAGGAAATCCGCCGCAGCGCCGCTTCGTCCACCACGAATCCCACATGCTGTTGCCTGGGATCGAACCCGGGCCACTTTGGTGAGAAGAAGTGCAAGAAAACCGTTGCTATCCAACTGTTTGAATCTTTCTTGCACAAACTATGTCGGTCTGGGTGGTTCAGGAGCTGGGCTACTGATTCCTAGGTCCCGGGTTCAAACCTGCCCCACACCGACGGTTTTAAAGTGTGCTTAAAATGGCAACCCCATGTCAGTAGATTTACTAGCATGTAAAAGAAGCTCCTGCGTGAAGAAATTTCGACACACTGGCAGCGCTGATATGATCCTAGCAATTAACAGCGTCGTTAACAAATGACATACGTACATATATTGGCACAAACTACAGCAGCAAGATAAACTTTATCGGCAAGATAAGATGGCCCGTTTCACTGGAGCCATTGCTGAGTTAAGTTTGGTCAGCAGTGCACAAGGAAAGCCCATAATGTAGAACCCTTTAAGCAAGCACATATGGAAATAAAACAACGCTTATTGAATATATTATCTGTTGGACAACATTTAAAATACCACAAGAATGGACTAAAGGAATAGTAATTCCAATTTATAAAAAAGGAGATCGAGGAAATCCCAATAATTACCGAGGTATTTGTCTATTGAACTCCGCTCATTCTAAGATAATTACACGCCGTCTGAATAAAATTAGTGAAGTAAAACTAAATGAAATGCAATGTGGATTTAGGAAGGGAGGTCCTGTTCGGATTGTGTGTTTGTGATGCAACAGATAATTCAGAAAAGAAGAGAATTTAATTTACCGACTTACATTATATTTGTGTATTGCACAAAAGCCTTTGGAACAAAACGATTTATTTTTTTCGAAATCGTCTGATGAATAAACAAAATGCCGTTAGACTCTTTTGTTTCTAATGCTTCTATGAAACACATATTAGAAGCAATGTAATAAGTTCCCTTCCGCTCGGTAGGAAGGGTATCATATGGTGTATTCGATACCGATACATATTTTCCATGATATCCGCTACTTCGATACTCGTTACCGTCATTTCTACTTCTAGATTCAATACAAAATAGAATGTTGGGAGAGCTGTGTAATGCCAATGAAATTAATTAGCTGCACATATTTAATGAGACAATATTTAAAACCATCAGCGTACTTATTTTTAAACTCTGCATTAGACATTTAAAAGCAGAATGCTTTTTGAAACATTCCACTTTAATAAGTATTTCTTCAAAAATGCTCAGTCTTTCGGGGTCAACTCTATTTCTTTTCCTGTCACATATGAGTCCTGCTGTGCTAAATAGTCAGAGAACAGTTTAGAGAAAACTGTTGCAAGTGGAATACACAAATATTTAGTGGCTATTCTTTTTTTCTTTTTAGTTTTGCAAATGCGACAAATAGCGCGATCATCACAATGGATCTATTTGAAAATAGTTCCACACTTCACTCATATTGAACGAACTAGAATAAAGATGGTAAGGTACCACGAAACGAAACACAAAATCTTCTTGCACGTAGAGGCAGCAACTAAAGAATAAATAATTTGGTGAGTGGTCGGGGGCAAGAAGTAATGCTCACAGCAGGTCAGCCACATTAGGCCTTACCTCACATTTGGTTTGCCCGAAAAGGTTGTCTGTTTGCCCGCGTTGACATTTCTAGTTATCTCCAGACAAGAAGCACTTAACTTAAGCAATTTAACTTAACATGTAATTAGTCAGGCTCTTGCTTAACTTGCAGTGAGGTAATTAGATGTTTGAGTTTGCACTTTGCACTGAATAAGCAGGAATCGAAGGAAAGGTGTACCTGACCATGTCTCCATCTTGGTCTGTTTACGTGGACATTGCTACCACTTTAAAGTCTACTACTTGCGGCAATCATACTCACCAGAAATGCGCAGGTGCTTAATGCGGTAGTGCAAAAGTGAGGTATGACCTCTAAACTCCGGTGGGAGTTTTTTTGTGAGTAGCGCTGCACTGGTTCGAATCCAGTGCGGGGGGTCTTCATACTCGCAGGCTTGCCTGGGGTTAGGGTGTAAGTACCCTTTCCCCCATCACAAAAACATATTGCGATTTTAAAATAAAATAAAAGTTACAGAATCACCACCGAAGTAAACCACCGAGCAAATGTTCTGTAGTATCGTTCGATGTCAATACCATGCAAGTATCGTGAGTATCGAGGTATGAGAGAGAGAACCATAGCAGAACGGCAGAGTAAAATAACTTGAATAAAATTGGGCAATTTAACACTAAAATTGTGGATGATCCGGTTTTAATGGTAGAATCCGAAGATGATTTACAGAGAGCAACTCAGCAATTACAAATGGTTATGGAGGCATATAGTCTCATAATTTCAAAGAATAAAACTAAAACAATAGCTTTTAAAGGAGCTGACCATAGACGATGTAAAATAGTCTTGGGGCAAGAAAATGTAAAGCAGGTGTCCTCCTTTAACTATTTAGGCTGCACTATATTGTATACAAAAGAACAAGATGCTACAAATAAAATTAGTAAATTTCAGCAAATGTGCGGAACAATAAGAACTTTATGGAATAAAGCACAACGTTCAACACGATTAAAATTTTATAAAACATTAGCCGTACCACTATTAACTTATGGTGCAGAAAACTGGTCTATAAATCGAGCAACTAAAAAGAAAATAGAAAGCAGTGAAATGAAATTTCTAAGAAGTGTGGCCGGTGTCACTCAGAGAAGCGAAAGTATGCGACAACTACATATTTTCAGTTTGTCTGAATTAACACAGCAAAAGAAGAATAACTGGCAGTGTTGCCATTCTTGTTGGAGCGAAAGAAGCAGACGCGAACCGGATAAAAGAGGAGAAAAAAGGAGAATTTCGAATGTATTGCAAGAGGAACGAACAATGGCCCTCCTTCGTCCGTGTATATGAGAACGCGTAAGTTGTGAATAATATTATTTATTTAGACCTTATTTATCACAGTTTAAGTGTTGAACAAAGACATTTGCTCGTCTTTCGCACGCATCCTACTACCCGGCGCAGATCGCCACCTGCCTCCCCTCTTAGTTCAGTCACTGCATTGGAACGAGCACTATGACGGTTAAATTTCAACACTAAAACGTAAATATAGGCCTGAAAACATAAAATAATTTTTTGTTAAACACTCACCAATGGAAGTTCATGGCATCCAGCACACCAAAGTAGGCTCCTATAGGCTCCTCTAGTTCTGTTTTACCTACAGAAGCAATGTTAATGTCTATCCCACATGACTTGCAATATGCAATAAATCACCTTTTTTTACTTTTCAATAACTACGCCTTTAAACTACTGGATTCTTTCTATACAAATTTGTAAATTTGTGAGTATTTAGCCTTTTTTCTTGGTCCCTCACTCATGGTGCCTAAGCACTACACATGAATTTAGCACAACGAAAACCACTACTGTGTGCACTGTGAAATGCGAAAGACGCACGTTACTACGGCAATATTTATTATAAACTGAGGTGGCGTGAGAAGCTACTGAAGGGTTGAAGCTCTTAGTCAGTAGCGATAGCGACTTATTTGTAAATCATAGGACTGATAAGGTGATGGGCAGACCCTTTCGTTTCTTAAGGCGCAGTAATTTAATCTTATCTTGTGTTTCTCATAAGAGGCTGAGGGAAATTGACAACACCGTAATAATGAACATGACTGCATTATTTATCAATTAGGAAACTATAAATTGCCTTTAAAAAAGATAAACTAAGCAGATTTTCCTGTATTTTTAAAAAAGGAGATTTTGCATTTTTGTGATTAACCAAGAGTAGTAAAGTTGTAGATGCGCAAAAAATAAGAGATCCAGAAAAGTAGAGATCTCGTAACACTGATAACTGGTGCCAACATATAACAAAAATGAATGACGACTAACTAAAAGTGTGAGATTACATACTAAGAGGACATAGAGATATCGGCAGACCAAGAATAAAATGGTTAGATGATATCGCATTTGAAGGCGGAACAGGTCAATAGGCCTAATCCTTGTAGATGATAATGAGTACAAACGCACTTTCAGATGTCAACTTTGAATACCAACTTATTTTACAGGTGTGACGAACAGGCCTAATTGGCTACGAACTAAGTTATTATTTTATTTGAGATCCAAATTGATGGATCATGCATACAAGCTGGAAGGAATATACATATAACTTATTTCTTCATTTAAGAAAAGGTTATAGTAAAACTAAGTTTAAAGTTGGGCGTTACTATTAATAAACATACTGTTCATTTACAGATTTTGGATAACTGGTAGTTTAAATACGCCAATTAAGGGAAACTATTTGTTCCCCTAAGCATAGAATTAATATTATTTTACTATCGAAAAGTTTAAGGTCTTTTATTTTTCACAGTTGTTGGTCAAATTGCATACATAAGTAATGCAATGGCTCCAAAGATCCTCTACTCCACTCCAGGAGAAGAAATTGGTGCTATGCATTATCTACCTATGTAGATCCCTCTTCCAACGCAGTGCTAAGAACAGTTTCAAACATCGAACAGCAGGATATATAGATGTAATGTTTACATTCCTTATCATAAAGCACTTAAAAGCATTTGAAATGTAACCATATCTCTTCCGCTAAATTACATGGAAACCTTTCTGGTTCTATCATTCATTTCTTTTGTTCCATCCTATATATATACACGCAGATATCTCTTGAAATTCCTCAATAAAGCGCCTTTCTTTTCCGCAGATTAACGTTGTCTTTTTGCTCTCTTTTCCTTTTGCTTTTTTCTTACTTGTGTTGTCAATTCCTTACCAGGAGAGAGAATAAGCTTTTCTTTAATTTATCAAATCCTCTACACAAAGATTGGTAATTCCGTCTCTTCCAATATCCTCTTCAACGACTTTGCCACTGCAGCCCTAATTATTTTCTAGAGAGCTGAGTAACCTTTTTAAAACGTGCAAAGGTTTTATTGAACAACTTAGTGACTGCGAATGTTTGCGAGACCCTTATATAACATTTTTTGTCGCTCTCTTACCAATTTATTTTGTTTTCCATGCCCTTCGAAGTGAAATGCTTATTAGTTTAATTGCATTTCTTATTAACGATTTCATTAGGTTTGTGAGTGGAAATGCTTGGTAACGTTACAGATTCCAAAACCTCTCGCAATAAACGGTTGAACCGTTTTGTGCAACACTGAATTGCGTAAAATTAAATGTTAACTCTGTTCCCTAAGTGCATGTTTTAGAGCAATTTCTATACGACGCCTATCATAGTTTTCCAAATGATATCAGAATCCCTGCGCATTTTCCTTAGTCTCTACTTCAAAGTTTTCATTTGAGCCACTTCAAGTACAGGGCTATTCAAAAAGAACAGATTTCAAACATTTATTTCTTTCAAACTACAAAAGATAGAAACATGATTCCAACGTTCATGGACAGAGAAAGGTTTACAATTAAAACAGCGGGGATATAAGTTCCAATCACGGCCACATTGGCTCAATTTCTCTTGTGATTTGATCATTGTTAAGATAACGATAACAATAAACGGTGTCACCGCCATTTCACTACAGACAAACAACAACAAAGAACAATGTTTTAAAATACTCCGTGTGATTTTTATCTATGGGGATACGTAAAAGACCGTGTTTATATCCCTCCTATGCCTGACACTCTTGAAGATCTACAACATCGAATTGTTGAAGCTGTGAATTTGATAACTGGAGACCAGCTGATTCGTGTGTGGCAAGAAATGAGCCACCGTTTTGACAGTTGTCAAAACACGGTGCTCATATTGAATGCATAATATAAAATTGTAAACTTTTCCCTCTCCATGAGCGTTGGAATCATGTTTCTATCTTTTGTAGTTTGGAAGAAATAAATGTTTGAAATCTGTTCTTTCTTTTTGAATAGCCCTATATTTGCTGCAATTGAGATGGGGATATAATGTTTATATAATAAGATAACAGTACATCACTAAAATTCATGAATATTGTTCTTACTTGTCATTCATCAGTTTCTGGTCACACTTTTTAGCACGCTATATGAACTGACGAGGTTATTAAGACAAAACCATGTTTTAAAAGTAACAGTCCTTCTATTACAACCAAATTAACGTAGGGTTGCAACTACTTCAGAGATGACGAGAATCATGCCCAATAGCCGCATTTATGAGCTTCTGGGACCTGCTTTGTAGACTTTATACACTCCCGGTTCATTCAATGAGTACGCGCCACTTAGCTCAGGCCTAGGCAGCTCGCGCGTTACCTTAAGCGAACTTCAGTTTTTTTATATACCAAACATACAGTTATTAACCAAAACCATGAGCACCAGTTTATTGCTTAATTAGTTTTACTTTTGGACACGTGGCTAATTTATACAGTGAAATTAATCTTGTTAGCTGACAATTATTTTGAATTATTATTTATTTATGCCAAGAAGGCCACTGCTAGTGTTTTAAACACACAAGCTGTGTGTGGGCAATGTTTAAGAGGTTGAATCAGAAACTGAAAAATTCAATTCAATGGTTAACCGGGAAAATGTACGAATCAGCTGGGGAATTTAATGTCGTACTGGCAAGTTGGCCATGATAGCTTAGTGGTTAAAATAGCCACTCGATAAGTGGAAGACCGCGGTTCAAATCCCGGCTATGGCATTAACATTAGTTTCTGATTCAACCTCTTAAATATTGCCCACACACGGCTTGTGTGATTAAAAACACCAGCAGTAAGCTTGTTGGCATAAAGAAATAATAATTACCATCTAAAGGCTACTTAAACCCGAGACATATAGTGCTTACAGTTGTAAGTCGCCCTTGGGGTATTTATCTCTGATGTGAGATTCCCTTGTGGTTAACCGGGAAAAAGTACAAATCAGCTGGGGAATTTAATGTCGTGCTGGCAAGTTGGCCATGGTAGCTTACTAGCGAAAGCAGCCGCTCGATAGGTGGAAGATCCGTGGTTGAAATCCCGGCTATGGCATTGAATTTTTCAGTTTCTGATTCAACCTCTTAATTATTTTGAATTTTAATTCAAATGGGGTTAAAAAGAAAGAACTTGTGAACAAATTAGTTTTGTCGTGATTTGTGTCAGTTAAGGCATTAAGGCAGACTTAAGATGAGTTAAACCCACTTGTGGAATTTAAATTAATACATTTATTTATACCTTCAAAGCCATAATTACATAATTATTGGCGAATACATTCCACCATCATGCTGCATGTAGTTGCACAAGTTGGCGTAGTTCATTTCAGAGGGGAGTGCTTAATAGTTTCAGTAACTGTTTATTCGTCAGTGCTATTAAAATAATCCGCAATGGTAAGAGCGTTATTCACTGTTTTATACGTAGCACACTAGATGGCACAGCCTTATATTTCTCCAATCTTATTGGTTGAATAAATCGAATGAAAACTACAAACAATATATTTTGCTTACTTCAAGTTGATGTGAAACTCGAAGCAGGATTACACATTTTTGTCGCTCAAACGTCAGTTGCTTGAAACGACACTACTCTACGTCGCCTGATAATGTCTGAAGTTCCTCTGAATCAGCCCTTTGCAGCCGATAGGAGCTATGAGATTCTCTCTCTCTCTCTCTCTCTCTCTCTCTCTCTCTCTCTCTCTCTCTGTCTCTCTCACTCACTCTCTCTCTGTCTCTCTCACTCACTCTCTCTCTGTCTCTCTCACTCACTCTCTCTCTGTCTCTCTCTGAGTATGCATGAGTGACTTGGAAAGGATGACAAATTCTGAATGTAACGTCTTTTAATAAAGCATCAATGTTGCACTCTTTTCACTTGAGACGTTGCTGATCAATGCACGTGTATTATCATATAATTCACCAACCAATTAGCACTATTTACATACACAAGTAGACTTTATGATAATCCGTTGGTTTTCACGTACTTGGAAACTCCAACAGCTTTTAGGTCTTCCGTTCGACAGACTTTAGAATTATTACAATTAATATTATTATTTTTAAATGCCTAATTTTTTTAAAATGATTAATCCTTTTTTTTTTAAGTAACTATAATTCTATCACTTTAAAGCACGGCAAGTATAATCGCTGCGAATGAAACGTCGAATACTGACGGAAAGTATTCAATGAAAAATAGTACTCTATTCTTCACTTATACCA
Organism: Tenodera sinensis; assembly: GCA_030765045.1. NCBI lineage: Eukaryota > Metazoa > Arthropoda > Insecta > Mantodea > Mantidae > Tenodera > Tenodera sinensis. Next base: position 241,520,680 of record CM060962.1, read on the forward strand.
CTTTTAGGAAGTTTTATAGCCCGGTATTCTTGCAATTATTTAAAAAGCTGGTTTACGTTTAACCCAGAAATGTGGAGATGTTACTTATTTCAGCTCAAATATTCCTTAATTGCGGACAATGTGGGCTTTCTTGAACGAGTGCATTACTGGCATTCACGTTTTGTTTCATTTAGTCACGGCCAAGGAACAAACGTGACAAGGTACCTCAGATGTTACGTGATACTTACGTTTTGGACCAGTTACCGGCAAAGAAAGTGAAAAATTGTGATATTTGCACGGTGAAGGACATTTATGCCTTTCTTCGTCGAGCTGCTGCTGTTACCTCTCATGTAGAGCTAAAATATCCGCAGCTGACCCCAAAGCGCATTTGGAAGTGCTTTAGCCTCCCGCAGATGCACCTGGAATGGATAGCGGTTACGTATGACATTGTCAATGAAATCCCGCCAACGACAAACTATATCGTCACCGGATGGCTATATCCCAAAGGTACACTATTTGCCAAGCAATGGGCTCTCTTCTATGTCGATGCGGGAATGTTTCGGTAAAACAGCGATATGGACAAGGGTTTTTGGGAAATTTCGCACTTCTGGCGGTTGGAATGCTTCACAAACTGATTTATTACTTTTGAATCTACCTACGTTGAGCATCCACTGCATAATTGCCTTCTCTGGCTCATGATGGGTATCTTTACTTGGTTATATATAGAGCGAGGACATACATATCCACTGAAGAAGAAATCAGGTTGACTGCACGGCGAATTGCTTGCTTGACGTCATCGCTGCTACCTCGGACTGAGGGGTGAACAGCGTGCTCTGGTTCAGTATGACAGCTGTACCGTACAGGTAAGGGAGTGTTATTTTCTGTGCGATGCGTGTTTACATACGAAGTGAATAATGTCTTCAGCTTTAGGTGATGGTAAATTAAATCAGTTATTGGAAGAATTTGGAACAAATAATTTCGTATTGAATGGCGATACGATACAATGTAAGTTATATTATTCACAAATCAGAGATTCAAAGGAGAAACGGAAATTGTTGAAGCAACATTGCAACACCAAAAAAACATAAAGCACTTGTTGCAGCATAAAAGAATAAAGAACCAGACCATTTGTCACTTCAATCGGAGTTTTTTGAAGACATGTGCAAAATGTTGGTACGTAGCAACATACTATCTCACAAAGTAGAACATGCTGAATTTAAAATCTTCATAAAAATACACTAAGCGGGAGCCTCCCAGTGCAACAACCCTACGTAAATAGTGTCTATCAAAATGTTATGATAAAGTTATGGCTCAAATTCGGCAATCTATGGGTGACAAAATTTGGATTTGCATAGACGAAACTCAGGATTCTGTGGGGAGGTTTGTTGCAAATGTAGTTGTGGGAGCACTTTTGCAAGACAGACCTACTAAATCATTTCTATTGACGCCTGAAGTCATTGATAAGGTTAACCACAAAAGTATTGTCGAAATTTTTCAAAAGAGTAATTTTGCTGTGGCCAGAGGGGATCAAAACTGATAATGTACTACTTTTCTGACAGATGGTGCAAGCTACATGCTAAAACCGGCTAAATAAATTAAAACACTTTACCCCAACATGGTACATTTAACGTGCATCGCTCACGGCCTTCATCGTGTAGCCGAAATGATACGCTTCTGCTACAGTGATGTGGACAGCTTCATTGCTAATGTGAAAAAAATTTCTGAAAGCCCCAAGCAGGTCACTGATTTTCAAAGAAATGGCCCCTGGGGTCCCTTTACCTCCCCAGCCCGTTGTAACTCGATGGAGTAGCTGGCTAAATGCTGCTGCATATTATGCAGATTATTGTGATAAAATAGTTAAAGTAATCAATGTTTTGGATAGTGAAGACAGCTGTGCCATTAAATCTGCTCAGTCAATGATTTCAGGCAATTTACGTAAACATTTGTTATTTATTAAAAATAATTTTCCAGATGTCACCAAAACTATTCTGCATTTAGAATCAAGAAATCACAAACTGTCATATGCTTTACAATTGATAGAAGAGCTATACATGGAAATTGAAAATACAGATCCTGCGCCTGCAGTGCAAAATAAACTGAAAGCCGTGATGGAGAGAAATCCTAGCTACGCTACAATGATTCATATAACATTGGTTTACAATAGCTAGACAAAATGACATCTACGTATGACGAACACAATGTAAAATATCTTACGTTTGCTCCCGTTACATCATGTGACGTTGAGAGAAGTTTCTCGCTGTATAAACATTGTTTGGTTGACAAGTTGTACTTTTGAACAATTTAAAAAATGTATTGCTGTTCGCTGCAATGTTTTTGAGGAACGAATAGATGACGATATGAACTGATGTAAATGGACTAGAGCTTCTTACACAGCCCTGCCCGTTTGTTTACGTGTTCTGAACACCCGTGCTACGCCGTCTGCCAGTCACCACGGAGCGTGTATAGTACGAGGGCGCAAACATTGTAGGCGATGGGATATTTATCCTCGCTCTAGTTATAAACGTTGGAAAAGCTAGTTAATTCTATGCTGCTTCAGTTACAACAATGTTTACCAGCTGAATGATTGAAAATGTGCTCCAACAACATCGAATATAACCATTCAAGACCTGGGTATTTTACGGATAACATTCCCATTAAAAATTCCTGGCTCTATGTCTTTATATTCACGAAAGCTAATTTATAACTTAGAAGGATATAAAATGAAATGAGAATAAAAACAATAAAACGCAAAAAATGAAAAACGAAAGATGGTTATAAGTATTTTGATAAAAAGGATAATATATAGATAAAAAGATATAAAACAAAATATAAAAATATATACAATTTTATATATGATATATAATTATATATAACATATAAAAATATTTTATATATATTATCTATATATATAAGATTCTCAGCTTTTGGTTAATTAATTTAGTTCAGAGTACTAATAACACTGCACACCTCCTGAATTCAAATCTGTAATTAGTTTTTCCATGTCAGGCATAGTTTTCAAGTTATAGGCAATGTTCTATTTGCATGTCTATGCTGTGAATGATAAAAAGCGATGTATTACAGTTTTAGTTTTTTCTCCTGTGAACAATGACGCACTCTCGAATGATGTTCCAGGAGTAGTCGGATGTATTGCAGGCATCCATTTCCCTTCATAACGCTTTTCCAAGAACATTATGTCTTGATGGAACCTTTGACTATGTTCGTCGGAAACATCGCTACAGCTCTCAGGAAAATAGTTCAGATGTGAATCTAGAGAATGCACTTTTAATGACATGTTACATCCTAAATCCCTATATGCATTTATCATTTCTTGAACCAATTGTTCATAGTTGTCAGCTCCTTTTCTTCCCAGAAAGTTTTGGGTTACATTCTTAAAAGAGACCCATGCATATTTTTCTTTGGGTGAAAGGCATTCTTCATAGTGTGAATCTTTTTGAAGTTCTCTAATTTGGGGGCCCACAAACACCCCTTCCTTTATTTTTGCTGAAGAAAGTCAAGGAAACGTTTCTGAAAGGTACATAATCCCTTGTCAAGATTGATTCATGGCCTTTACGAACTGTTTAATAAGCCCTAGCTTGATGTGAAGAGGTGGTAGAAGAACATCTTCACTGGCTACTAATTTCTCATTCTGTAAACTTTTTTCTCCCACTTTCCAGTTCCTTTGAGGCCAAAGCTTTCTTTTATAGTGGGAATTTCTGTCTCGATTGTCCCACTCACACAGAAAACATCCATATTTCGTGTAGCCTCGTTATATTCCCAATATCATAGCAACTATTTTCAAGTCGCCACATATTTTCTACTTATGGTCTTCATACTTAATTAATTGCAGCTTATTTTTCAGAACACCATAGGACCGTTTAGGCATAGTGGCATACGCAACTGGAACAGAAGGCATTGTATTTCCATTGTGAAGGAGAACTACTTTCAGACTGTATTTGGAGCCATCTATGAAAATTATCCAGTTCTGTGACTCATATTTGAAGTTTAAAGCATTCATGAAGCCAGGAACATCACCACAGTATGTCATCGTGCCTTCAGTTGCAGTTGTTCTCTATGTCTGAACTCAGTTATTTTGGTGCCTGATTCTAATAGATTACAATCTTGTAAGCTCGACGCCAGTAGTTCTGCTTTTTGTGATCAGAGCTTCACGGGTGATCAGCCGTGAAGCTCTGATCACTAACGTTCGCCGTGAAAGCTTCAAATCGTACAGTTCTGCTTTTTGTTTGCTTAGGCCTAAATCACGAACTAGATCGTTCAAATAGGCTTGTGTTATGAAACGTGGAGTCGAAGAGCTCCTGGACTGATATTATGGATCATTTTTTCAGGAAATGATGCCAGTTCTTCACTCACAGTTTCTGCATCGTCGGTATCTGATTCATTTCTTTCATTTGTTGGTCTAGTAGGCACTCCGTGCGATCGTCCCGCCCCTGATTCTGTACGGGTGTGAAGTCTGGGGAACGGTGGCTTGATCCACCATCCGCAGGCTGCAGGCCGTGCAGAACAGGGCTCTTAGGATGATCTACGTAGGTTCTCATCACACATCCTCCACAATTATTCCGGCATACCATATATTGTGGACGTCGTGAGGAACAGGACTCGCACAATATATGCCAAACTCACGCCTCACCCTAACCAGTTGGTCAACACACTGGGGCAATACGATCATCGCCTACCTAGACGGCGGCAGAACTACCACATGCCCAAGGACGCCCTTGGCTGGTAACTTCCGCTATCCCTTCAAACACCTAAACTGCCAAATGTACTTCACACTTGGCACCACCACACCCTTCACCTATTCCTCTCAGTTTCCTGTCACTGGCACTGCATTACAAGATGGTCCCACAAGCGGCCGACGAAGTAAGCAGTAGGGCAATGCTCGCTCGGATGGCTAGACATCCAAGATCGGACACATCCCACCACCAGTAACAACATAGGAAACTAACCTGAACCATTAAACACATTTACACCAAAGCTTGTAAAATTAGAGAAAATCTAAACAGCCTCACGGGTAAATCCGTATAAACGGATAGGTACCGTGGCCGCTTTACCATCCACCTGGGTTAACTCAGGCGACTTGTACATACTCCTGAACTTCTTGTATAACCACGAATATCTGTCATACAAAAATAAGTCTGTAACGTGGTCCTTTTGTTCCTTCAATGCCATTGACACTGCAAACAATTTGCAGCTACCTTTACCTTTCCACCAGTTTATCAATTTAACATAGCACATAACGCATTCTCTTCATCTCCAAGTTGTATTAAAAAATAATGTTTGTAGCCTGTTTTTACAGTAAGCGAAATCTTCTTCCTGTGCCTAGCAAATGTGTACTCTCCGCAGATGTAACAGAAGCTGTCAGGCGTATTTCTACAGGTTCTGCGACGAGGCATTTTCTAGAAAAGGCATATATTTGAAACTGTTTCTATCAGGAAACAATGAAATAATACTAAATTTAATATATAAGCTACTGGCGTCATTTACCAAGAAAGTCAGGGTAACCTTACAATTTCACACCCTCTTCGGGTTACATTCTGTGTTGTCCGCTTTTATGGTTAGAGAGATTTCCTTAAAAGAGAAATATGGACAGCTTTACATTTTTGTATTCTATAGTTACATATGTAATTATATATTTAAAATATGTATCAATATTACTCACATAAAAAAACGCTTCTACTAGTTAAAATGCCAGTTTAAGACTCAATTTTAAACAGTAGTGTGACAATAACTTGCATAAACAGATAATTCTATTGACAGCAGGAAGGGAAACAGCTGAAAAAGTAAATTGACAAACAAAATTAATTGCTGCCAACTGCTGCAAAGCAAATGTCACATATTTTACCACAGGTAAAAATTATGAGTTATATTAGACAAGTATCTTCGCATAACTGAAAAACTGTGCCTGATAACGAATTTCCGATTTCAGATTTAAATTTCTCACATGAAAATCCTTTGGAAAAACATATTTTCATATGAGAAAAATGACCCTTGTCGAACAGTGTAATCTATATGGAATATGTTTATTTTGTACAGTGAAAAAAATAAAAAAACATAAAGCAAGCTTAAAAAAAGACGACCAGTGTAAAGAGCCCGACACATGCCAATGGTTGCGGACACAACACAGGTCGCCAATACGTGGGCAAACATAGTAGTGTTGGGGAATGAACTTTGTTGCTAAATGATGAAACCTACACACTTATAAGTTGTAATATGGTACATATTTCAACTGTTATGTTGTCATTTACTAACAACTCCATTTCGTATAAAAAACTAGTTTCATATGAACCTAGATAGACAGGGTCTTGAATAGTTAATTCCCCGTAGAAGAAGAAGAAGAAGAAGAAGAAGAAGAAGAAGAAGAAGAAGAAGAAGAAGAAGAAGAAGAAGAAGCAGGAGATGGTGAACTTTTGCCAAAGCGTGCGCTGGACTTGGAAAACCTGAGTCCTTTGCCTAATGGTAAAATAAATTCACCCGTTAATTGTAAAATACTGAGAAGACGGCATTGAAATGAACTAACTACAACACGTGAAATAAATAAACATATCATGGTTCCACAGTTTAAACACTCAAATTGCAATTAACTGTAAAATGAAATGTAGGTTGATGCTAGCCGATTTGTCTTCTCTGGGGTGCCATGAACATTACAATTTACGACACACTGGTTGAAGATAAACAAACGTTATAACACAGGACATCATGTCTACTGTAATGTACTCCAGGGTATTCTTGAAGCTAGACCTGATGCGTGCCACATTGTTTAAATATTTGTTAGGTAAGTATGTTGGGCAATGGAGGTATAAATTGTAGTTTACCGAGCCACAAAAATATTACCAACAAAAATAGGTAAATAAAAAATGTGCTCTCATGTCCCATTCATACTATCATTGCAGTTTGTGAAGCTGATTACCTGTTCCCTTCTTGAAATTTCAGGATTTCTCTTTCTTTTTGTTTCGTATTTACAAAATTTTCCTTAGAGATCATCCATTTTCTGTAGTAAAATAGTTGACACTTGCAGTTATAACTAACTTACAACTTGTACCCAACATTTTTACCAAAGATAGACTTAAGGGGCGCCGTCCAGTGCTGCAGTCTCGTGTATGAAGATTACTCAGATCTAGTGGTTAGTATCCTGGTGTCAAAATCCACAGGCTCCGATTTCGATTACTGTCTGGAGAGTGGAATGTTTCTTTAGCTAGTTTATCCACTATTCCCATTAGAATGAGGAAATATGAATGAGAATGTTAATATGTATGTGATTCAAATTTAAATTACGAAACTTGCAATAAATAATCAACCATTAATTCAGATTTTGAAACGAAATAACTTCATTGCTGATTATATTTGGCTCTAAAGTGAAAGTCACCGATATGGCACTAGATGTAAAATAGAATGTTGAACACAACAAGGAAAGAAAGCTATTAATTATAACTTAATATCGCTAGAATACAAATTTTACAAAGGATCTGACGCTGAAGGAGAACTTTGTCTCCAGCCTTATTCATTGAATAATTGATGCAAAGTAACACACACTCCACAAACATAGCTCACCAATTTGAGAACGTTTAGTGCGTGCTGATTACCGGATTTCAAAACTTAAAGAATGCATGATATTGGCTACTGAAGATATTGCACCTCAAATGGTAGATTCTTTCAGAAACATAAGCCACACGTAGCACTGTCTCCGAGAGGGTAATCGAAATGATATAGAGGCACAACTGATCACAAAAATTCAAACCTTAAAGTGGTTCTCTTTAGCATAGGATGAGACCACCGATATTGCAGATACTGTCTAATTGGCTGCTTTTATTAAGGGCATTGATGACAACGTCACTGTGTTAGAAGATCTGTTAGGTGTAACGCGGTTGAAAGATCGCACTCGTGCAACTAACATTTTTTAATCTTTCCTACGTGGTGTAACAAAATATAACTTGATATGGAAAAAACTTGCACCTGTAGCCACGGATGGTGCGCCAACAATGGTTTTGAGCGTTTACTTCTACATTTTTTAAGTAAGAAATGTATTAATACAGGTGATTTGAAAGCTGTATTATACACCGCAGGTTCGGTCCCCGTGGTCGACCTTCCTGACCCATGGGATTTTTTCGGAGGTTTCCCCGGGTCTCCAGGTGAATGCTGGAAAGGAGTTCCATATCTTCTGAATTTCGTTATATTAATCATTTCATTTCAACCTTTGTTAGGTTTCTTTCAGAGTTGGAAACGTAGGCGAGTGTCGCGGCAGCAGCACGGCAGAGGAACAAATGCACTCTGGAAACCTCGTTCCCCTGATTGGAAGCCCAGCCTACTGATTTCCGCCCCCCATGGGATGGTACAAGCCCGAGGGGGAGGGTAGCCGGTTTCCGAGTCCCGCGCTCCCTTTGGGAGTACAAACCCGAAGGGATGGGAGAGGAACCGGACTGAGTCAGCTTCCATCGGGGTGATTCTAACTGGGAAAATGTAGGGACCCGGCCCTCTGCTCAGCCATGGCAATGTTCCGGCCACCCTTCGGTTCCATTCACCTCATCCATCCTCCCGGGGAGTCTCGTTAGTGGCACAGGAAATCGCCTTTATCTCGAGGTGCTAAGTCCCCCTGTGCAAGTTGTCATTGAGTCAACATGACAGAAACAGCAGGTTGGCGTGTGACTGAAAGTGGAATGAGAATGACCTCGACCTCGAGTTGCTGGCAGGCTGAAGTTCAGCCTGATGAATTTTGCTGCGTACCTTATTGGAAGGGTATATAAGGCTGGTGTTTTTAATATTTTTAGGTTGATTTGGTTTAGAAGCGAACTATGTTGCCCCTTGACAGATGACTGACAGGATATAGTAAGGTCTGTATTCCGGCGGATTAAAGTTTTAAAGGTATAGTATTTAAAAGTTTTGATAAGTTGTTTAATTTAGGAGTTTGATTGGGGAGTAATTTTGAGAGCCGAGCAACTTTTTGTTGGGACTATACATGGAGCTCAGTTTAAGCTGCATGCCACCCCTCCTGGTAGTATCCCATCCCTGCCCTATTCCCTCTCCTTCCGATCCAACCTAGACAGGACATACAAGGTTCTTGTGTACTTGCAACCTTCCCCAAAATGTTACAATCGTAGTTTCCTCTGCAGAAATTCTGAAATTATATTCTTGACGAATAGTGCTTAAACGGTTTAAATATTCCTGTAGAAAGGGAGGAAGAAACAAACCTTCATCTAAACATCTTACGGAAGTATACAAACGCAGTTTGTTAAGCATATTTCGATGACTTCCCACAAACGTAACAAACTAACGTAGAGAAACCAGGGCGTTGCCCTTGACAAAAATAAGGGCCAAGGACTAATGCCTATATCACAACGGGTGTAATTCGGTTAAAGGGAACAGCAGGAAACATAAACCAGCGACACAGAATCCGCCAATTAGAGAGGCACCGCATTGAGTCGATGCGAGGCAATCAGGGAAGCGTTTACAAGACGTACAGTTGACGACACATTTCTTTGGGACTGCATTCTATTGTTCGTGGTCACGTGGTTCTTTCTTCTCTTCCTTCTTCCGTGCCATGGGTTAGTCTTTTGAAGTTCTAAGATCAAGAGGGTGACCTTTTAATCTACTGTCTCAGATGTTTCTGCGTGTGATACGCTTTACAGCTGGAGGAAAAAGAAGTACCTACTTTTAAACTAGGGGGCCATCAGTAACTTTGAGGTTGCCCTTTCGCCTCTCTGCTGATTTTTTATTTTTAGGTTTCAAGTTATCTTAAGTATCTCAAATATAAGTATCTTAAGTTAAGTATCTTAGTGCCAAGTTTGTTTAAGTTCCTTGCATTACCAACAAGGAGGGAATCGTGTGTTCAGTGTGGAATAAAATTATTCAAAAAATGTTCACTGAAGTTCATAGCACACTGACCAGTTTAAATGAGAAAATACATTCGCACGGCTTTTAATAAGTTAACATATATTTTTACTCATTAAGGCTTCTCTGATTACTAAAATTCAAAGCATACGTATATTTTATTTTTCATGGTTAAATCTTATTTTGGGTTGGAAAAATTTCGTTTTGCATTTGAAACATACGAGGTGGAATAGGAAATCAATAAATTCATTTAAACCAGTGATAGATCTCGGTATTTGGAACACATTTTGTTACGCTTTTGTCTCCGACCATTTCCTACGAAGATATTTTAGTTTTGTCGAAAACAAGCTGGCAACACTGCAAGATGGTGTGGATGTCATTTTCACTGGGTCAGTAAATAAACAAATACGGTAGCAGCGTGTGTCATCAGCGAAAGCAAATACCATACCGTGTCGGTCCATGTTTACTGTGCGAGTGTACACCAATCAGAATCATTGTCTCCCAAAACATTATACCAGCCTGCAAGCGAGCGACATGTTTACACCCAGAAACCGGTTCAGATCCGTGACTAACCTCCATGCAACGTTGCCGAGTTACTTCTCGTCTGAAAAAGCTGCTTGTAATATTCCTTTAATTATTTTAAGTGATTAATTATTTCGGAACAGAGTGCGATGTCCCATAATTATACTGCCGAAACTATGTTAGAAATAAGTTACTTTACGCATCTTACAAGTTCCAAACTATTATCTTCGTTCAGGTGTGCTTCCAGGCAAGTGGTGTACAACCGTGCCGGACAGATGGCGCGGATGCTTGCATGTCGTAACTGTTGTTCTCGGCACTAGGTGACGTTAGGCAGGCGTTGTCATCTTGTAGGTGGGGACGCTTGTACGACACTGGGCTCTCAGGATCGTGGTTGTTCGGCAGGACTTGGTGCCGGATGAAGAGATCTCAGCGCTTGTTAGGGACTTCCGGGCATCTCTGTGTCCTGTGCGCCTGCGACCCTGTGGCACCCTGTGGTTTCCTTACTTCAGCTTTGCCTCCTGGGATGTGTTAAACACAATAAATCTGTGTGGAGGTCGCAGTGCGTGAGATGCCCTCCTCCGTGTATACCCTTTACCCTAAGAAAATGGAAGAAATTATGGAAATTGATAACAAATACATGGATAAAAGTGTAATCCAAATGGCAGTTATAGGAAACACTTAGAAATAAAATTTCGACGTATAACTACTTTAAATTACTTTGTAGCATCGTGCATAGGTTTTGCATGTTAGTCTCTTCTAAAAGCCCCCAAATTCATCTTTGTGTACCCCTATAGTCACATAAATCTGCATGAAAACGGCTAGGTATATATGCATTTATAGACACACTTCCAGCACTTTACAGCACTTAACGGTTTTCTTCTTGAAGTTTTCACAATTAGGTTTTTTTCCCTCTTGAAATTGTTTTATCATTTACTAGTATAGCATGTTATCATAGTTAGAATTAGTGCGTTAGCATTAAGAAATCATCGGACTCAGTTACCTTGTTGTCGATGGCTTCTTGAACCTCTCTCTCTCACTCTCTCACTCACTCACTCACTCACTCACTCACTCACTCACTCACTCACTCGCTCACTCACTCACTCACTCACTCACTCACTCGCTCACTCACTCACTCAGTCACCCAACCACGAGGTCATCCAATGAATTAAGTGATGAGATTTGAAACAGGCGAAAAAAGGCAAAGATGGCTCGAAGGGGGATTGCTTATTTCAAAATATCCTTACTTCTTAAGTATTTAAAGACACAAAATAATTTCACTTTAGTAATGAGAGTCAGACAGGAAGCTACTATCAGGTCTGTAGGTGCAGATGGCATGAGCAGTTTGGAGCCGGAACTGGTTGAATGACCAAGCCGTGAGGTAGAAGAAGAAGAAGAAGAAGAAGAAGAAGAAGAATACAGTAGTAATAAAATCATAAGAATTTCGGGTATAAAGGTCATTCAAGGAAATAAGTCTTTTTCCTGACGTTTCGTCAGCCCGATTGACCGGCGATCATAATCAATGTGACCTAGATGCAGAGATACTTCTATAAATACAAGTAAAATGTCCTAAACCGAGGAGAACGCAGAATATATACCAATGATACAGTCTGAAACAATTCCCACCAATATGCTCATGAGTTCATGACCATGACCATGAGCTGCTGGTATTCTGAGGTTCAGCTTGATGTATTTTGCTGCGTACCTACCTGCGTACCTAGCGTACCTAGGGTTTAACTGTAGGTAGGAAATATTTGGTGAAGGAGTGGTGTGTTTTTAAATTTAGGATGTTTGGGTTTTTGAAGGAAGCTTGTTGCCACTTGACGATTGTCTGTCAGGATACAGCAAGGTCTGCATCCCGGTGGAATGAAAAGTTTTGAATAACATTTGTAAAGTTGTTTTTAATATAGAATTTTGGTTGGGAAGTAATTTGAGAGCCGAGCAGCTCGAGAGTGGTACTATATATGTAGCTCAGCTTTCGCTGCTGGCCCAGAGGCCCTTGATTTGCTCCTTGGTTACATGGTATGCCCACAAGCCACAACATGGGGATTGGCATAGTGACATCCATGGCTGTTTGTGTTCAAAGCTAGCCTATCTCTAGTGCAGACGGCCTCATCACTGATTAATACTGGCTACTGCTGCTGCAAAGTCCAGTTACAAAGTTATTTAAGGAGTCCAAAGTCTGTCGAACTTGACGCTTGAACCTTTTGATGGGGAAAGGAAATGTCACAAGCTAACGCCATTGTCCATACGATAGCGTGGCTGCTGACAGATTCTTCTACAATTCAATGCAATCTAGGTCGTTACATCAGAGATCGTGTTAACCGCAATTTGTCTACTGACAAAGATGATCTCATTAACGGAGTTCGAGTACTAAGCACCAATGTAGCGGAGGGTGTGGGAAGGCCTAATGATAGTTGCATCGCGTGCGGAGCAGGACGAAGCTCATTTAGAACTACTAATTTGAACCTCCACTGTGAACATGGCTGTAAAATAGAGCTGCATCAGTAAGCAGAGAAACATACTTGATTATTTCACCCTCTGTAAATAATACACTTAAACTTAAGTTTTAAAGGTGTTTTTATAGGTATAGCTGTCAAGGACTATGTTTCACACCTTCGTTTAAAATAGTACACAGTGACACATGCTAGTATCTCTGAGCCCAACTCGTTTGAAAAACAGCCACGAATATACCGAAATATGGTCAGGCTTCTGGTTCATATGCCCTCTCGTGTGCAATGGGTATTTACTGTTCGAGAGTTCATATCATAGTATTGTAAGCTGCTTCAGTTTGCTAGGGTAAATGAATGACATCATACACCATGTTACTACGTTTTCACGTTTTTTCTTGCTACCGTTGTCAAAACTTCCTTTTCTATATGATAAACAAATTCAATTATGTCTCGTTTTCTTCTGTTATTACATATAAGGAAAACGTATATAATATGTTCCAATAGAAATGTCACACAAATTGTACACTAATACAATTTCATTTAGATGTCCGTGGGAGAAAAGAAAGCCAGAACAATGTGTATTAATATTTATTTAACTATAATTAATTGGGATTGGTCAAAAATAGAATAAATGTTCCCATAATAAATGTTCCCTATGTCTGGAAGCAAATACTTGTTGAGATATGAGCTATTTTAGAAAAATGTGCAAGCTATGCACATTTTCGATAGATTTGGCATACACTAATGTCTTTAAATGTCCCCATAACAAGAAACCAAATGGATGGAGGTCCGGCGAACGGGGAGGCCATGCTTCTGGACCTCCTCGACCAATCCATCGTGCAGAACTCAGTGCACCTCTGATGGCAAACTTTTCCCGGCGACTCTCGGTTCTCTCGCACAGTGGAGAGAGCCCGAGGAATAGGTTACCGTATGTATTACGGACCCCATAGTTTTCGTAATTTTTTTCCAGGTTAGCAAACGCTAAAGTAATAGGTTAAACATACAGCTCCTTTTACTGGCTACAGTAGTTTACGATGTCAATGATGGATTTGCTTTAGGCATTTAGTACTTAAAATTACTCAGTAGTTATACGCATTTATGTATGTGACTTTTATTACAAGGTTTTCTAACATGCCTGTTTTTTGAAGATCAAATAGTAAAAATATTTTTATGACACAATGTTGTTAATCAGGTGCATAAGCCAGTGAATTACACTTCCACGCTTTCTCTTTGTTCCTTTTCGTTTCTCAGCTGTCTCTGGTGAACGACGAACGAGCATATTCCATTCTCATATCAGCATTCCACCCATCACTGAAACTTTTTTCGAGGATAAGAATTTCTTAATGAAACCTAGCTCCAAGTTCATAACTGTCTTACACCACTATGTTTCTAGGAAAGACACTGAGGTGAGAACCCAAAGTGCAACTTTGGTGGCATTCTACACCCCGTGGTTTGAGTGCTTTTCCAGTGCCGACGAACTCGTGCAATGCTGACTTATATGTATGGCCAACTTTTTCAGCCTTCTTCAAAATATTTGTTTGGCAAAACAGCTATTATTCACGGTTCTACAAAAATTTCTTTTATCATTTATATTAATAAGTAGGGCTCGGATTTTTATGGCATGTCATATTTTATCCTGGCTTATTTTCTATGCCTAAATTAATTTAAATATGTTTTCAACATTTGTAAATACAATGAATCGACTTTTATTGGTCATACTTTAATGTTAGGTGATATTTTGTCCAAATATACGAATAAGAGCATACTTTTAGTCATATTTTATGTAGTATTTAGCACTTCAGATACTTTTGTAAACATTGTTTCATAACTTCTCCCGTTTGCCCCTCAGTGCATTGTAACATACTGGAAGACTTGGCTAGATGTTGCGAACTACTATTGCATAAACTAGAGCGAAATTGAGAAGCCTAGGACCCAAATGACTTCGTTGTCGACGGGCCGTTAAACCCTACACACTCACTCACTCACTCACTCGCTAACTCACTCACTCACTCACTCACTCACTCACTCACTCACTCACTCACTCACTTGTGAAGACTAATATTTTCATTCAGCATGCCAAATAATTTAGCCACATAAAATGAAGTTTATGTGTAATATTAAAGTTTATCACTAGCCTTGAAACCGTGGGAATGAACCTTTGTGGTGCATCAAGCATTGTGAAGAAAGCTGAAGTGAGTTATCCAATGCACAGGGCGAAATAGCTGAGAAGATTAGGGAAAAAGTTGCGCCATGAGCTTGAAATAAATCTTGCATATACAGCATTGTCTAAAATTGGTGACATTCTGTGTGGCAGAAAAGCAGAAGCATAAGAATGAACCAAAACTTTCTGCTAATGATTTTCCTTATTTAAAATTTACTCCCGTTACATCATGTGATGTAAAAAAGAAGTTGCTTCAAATATAAGGCTCTACTTGATGAAAATCGAAGATCCTTCACATTTGATCATCTGAAGCTGCATGTCATTATAAAATGCAATTCTGCTAAAAATGGACGATGAGGGAAGCATGAATTATTTTATCTATAGGTAGCTGTTGAAAGTAAACGAGTTTTTTTTTATTTATTTTTTATTTTAAGTTTTAGGCAAAATCTTCGGAATTTTAGGTTACATTTTGTTAATTTTTATAGCATAAGTGCACGCATGTTTCAAGTGTTTTAGGTCATAAAAATACGAGCCCTAGTAATAAGTTTTGATAATTCCTACAGGTAAGTAAATGCTACTCATTCTAATGTTTTAGCAAACATTTTAACCAAACGAGCGCGGATGATTCAAGGATTCTTTTCGAGACAAAAACGCCGTGGTTTATCCGCAAAATCAGTGTTTATAGATATCATTGCTTTCCGTGTAACTTCGCTCATAGTCCACTGATACAAGAAGCAACACTGTATTATGTTGTAACCATTTCGAGTACACATAATTACAAACAATTGGACGGACAGATTAGTGAAAATCGGGTAAAAATGGTAAAAAGAATTACAGTTTAGGCTTCCTAACTTATTATTAAGCCCGATTCCTTAGCAACGTTTTGATGTAACTTTTATATTGGAGGGATAATGAGGGAGATACGTGACAATTTAAATAATTGTGAGCAGAGGACGTAGTGTCTCATTTGAGGCTCTTTTGTTACACTTCATACAGTTTTGGAAGTATTCAGTTACGATTGTATATATTCCAATTACGACAAAATACGTGTTTTTAAAATGCTCTCGTTGTATGTGACAAACTTGTACTTGGATGTTTAGTGTTAAGCTTGTCAACAATGGACATACGGACAAACGGATGGTTCCTGAGTACATTTCAGTATGCAAGTAGATGTGGACTACACGTTAGTCGAACTTTTCCTCAGTTGCTTTGACTGCTGCAAATACTCGTACTTAAAACGTTTGTGAGGGATGGAATTTTGCAAGCGTTTGGGTAACTTAAAAAGAGCATACAAGCAGTAAGAGTTTGTGTGGATGAAAGTATGTTACAAGCTTTCTATCCATCCCATTTGTAATGAAACTCAAGGGGAATAGGGAATCCCACAAAACTGGGAAGACAGTTACATTCTATGGAGAATCTCGATCCACGGAGCTTCTAAGCTAAGGATCTTACCATATTCTCAGTGTGGAGTTACTGCTAGCTTAATGGGAATTTGTGTTGTACTACTCGCCTCGAGGAAATCTTTCTCATAGCTTCACCTTATTTTTTGTATGTTAGGTTAGCTTGGAGGAGAACAGGTACAATATTTGAAGATAATTAGGAGGTAGAGAAAAAGGAATGTGTGAATTGTGTGGTGAAAGAGGAAGTATAACACATTATATGACTGAGTGTAAAGAGATAACATTATGGAGAAAAAGATTTCTGAAGAGAATTGGGGAAAATTGAAGAGGAACATAGTATCGATAAAGATGTTAACAGGAAAAGAGGAAAACAGGATTAGTGGTATAACCCGATTTTTACAGAAAGTAAAGAAAAATGGGAAACAAACGTGAAGAATATAAGAAAGGATATGGAAAATAAATAAAGGGGAAGGACTGATAAGAGCTACCCTGCGAAGCAAAGGCCAGGGTGCCATGAAAGTTGAGGTGGTTCTGGTGGTAAACAAAGTGTGTGTAAATATATATATATATATATTTTGTAAAAGTAGGTAAAAGGATTTTGGAATAGCCGATGGCTACTAGTAGCTAAGGTGTGTAAATTCTAAGTGGTTTCCAATTGCAATAGCTGCTGTCTTCCAGTAGCAGAGATAATAAAATTGCAGGAAATATTATTAGATTTAATTATACTTGTTTCATTTTATTTTTGTTTTTAGGAGGTTAGGATTGTATTGTTTTTGAGCACAAATAAATTATTCATATTAGTATCTTATTTTAATGGTGAGCTTTCTATATGCAGAATATTTAAATTTACTGGTGTGTTTTTTCAAAAATTAATCCATTGAGTCTTTGTAAACGCTTTTATAATTTTCATGCTTTAATTAACTTTATACGCCTAATCATAACTCCAGTGCCATATTCATTGAAAATTAATTTATTGAATCTTCCTAAACATATTTATTATTTTTGTGCTTTCATTAATTTTATAACCTTGATCAAGGCAACGTTCTTTTTCAGTTAAAGTCTAGCTAGCAAGAAGTTTACGAAGTATTTTATAATTTTAAGCTTATAACTAGGAAGTTTTTATCACATACAGAGAGACAGAGATATTGAAGCTTACTTCAGCCATATGCCAAGTTATCGTTCGTTTCAATTTTACCGTGAGTGCAATGCTTTAATGTTCAGGTATATGTAAATTAAAATTAACATACTTTGTGAAAATAAAAGCATGTTTCGTTTATTAGATATAGTTCGAATATGCATAAGCCAGATGTCTGGGTAAAATACGCAAAGTGAAGTTTCGACGTATAATAAGTGACTAAAATGTGGAATTCAAACTACAAAGCATGAATCTCTGAATTTTAGCAGCCCGAGTGCAACTTCATAAATAGGAAATTAGGATTGTTTAACTAGTACATCATTATAGAGTTTAAGGATATGGACCATAAAGTTAGACAGGCGGAGTGAATAAAAATACAACAGGAGAAGAATTCTGGGATTAACAGATGAACGGATGGAGGTGTAATTTGCTTCAAGAAGTACGGAGGTTATTCCATAAGGAAGAGGGTTGGTTGCACTGTGAAGGCCTTAGCTACATACAGATCGGAAAGAATACGATATCGCACAATATTTTTCTTATGGTCATAATAACTATTTTTTTTTCCCTTTACCAACCAGACAACCTCACGTATTCTAATAAACCAAAAATGATTATTCGAAATATTGCACCTTTTCTCCGATGGAATGGTTAGGAGTTAAACTCGTTTACTTCATCACATTGCCAATAGTACACTCAAAACTCGTTCTTCTACCAGGTAAGTTTAAATGGTTGAGACAGGGTGACCTCACCTATGACTTTATGACAAACGTTTGTTCTGCAGAATATTGCTTGATGCGACATAGAATTACTTTATGTTTTATAAATCGGGAATGATTTATTCAAAAGTTATTATTTTTTGTGTTATTAACATTTTTAATTAACAGTACATAATTTTTTGCTTAATATAATTTGCTTCCTATGTTGGAAGTATATGTATGTTAAGGGCGACGTAGATGCACCTATATGTAACTAAACGAAGCTGTGACATTTGCAGAAAGAGTTCACCCAACCTTAGCAGTTACCACATCCTTCAAAGTGGTATCGATGGAGATCTTGAATACCTGTGCTATTCATTTCCTTTCACCACTTCTTTTCGGCATTAACATCCATTGGTTTTAACATTTGGTGACAATGGTTTACCATCAATGTTGCTCATGTCCTTCAAAATTGATTATAATCTAATTTTGGATCGGTATTTAAGTAATACAATGTGGACTCACCCAGGCTGTCCTTTCATGATTGCAAACTCCAGGAACTTAGGGAAATAATGCTAGGAATGAATTGCTGTCCAGCGGAACACCGAAGCCGAGACTTCCGAAGTTAACTAACAAAAGTAATGTCTGCACCTTACTGTTTTGAGCTTAGCAACTCTTTGCAATTCGATGATTATCACGTGCTACTGTGTTTTGAAACAAAAAAGTAAATTACTCTAAGCAAAAACTCCGTAATTGAAAAACAAATGTTTGAAAATGCACCAAGTTTAAAGGCATAAGTCAGGACAGCTGTAGTCTAAAGATCACAGTACTGGGATAAAAATGCATGCACTTATGGCAGCAACGCATAGCTGAATTCGTAAATATATGCCTGAAGTAAAATCTTATTTTTGCTAATTCCGGTAGGTAGTGCCATTTTAAATTTCTTTTCTGTAAAATTATGTGTGCAGTAATGTTTATTAGTTTTGTTTTGCAGCAGTTCAGAAATAGCGTTTTAATTCCATGGAACGTTGTTAGCGAACTATTATTCACTTTGGTTTATTCACAGTTGAGAGCACAATCCAAATTTATTCCCTTCCTATTTGGTGTCATCTGTTCACTGTGCCGTAAACTATTCCGAACGAAGTAATTAACGTATCCGCAGTTACTGACCAAAAGCATTTTGCAAATAAAATGTGTAAATATGCAGATAAAATATTTCAGCAGGAGGGTCTAAAATTAGGCATGCCTCACACAAAACCTGTAATAGGATTTTCCGCCACAATTCATTGGTGTGTTAAGAGCAGAGCAGCGAAAAGCTTTATTTGTGTTGAAGCAATTTTATACAGCCCGAACATGACGATCTAATCATCAGCATTCATGACATTTTGTGTTAATACTTAGAAAAAAAAACTATCTTTCTTTGAAACAAGGCCGCATAGATTTGCCCTAATATTGCTTTTACTTTCATGGCATAGGATTCTGAATTCAGTTTTATCCCTGCATCGGTCTTTAGATTCATACATGAGTAGAAATGCTTAGATTATTATTCTTTCAAGAAATAGAAAGAATATATCCCGTAACGAAAAGTGATCTTACAATGTCGAAGGATTTCCTGTGGGTTAAATAATTTTACATACACCAAGTCACGAAGTGAGGGAAAACCTTGTATTTAACACATCCTAGGAGAAAACCACAGGTAAGTGGAGATAGTCACAGAACTGGGGAGAGGCCACACTTCGTTTCTGCAGAATCTCATCAGCGGTGGGCAAACCCCAACACATTAGGTTCTGCAACCTGCTTGACAGAAAACAGGAGACGTGAAATCAGCGCTATTCCAAGTCAAGGCCAGGATTACAATCGTAATCACAACACGCGTTCTGCCGATGGCTGCTCTAAAATGAGGAATGTTTAAACGTCGAGTATAAAGGTCGAGGTTAATGTTACTTAGGGCTTCTTCTGGGGCAAGCGTAACCCTTTGCCTGAGTTTTTCGGAGTCTAATTCTTGTTCTGGCGACACTTCTCCGTCTTCAGGCCGTTTGCTTTAGCACCCTTGTTTCCTTTTATGGTTCTGGCAATTTTAGAACCATCTGTTGAAGATGTAGCCAATGATAATGTTGGTAGAAAACCTACACTTCTCTTTTTATTCCTCTTCCTTGTCTGGCGAAGACCTTTTTCCTTTTGCTTCCATCTCTGTTATGTCACATCATTTCTCCAAACTATCTGCAGCCTTTTTCTTATTCACTTCTATGGCAATCTGTGCTGCACTTCCAGCCGCAGCACCTAGGGCTGCAATAATGTGTATGAGAGGCAGAAATCCTGCATATTTCTTCTTCCTTGAGGCAGCACCAACAGCCACCTTGCTCTTCATAATCGTTGTTATTAGTCTCGCAGCCAACATTTCACCTAAGGTAGCGTCTCATGATTGAACTCTTCCAGGCCTTCTGTGCTAAGATCTTATCCGCAATATTTCGCGATACAGAGTCATTAGCTCAGCGTAGGCAACGTCGTGCTGTTTACAGGCCTCGTCTAACACGTTAATATACAGGAAACAGCGTATGGGAATGCCCCGAAAACCAACTCTGATATTTTTCCCCAATTATGGCGCGGTCTGGTTATATTGGTGGTATTCCATCTGTTACGTTACATTATTACCACCAGCAGTTCATAAAATGAAACCACGGTAAAGCTACGGCCATAGCTTGTGTTATTGCATATGTTATATTGCCACACAAGCCCTTATCTTTGAACTCATTGCAGGGAAGGCAGCCAATAGATTTTAAAGTAATAGTCTATTTAGACACCGTATTAATCTATGGACGCCATTATATTGCTCGTGTGTGCGTGGTTTTGTTTTGAGTGGTTTTACAGCATTACATGCAGTTATAGTTATGGTTATTTTTGTGTTCGCAACACAGCTGTGCATTAAATATATTACAATGTTTAGCGCTCGGAAGGGATTTTATCCAAAAGTGTTATTGCAGAACAAGATTTGGCGAAAGTAAATAGTTCATCATGTGTTGTGTGGTAAGGATGTTTAAGCATTATTATCGTTTGAAAGCATATTACTTTAATCCTGTGATATTTGAGGTTAAAATAATGCTTTTATTATGTAGGTTGGCAGTACTGCTTTTTGGTATAATGTCCCCTGGAATTTAGTGTAATGTCGGCCATATTGAATTCTTGGAAACTGCCAATAAGTTGTTTCCTCTATGCCTGGGTTTTCTCCCTTTAAACGTTTTTCTAGCTTTGTCCCAGGTCCACCGTATCTGTAACCAGACAAATGTGCTTTAAACGGTAGTTTTGGGGGAGTTAATTAATCCCGAGCCTCTGGAGATCTTGATCCTCTTAGCTCCTATGATACATTAATTGATTTTATGATTGAATTCCCTTTTATACCTTTTTAGCCCAACCACCTAGTAGAAATATTACGCTTCTCCTTAAAGACCATGAAAGATAATCCAAGTACACATGATAATTAGCGAATGTACATTAAGCCTGCTTTTATAATTTAGTGTTAAGATGGAGCTTGTGAAATAAGATTAGTCTCTGCCTATTCAGGTAGTAGATTTTAAAACTAATTTTGACGTAATCACCACGAAAAGTTATTTCCTGGTAATGTCAAAACTATAATTCTAGGCAGTTCCAACGCAGGAAAAACAAATGTAGAACTGAATATGCTTGGTGAAAATGTTTTATGTACGTTTATTCAAAGCCTCTTTATGAACCAACGTGTCAATATTTCATGAAGCTACTTCAAAACATCGAGGGAATAGAAGTGAACACTTATGAGTATGGAGAAACCGTCTTGCACTGCTCTGGTGTTAAAGAAAACTCAATCTTTGTATTTGATGACGTCATCACTGAAAAGCAGGGAAAGAGAGGCTCCCTTTACAGTATGGGTAGACATGGTAATGCAGACTCTGTATATTTAGCACAGCCCTATGGCAAAGAACCGAAACATTTAATCTGTGATAATAAGAACATGATCACTCTCTTGGGACAAAATATATGAAGATTATGTAAATACTGACATGTCTTACACTGAGTTAAAGATTTGTGTAAAAGCCGTTGGGAGAGTGCGTCAAAAGGAAGATCTTTTGTAGTGATAGCTTCCGAATTCCTCATGAATGAGAGTCGTTACAGGAATGGCTTTGGCGTATATATTAAAGCGCAAAAGAAAGAAAATCATTATTAGTATTTCGACATGAGTATTGACAAGCTCGAGCACAGAGCACTGCGCCAGTTAAAAGAGCACTTCATCAATTCATCATAAATAAATATGGAAAAGGAAAGTACCAATTCAAGAACAAGAGATTATGCATTGCTAAAGACCCTGATATAGACAATGATGCAGCCACTAAACGACATGTTGATACGCCTACGTCTTCTACTGAAAACTAAAAGCAAGAATTCACCAAAAGTACGGCATATCAGCGCATGGGTGAACTTGAAACTGCGCTTAAGAACCACAATCAGAAATCGTAAAATGGGCATACCTAGTCAAAAATGCTCTTTAAGAGAGATCCTGGGTACCATAAGAATTATGATATTGCCGCCTCAGGAGGATGACGATATGCCTAATAAGAAATAGGTATGTATTAGAATATATAAATGCAAAAATACCATCACTCGATTCAAATGGGAACGTCAACTTTCAAAGAATAAGAGACTGATATCGATTGATATATCATTTACACTTCATAGTGGTAGGGAAAGAACTGTTGAACAGGAAATCAATGAATGATATCAGGAGATTGGTACCTATTTAGGAAAAGTAAGAAGCAATGGATAAAGAATATAAATAAATAGTAACAACATTATTATAAATTTAGCTAGAATATAAATGTATAGGACATGCCTTCATGTAGAATGACCCCAGCAGCTGAATACTCATAATGTTGAAGCTTTTCTGGCCACAGGATTAGTGGCTCCCGAATGCGGACAAAATATTTTCAGTTAGGAATTTCAGTTTTAGTCTAGCCGTGTAACTGAAATGCATATTATAATATATGGGATTACACAATTAGATAGAAATAGTTGCTAAATTATACGTGAATTATATCCCTGTGAATGTTATACACAAATATTTATCCCAAAGTGTAAAGTGGGTGTCCGTTTCATCTGTTTAAGCATCTTTACAGTTATAAATATTGGAGCAGTTATGGGAATACATTGGATGAGTAGCATCATATGTAATAAAATTATTAGTGATAAGTTGATGAGTGGGAAAAATGAATGATTTTACGGGGTAGATTAGTAAAAATAGGTACATATTTTTGTAACTTAATACTAAACCGTTGGCGATATTATGTCAGAGAAGGAAGGAACTTCAGTAAAATTTGTGTGAGTGAGTGAGTGAGTGAGTGAGTGAGTGAGTGAGTGAGTGAGTGAGTGAGTGAGTGAGTGAGTGAGTGAGTGAGTGAGTGAGTGAGTGAGTGAGTGAGTGAGTGAGTGAGTGAGTGAGTGAGTGAGTGAGTGAGTGAGTGAGTGAGTGAGTGAGTGAGTGAGTGAGTGAGTGAGTGAGTGAGTGAGTGAGTGAGTGAGTGAGTGAGTGAGTGAGTGAGTGAGTGAGTGAGTGAGTGAGTGAGTGAGTGAGTGAGTGAGTGAGTGAGTGAGTGAGTGAGTGAGTGAGTGAGTGAGTGAGTGAGTGAGTGAGTGAGTGAGTGAGTGAGTGAGTGAGTGAGTGAGTAGAGTTTAAGGGCCGGTCGACAGCTAGGTCATTAGAGCCCGGTAAAATTTGAAATAACAGTCACATGGTATAAGCAAAAAGCAAATATGGAATCAGATGACGTGAAAATAGACGCCTATAAAGGCGCGAAATTTTATCCAACAACAATGATAATAATAATAATAATAATAATAATAATAATAATAATAATAATAATAATAATAATAATAATAATAATAATAATAATAATAATAATGATAATGATAATAATAATAATAATAATAATAATAATAATAATAATAATAATAATAATAATAATAATAATAATAATAATAATAATAATAATAATAATAATAATAATAATAATAATAATAATAATAATAATAATAATAATAATAATAATACTAATAGTAATAATAATAATAATAATAATAATAATAATAATAATAATAATAATAATAATAATAATAATAATAATAATAATAATAATAATAGTAATAATAGTAATAATAATAATAATAATAATAATAATAATAATAATAATAATAATAATAATAATAATAATAATAATAATAATAATAATAATAATAATAATAATAATAGTAATGACGATGACGATGACGATGACGATGACGATGACGATGACGACGACGACGATGACGATGACGATGACGATGACGGTGACGACGATGATGATGTGATGCTGATGCTGATGCTGATGCTGATGATGATGATGCTGCTGCTGATGATAATGATAATGATGATGATAATAATAATAACAATAACAATAACAATAACAATAATAATAATAATAATAATAATAATAATAATAATAATAATAATAATAATAATAATAATAATAATAATAATAATAATAATAATAATAATAATAATAATAATAATAATAATAATAATAATAATAATAATAATAATAATAATAACAATAATAATAATAATAATAATAATAATAATAATAATAATAATAATAATAATAATAATAATAATAATAATAATAATAATAATAATAATAATAATAATAATAATAATAATAATAATAATAATAATAATAATAATAATAATAATAATAATAATAATTAGAATAATAATAACGTTGGCCGTCTCCTTAGTACGTTGGCTACTGCTTACCAAGCGGAAGAACCGTGTTCGATTTCCGGTATCGGCGTGGGGATTTTCTCCCACTGGGAGTCCTAGTCCGGAGTGCACTCAGCCTCATTAGTTCCGTGAGGGGCCAATTAAGGAGCCACTTGATTGAAAAGTAGCGGCCCTGGTTGTGTAGACGCATAACTGGTCGGGAGGGATCGGGGCGCTGACCACACACCATCATGCAGTACTGCACCCCATTCACGGCGCCTGTGTTGGGCAGAGGTGGGTAGACCAGCGACTGGGTGATAATACTTGGCCCTGGAAGGGTGTTTCGCCTTGGGTTATTATTAATAATAAAATAGCATGATATACGTATGTTTGATCTTCACTGTAGAATGAACCCAATAAATCAGCACCAATTTTCCCAGTCTGTCGTATCATCGATGTCATTCAGCGGAAGAATTTGGCGTGCGAAACTAATTGTCTCATCAGTGTGTCAATTTATACGTCAACTCCTTACAATTCTAGTGTAATCGTTGACAGAGAGTGTATGTAGATATCAAGTGTGAAAAGGCAATTAATTATTGATCAAGTGTATTAAGTAACAAAGGGTGAAATTAGGTGGAAAATAAGGAAATATGCCACTCTGGCAAATTTATCGTGACATTAGTGAGTACTGGATGTAATAAATAGAGACAGGCAAAATATTTTCATATTCTAAAACATGCTTGTTATCATTATGCGAAGAAGCATTTTTAGATTTTGCAATCTTTAGAAGTCATTGCATGCGACAACAAATTTGACATTTCATAACACTCCAGGCTCTGCGGTGGCATTTTTACGTTTGTGCAGGTGTTCTACTCACGCAGTTTTCTGTGAAACACATAAATTAGAAAACCAAACTCACTCTTTTTGGGAAACATAATTTAATAAAACAGTAACATCCCTTCCAACAAACCAGGTACAGTTAAGAAAATGTAGCATTTACTCAATGTAATATCACGTACAAAAGTAATTGCCTTTTGTTATTGAAAAAAATTAAATTGTCACTTTTAGTAACACAGTGTGAATGTTATTAAGCAAACACAAAGAAAAGGAGTACCTTCATTTTCTATTTTAACTTCAAGTAATTTACAATGATTTGACCCTACAAACTCCATGTAATTTATTGTACTTCATTTGATATTTCATTGTTAAATATCTGTACAAATCTACAAAGCCTAATTTTTACTTTCTCTACTACATATAGTAAGTAGGGAAAGTACTGTATTCCACCCAAAAATACGATGTCGAGATTTCACCGGAAATATATGCTTTGAGGCCCCCTGAATCCGAAAAAAAAGCATTTTTAGAAAAATGTAGGTGTGGTGCGTGCACGCGCACGTTTGTCTGTGTGTGTGTGTGTGTGTGTGTGTGTGTGTGTGTCTGCATGTGTCTGTGTGTTTGCCCGTGATCAGCATAGCTCTAAACGAAAAGTCGGATAAAAACCAAAGTTCGTATTTGAGTTTAATATCTTTCAAGAATGCAATACAAAGATTTTGAAGAAAATTCCTTCATTCTAAACCATCCTTTATGTGGAACATTTTTCGAAAATTTCGATTTTCTCAAAAATGGCCCTAACAATTTTGATTAACCACCGTATGTTTAAGATATTTTATGGCAAATGAAATGTATACTGCATAGCTGGTAAACCTTAAGACATACTGTGCAAAAAATGTAGATCTCGTTAAAACACACCAGTTATGTCCAAATACATTTTTTTTTTTTGAGTGAACCATTTCGGAAATATTCCTTGTCATGGAATACTTATACTTTTCTCAAATTATTCACATTTGTATCTCTTGGCCGTGCAAACAGAACGGAGTTTCAAAGCCTTTATACAATGACCAGCTTTAAAACATTTGTCTATCACTCAAAGCCTGCTGTATTCCGATTGCACCTACAAGAAAATTAGCAATAATTTCTGCAAATGTTTATCTCGACTAACAAGAGGAAGATACGAGGTTGAAAGAATAGTTTATATAAGAGTGAGTAGAGAAAGGCATGTGAATGCAAAACATCAGATGGTTTAAACTAATCATGTACATCTATGTCAAACTCTTAAGGTATAATACGTTTTGGCTTTAAAAGATGCATTTTATAATATTTTAGGCTTTTTGCTTTCATATTTTCATAATTTGCAAATTTGTTTTCATATTGTGTCTGTCTAGTGATCACATTATTATTAAAGGTGAATCAAAATAAGTATTACTCCTTATACTATCGATTGCGCAACCTGAATCACCGTGGTAGATATTCTTAACAGAATGTATGTTTGCTCTGCCTCCAGTTTACATGACAAAAAATCCAAATACCTTGCCGAGGGCCTCAACAACGAAAGGTATGAAGCTATGAAGATCCGATGCATTCGGCAATAACTGTATCAGTAACATGCACACAATTTAAATTTTGTAATCAACCCTTGTTGGGATTCTAATCTATTTATGCCTACTTAATGGTCGCATGCAGCAGGCTTTCAAAGTACATCCTGACGTTTACGGACTGATTTATCGTCTTTAAAACTGGTATTAGGAAGGTTTATCCTGGATAACAGCGACAAGCGAGCTCTGGCATATGACAGTGTAGGCAAATAAATCACGATTACGCGCTAATGTACTGATTACCTAAATGTGGACAACATGCAAATCTTTCTCCCGGGTATTGTCCATGAAATCCCTGAAACACTCTGGGGGTGTGGACTAACCAAACACACTCTTGTTTTTGGAACAAGTAAGCAAGTTATGCAGACAGCGCTCATAAATATATCTATAAAACCTGGAATATTTTCTGAGAGTCTTTACATGGGTTTTACAGCCTAATATTTATGAACCAACATATAGATAGGTACACAGTCTGAACAGAACATTAAGTATACTGTTACATCTCATTTTGACTTTCTCTACTACGTTTATACGTAGAGGAAGTATTGTATTCCATCCAAAAATTCGATGTCGAGATTTCACCAAAAATATATGTGTGTGTGTGTGTCAGTCTATGTGTTTGCTTGTCTGTCTGTGGGCAGCATAACTCAAAAACAAAAAAGTCGGTTAAAGACCAAAGTTGATATTTAAGTTTAATGCCTTTCCAGGATGCGACATATAGATTTTGAACAAAATTGCACCACTCTAAACTACGCTTTACAGGGAAAATTTGCGAAAATGTTGGTCCTCTTGAAAATTGCTCTAACGATTTTGATGAAATGATATGTTTAAGATATTTATATTTTGAATTTTCTGACTATAGCCTATGAGATAGACCAAATCTTAGTATACAAAAAATGTAGATCTCACTAAAGCAATCGTCCAAATAATTATTTTGTAGAGTGAATTATTTCGGAGATATACATTGTTATTTGTGTCAGTTTCGGAAAAATTAAAACTTTCGATAAATACAACATCGTTGTTCATTTTTTGTATGTTAGCAGTGCAAAGAGAACGGAATCTCAAAGCTTTTAAATATTTTAGTATCGCTCAAAGCCGTAGGTCCCGGGTTCGACTCCCACTTGGAATGGGAATTTTTCCTTTTATTAGTATTATTCCATACCTTTCATAGAATCTTGAGTGTGGACGTGAGAGTGAACGCGGTGTGTTAAAAGCCACCGAAACCTACAGCAACCTAACCTTAAAGTTCAAACAGTAAAAATACTACAAATGTTTCAGTCTAAGCGGACAATCTGACTATAGTAACTCCATAGCGCGTCTATGTGACCTGAGTGCTTGTGGCCTATAGCCTTTTGTCATCATTCTTTCCTCCTGGGGGTAGTGGCCGCAATTGATATCCCATAGGTCACAGTGCGCTAAGTGTCCACCTTCCTTGTATAACCTTATACCCTGTGGTGCCCATGCTTATGCCAAAGAGGCGAAGACGGATTTGTCTCCGCCTACTTTATGCCGAGCTATGATGCATTCATGGAACACAACAAATCTATCTAATGCTTGATTACACGGATAAGTGAAGTGGGATTGCTTCATGCAAAAAGTGAAGAAGGCGGAAGAGCGTGTGTATGTGTGTGTGTGTGGTTTTCAAACAGGAACCCCTTTCCGGAAATGCAAGGTTTAGACACTTTTTAGGCATCGAAGTGTTAGATGGGTGTGCGTTCACATTTCGCCAATAAACCAACATCGAACTGTCTACATTACAAAGGGGCTTCGAACTATGTACCTCCTACGTCATTGCAGAGCCTATATCGTCTGTGGTGAGCCTCATGCACACGGCCCAATACGTGCGGTTGTCTTAGAAGATTTTCAATCGCTCCGTGAACCCGAGCCATAAGGTCCTCTACTAACGTTACAGGAGTGTCATAAACCATACTCTTCATACAACTCCACAGAAAATAGTCGAGAGGTGTCAGATCTGGCGACCGTGCTGGCCAAGAACTGGTCCACCTCTGCCAATTAATCGGTTTGAATATGCGAGGTTGAGGTGATTCCCCACATTTACATCAAAGTGTGCTGGAGCTCATGACGGCCAATACAGCATTTTTGTACTGGTGCATGTCGCACTGCTGTTAAAATGTTAACTGTACTGGAAACTACAAAAGTAACGAAGTAGCATGCGCACCCAGGACTCTATGGAGGAATTTAGTGCATGCGCCGGAATGTTATTATGCTCTAATAGTTCTTCCCAGTACACAGAGGGCTAAACGGTTGCATACCTTCCATATTACGGTACCAAAACGTATGTTAACAAATTGTCTCAGGCGTTCATTCTCAAACTTCAGCGCTCTCCAGCGTCCAAACCGTGCGTTTCCGGACAGGAGTTTCTGTTTGAAAACCAATCAGTTTGCCATCCCACACAACATACTAAGTGTTGCCGGTGTTTTTTGGAACACCTAGTATATATAACACGGAAGGTCTGTAAATCATGTAGGCAGATGTATGTATCTTTGCAAGCGCACATTACCAGAGATTTGGGGTAGAGAGACGGACACACATACAGGGAAACAAAGGCCTGATCTAACAGTGCTTCCTTCCGGCCTGGGGATGAATGACGCACAGGCAAGGGTTATTTGTGGGTATACGGGAAAAAGCTACTGAAACACCGATGTGGTGCCAAATAGAACATATGTCAAATTTCCCATGCAGCGCATAGAGCTAGGACCATAAAGCATGGTCGTCGATGTGGTGGGGGGAAAGAGCGAGGGCCGTGTCCCCCTGGGAAGTAATGAATTTAATATGTAGTCAATTACTGCCTATTAGAATATCGTTTTAATTTTCATGTAAGGAACAATTCTTATTTAGCTATCCACAACAAATACACTAACTTTTGACAACAGAATGATGAATTAATTTTGTTGGATTGCAAACATCCAACATGCGCCCCCCCCCATCTGAAAAAAGGTTTGCCAAATGCGTGAAGGTCGCCGGAAATATGAAATCACATTCTTGGACACACCTAGTTACTAAGGCAGCGAGTGAACCAGAACACCTTTTGGGAAAATAAATCGTGTTTAAGCAGTGCAGTGTTTTCCTGAGAAAATTCAAACCCAGATCCAGGACGTTCCCACATCCTGATCCATCGATAAGAGTTCTCTATGCTGGAGCAACCCCAGGAAAACCCCCATATCCCAAAACTTCACCCTTCCATCTAGATTATGAGGTATTGAGTTTGAGTAACAAAATGAAACGGGCAGCCTCAAGCCACTAGGTGGCGTCATCAGCACAGAAGACATAAGTTTGGGCATCGCTGTTTATACTCTACAGCTTTCTTAAGTATATGAATTATTGAATACTGTGACACATATTAATTAAAAGTAATATTTATGGCACGGTGTAAAATGGTGTGAAATGGTTACCTACCAATGTGTCTATAACTTCATAACCAGGCTGAGGCTAATATTCGCGGTTGTTTCAGTATTTCCTAGCTGACTTATGGAATGCTGTTCATGAAGATATAGATCACTTGAACCACAAGGACTGTTTGATTGAATATCATATCTCTTCTCGATTTATTCCTGCCTATCGCGAGTACATAGTGCCGGTATTTCGGTAATTAATTTGTGAGGACTTGCCGATCCATACAATGTCTGCATGAAGTGCAGTCAGAGCAATTAGTCACTGATTATGTATAAAGCTGCCATAATGTGTTTCCTGCTGAGTCGGTCACAAGACTGAAATCTCCGACGTGTTGTGGATATCCTTTAATTAATAAGGTACCTATCTAAGTTGAACGAAGTATTTTATTCTATCTAAAAGTTAAATACCAATGAAAAGATTAGGCTGTTTGTTGAATATTAGGAAGAAGTTTTACCCGCGCCTTCAGCCATGTGCATTTGCACTTTCACTACATCAGTATCATACTGTAAAGTTTCCTATACGGAGCTTTATTTCTGTGATTAAAGCCTACAAGAATTAGAGGTAATTTATGAAACGGAATGGCTCAAGTGGTAGCGTCTGTGGCCCGCATTCAGGAGTTCATGGATTCGATTCCCGCGACCGACCTTCCTGACGTTGAGTTTTTTGGAGGTTTTCCCGGGTCACTCATGCCAATTCTGGGAAGGATCTTTACCTTACATCCCCCGTTTCACTTCCTTTTATTTCATTCTCTCTATCCGATCTTTCCAGGTTGTAAGAGTCAGCGGATTCGCCGGCGGGCTGTAATACGGTGGCGCTTGCACTCTGGAAATACGGTGCTCGGCTTAGGGGGGGGGGGGGCGCTGAGCTCGATCAGGCGCCCTCTCAGCGGGACTGATTGCTCAGTCGGAACTGGCTGATGTGGGGCTTTCTGTAGCAAACTGGAACTCCGTCAGGCCGAAGAACTTGCCTGTACCTTTTAGGGATCCGTTGTGGTTGTAGTTCCCCCTGTGATGCGGTTTGATCGCCTATAGGGTACTTTCATATCAACCTTCCTCCCAGGATTTGACGCACAATAAGCCATCGGCTGACGTGGTGGAATCCCTACCGTGGCACACACACATCAGAAGAAGTAGCAACATTTGTTTTACTTCTCCAAATTAAAATGAATAGTTTTCCTTTTATGTAAGTTGCATACTGTTTCATTCCCTGCTGTACATTTAATCCATTATAGGTATAGGTTATATAGAGTAGGGGGACAGTTCATATGCTGTAACCCACACACACATATCTTCTGTGGTCACCATCTGTTAGAAAAAAGGCAAGGAATGAAGGGAGTACATGAGGCTGCAGGTCGCAGAGACACGCTACAGAGTCACGCGGAAGTCTCAGAATTCCAGGCTCGAAGAACCGCACCAATGCTGGAGCTGCGTGGACCCGTTGACGAGCAGCACTATAGTGTCCATAGGGACTACCTTTCCTTAGAGAAGCCTTCCGGATAATCTACCCCAACCCACTATACAGCCATGAATCCTGGCAGCACTCCTGAAAGATAAGGAAACGGAATGAAAGGAAAGTGATAGAAGGGAAATAGTGCTAGTTGGTGAAATGCCCACCTTTCTCCTACAGACTAGGGAAAAGCGCGAAAAACCCACATCAGATGGGCGGTCGAAGGAAATTGTACCCGGGACCTTCCGAACGCGAGCCACATATGTTAACGTGGTGCCATCTTGCAATATTCGTATGTCGGAAAAAAACATCCGTAATTGTTAAGCCAGAGGCGGTCGAAAGACAGACAATATCTCTAAACGCGAAAATGAGATGGCCAGCTAAAATATAGGAGTAGTAGCAGCAGTAGAGCAGGCGCGGAGGAGAAACGTCGGCACTTCGACGGCAGAGGCTATTTGTACCTGTGCCCCGGGAGGGAGGTATGAGGCGAGAGGAGACAGATGGCGGCCCGGCATAGCACAAGGCAGAGTCCATAATTTTCCCAGGTTCAAACTCCCGGACACAAGGCAGCACACCGATCACCCGCCTATTCGCGTAGAGCGCCGCTAGCAGGGGCCTTTCAGAGGCTCCAGGTCCTCATCATCGAGGACACGACTCGGAGTCTAGCTTTCGTGACAGGGGATGGAGTTACTCAGAGCATGTTCCGCACTATGCTGACGTTTTCTACCCTAAAATTGACCAAGCAGATGAAAGGAAGAAGGAAATGATTAGATAGTGAGAGAGAGAGAGAGAGAGAGAGAGAGAGAGAGAGAGAAAGAAAGAGAGAGAGAAAGATAATTCGGGGAATGAAAGTATCCTGCCCAGCATTGGCTGGCGGAAAAATCCCGACCGGCCTCGGGGATCGAACCTACGACCTGGCGAATGTGAGACACACGCATTACCTCCTGCTCCACTTCACTCGGTATCTATGATGTATAATGGGGCCTAATATTTTTGGCAAATGCCGCTCTAGAATTTCCACAATCAGAAAGTTACTCAACATAGAGTGTAATGAATTAAAAACCAAGGGGCCCAATGAATGACACATCGCATTTATTGTAACACAACGCCAATAACAGACTTACACAAAACCGAATACAGCTTTTTAACACACACACACACTCACTCACTCACTCACTCACTCACTCACTCACTCACTCACTCACACACTCACTCACTTACTCACACACACACACACGCACACACACACGCACACACACTCACTCACACACTCACACACACACGCACACACACTCACACACACACTCACTCACTCACTCACTCACTCACTCACTCACTCACTCACACACTCACACACACGCACACACACACACTCACTCACTCACTCACACACTCACACACTCACACACACACGCACACACACACTCACACACACACACACACACACTCACACACACTCACTCACTCACTCACACACTCACACACTCACACACACGCACGCACACACACACGCACGCACACACACTCACTCACTCACTCACGCACACACACGCACACACACTCACACACACACTCACACACACACTCACACACACACTCACGCACACTCACGCACACACTCACACACAAACACTCACACACACACTCATACACACTCACACACACACTCACACACACTCACACTCTCACACTCACTCACACACTCACACACACACACACGCACACACACACTCACTCACTCACTCACACACTCACACACATACTCACACACACACTCACTCACTCACTCACTCACTCACTCACACACTCACACACACGGACCTTTTTCTAAAGATGATTTTTTTGGATTCAGAGCCCTCAAATCATATATTTCCGGTGAAATCTCGACATCAAAATGTTGGGTCAAATACAATATTTCCATTACTTACTATGGGTAGTAAAGAAAGCAACAATTCAATTGCAATTTTATTATAGCCATATAAAGTACCCTTTTTACATTTGCGTTACAATCCTAAACTAAACTTCATTCACTACGAAAATTTGAAAGCCAAGACAAAGCAGATTCATTTCTTGAGTTTTAGTTTCTCGACCTTTGACTTTTACCGCTCCGCAAGCAACGCGTAATTCCATTTCCCATAAGCCGTCTTTCAACAGCGCACGACATACGTTTCTCAGGTGAAATATTTTTTAAACTTGCGGATGTTTCTACACACCCTAAGCCGCTAATCACGGATTTGCAAGTTCAGATGGGCGTTCTACTAAAATTCTGCTTGAATAATAATGCGTTACTTTACATTTTAATTTAAATTCAACGCACGCCTCCTAGCGGCTAAATCCCAAGACAATTTGAATGTAAGTAGATGCACTTTAAAAGAACGTGTTGTATAATGTGTTCACCAGCATTATCTCTGTATGGATGGTTCTTAAATGATTTGAAGATTTGGATATATTTTCATTATTTGACATTGCCGAAACACGGTACAGCACACCAGGCACTATCACTCTGAACTATGTAAGAAACTATTTAGATCATTTGTTTATTTAGGTTTGTACAAACATCTCTCAAGATTAGATGCGAAACATACAAACTAACTCTGGTATTAATATAAACGTGAAAATTTGTAATAAATGCTTAATTATGCACACCCATATGGCTGCAAAACCAGTTGAAGAAAAATGCTGTAGTCTTACTTTTAAAAGAAGGTGCATGACGGTCGCCAGCTTCTCCACGTGGAGAGCTGCAGTGTTGTCAAGAAGCAGATAACAAGTTACCCATATCCCCCTCTTTAACTCGCAATACTCGAAACATAAACAAGCGTTTGGGTTTATCTCACAGCAGGGAAACGTACTGGTGTAATCTTTATTGACCTACACTCAGAATAAAAGTAGTTTGTTCTTAATATGAATTCACTGCGTCTTTGCGTCTTCACAGTTGTAATTCTAAGAACCTAATTTTCAGTTGAATGTCTCTCTCTCTCTGTTTCGATTATAATAGGAACTCTTGTGGTACTTTCAAGCGTACTGTCGGTCCAGCCCTTTCACATGGTACGGCCATCTTCCACATTATTTCCTTCAAGTTTCATTTTGTATTTCTCTTAAAAACAAAGACCTTAGCACTAAAATATCCGACCTTCCAAACATCAGATTTCTGTTTTTATTATGTATGTATTGAACAGATCATGAAGGATTCTGTTCAAAGAGCTAAGGCTCCCTCAAACAGCTCTACTTCTGTAACAGAAGAAAGAAGCTTACGTGTGGTAGGATGCTCCTTTCGTGTGTAACAGCTATGGATGTGCCTACTTATGGAACTTGACTGAAAACTGTCCGGTTACCCAATTGGAGATGCTCTTGGTCTCTCTCTCCCAGGAGTTGCAATTTGCGATGGACCTGGCTGTAGCTGATTCTCTTTAGAGATTCTACAGTCACCTCACTTGTTTTAAAGCACGAGCAGTTTGTTTCCTCACTTGGTTGAAGGGAATAAGAGGTTCATTGTGAAGAAGCATATTCTCCTCTTCCTGTTCGAAGAATTCCCTAAGAGAACAGACACATTCTCTAGCTTCACTGTGCAATGTAAAACCCCGACCGGAAATTGCTGTTTCTCTTTGGCAATGAATCTTAGGCTTACGTGTACCTTCACGAACTCTTGCATCCATAATTATCTATTTTAATGAGTTTTAACAAAGTAGGCTATCAACATACACGCAACTGAACGCCAAAGCAAGGTCGTTTGTTTGCGTTTCCATAGCAGCGGCCTTCCCGTTTTACCCTTTAACTCTATTCCTTGACATGTGTTATGCGTCTTCTTTTAAAAATCAGACAGTATTAATTGAGGGTACACAGAAAGTTGCACAATGGACGACTTTCAACCCATTGTACACATTTTACACTTTCTCTATTATCATCAGTACTAACTTCTGATGATAGTGGTGGACTATACAATTTTATGTGTTTATCCCTTGCGAAAATTTGCAAGAAATCGCATAATTTTTGCCATAGCTCTAAATGTGTTATTTCAGGCGTTAGCGGGTTATCTTAGAATTTTGGGATCGAGTTATTTTATTGTTAGTGGGTTGGTGCTACTCCTCTTTACTATTTTTTTACAAACAATAGAATTGCATACTGTTTTAGTGACTAAAACAGTAAGCAATTCAATTGATGATACCCTTTATAACGACGTTGACTGAATGTGGAAGAAAGAGGAGATAGGATATCCTAGACACTAATTGAAAATGAAGTATTTAGAATCTTAAGTCAACCAAGATTGATTAGGATGTTTGACATCTTTAACGTAGATATAGGTTATGAGAGCACAGTGATGAATACAATGCATATTACTACTGGGCATACTACAGGCTACATCCCCAAGAACCAGTTTAGTGTGATATCTTAAACAGTTTATCAGTTAATGAACTTAACATACCAAGCGAAATGGCTCTCCAATAACATGGAAGGGTCGCATTCGGGAGGTCTCTGTTTCGATTCCCGTCTACCGCCCAATCTGTTCGTGACTTTTCGTGGTATTCTCTGGCCGGTAGGTGAATAGTAGGGTGGTTTCTCATATCGATTTTATTTCCCTTTCATTCTGTTTCCTTCACACCCTTCCGGTGTGCGGCGATACTGGACCGCTGGCGGATCCTAGCTCAAAGAGAGCTGCTTGGTCGACGAAACGTTCATCGTTCTGTCTAGGCAGCTCCAGCAATACGACGAATTTTCCACCCTGGAACTCTCAGGGACTTCCGCGCGTCTCTGTGGCCTCTTTGCCTACGGCCTGTAGCCTCCCTTAGTACCATGACTTCATCGCTTCCTCCTGGGAATGGTAACCACAATGGGTCTATGTAGACCACACTTCGCGAGGCGTACCCTTCGTCATATAACTTACGTTTAACCTATATTAATAAATTTAATATTGGCAGGATTGGGCTTTTGATTTCCCCTTTAGTATATTCGTTCAATAGTCGTATCCTTAGCACGGTGGTAGTGCTGCTGCTTATCAAGCGGAGGACCGGAGTTCGATTCCCGGAACAGGCGTGGGAATTTTCTCCTGCTGGGAGACCTGCTCCGGGGTGCACTCAGTCTCTTTAGGTCTCTGAGGGGGCAATTAAAAAACTACTTGATTAAAAATTAGCAGCCCCTGGTCGAGAAGACAGCATAACCGGCCGGGAGGGACCGGGGCGCTGACCACGTCTCATCTCCAATACTGCACCCCACATATGACGCCTATGGTAGGCACAGGTGGGGTACGCTGCGGTCGGTCGGTAGCCCTCGTCCCAGATGGCCTGTTTTGCCATAGGACTACAGTTTATTTTCGTTTAATTTAATATTTAATTACCTTAAAATTGGGAGGTATTCTTCCGCATAAATAATTTAATGCAATATATTTCAATTTCAATAATACTCGTAAAACACCTACACTTATGTTCTTATATCGGGTATAACTATACTAAACAGTGCAATCAAATTGTCACCTTATGTTCTTCAATGCTGCAAGTCTCCCACTAGAAACCTTGTCAAATTGTACGAAATTAAAGCAACCATTCTGGCATAAAATTCACAGGCACAAAATTGCTCTATTCACCTGGAAGTTAAATCGGACATGTTTGCTGTTGAAATAAATTGCACCCTGTTAATATCAATAATAAATCTGATCTATGAGGATTATATTAATCATAATGACACATCCTAAACATAATCTGAAATCAATACACTGAACAATGCCAATTGCTCCAAAAACGTAATCTACTTTATTGATATCACATAAATGGGTTTTTAATTTGCTTTATTCTCTACGTTGTGATATTCTGTATTCTCATAATCATTTAGCAACACAATTTGCCTTCATCACACTGTTATATGTAAAATAGATTTTAAATGTTATAGAACACATTTGTCCAGCCGAAAGAATATTATCTTCATAAGCCATAGCTATGTGTGTCCACATACCTACATCTATAAAAAGATATAAATTGTTCGTGTGCAAGTGTGTAACATTAATCTCAAAAAACCATCAATCGACTTTGATAATTCCTTCACCACTGAAAATCCTAAGTCTCTTGGACGAACACGCGGCTGAAAAACATTCAAATTCCATTTCATGAAATATTAAAGGATTAAAAAGAATTTATAAAACCCTTGTTGCGTTAGGAATTGTTTTATAATCTGTAAAACTTTGGTTGGGTTGAATGGATTCGTTTTCCTTTGTGTGTCGGATAACGCAAATCCTGATAATTGGATCATTTGAGCACCCATTAAGTATTACCGCTTTACTCACCACCTCTGTAGACCAAAAATGTTTGAAAGGAAGATTAAATTTTATTACAAATCGCTAATACTTACTCCAAAGGCCATGTTTGGTTAAAAAAGAAAATTCGGCGTGTGCATTCACATGAATTCCTCTCAAAACGCTTAATTTTCTATTTTATGTTTAAAAAAACTAAAATAAAAACCACTGACCAGTTGTGTATGTTGTGCTTAGTATGTTCTACGGGATAGGAAAGTGATAGGTTTTCAAATAGGAACCCCTGTCCGGAAATGCACGGTTTGGACGCTGGAGAGCGTCTAAGTTTGAGAACGAACGGTTGCGACTATTTGCTAATGTTCGTTCTGGTATCTTAATACTGAAGGTATGCAACCCTTTAGGCATTGTGTACTGGGATGAATGACCTGAGCATGATAACATTCCTGTGCACGCTCTAAATTCCTCCATATGCGCATCCTAGTGCGTTACTTGCATAGTTTCCAGTACAGGAACGCTTTTTTAACAGCAGTGCGACACGTACCACTACTCAGCTGCGGAAATGGCTGACATGAGCTTCAGCACACTTTGATGTAAATGTATGGAATCAACTCAACGTCGCATATGCAAATCGATGGATTGGTAGAGGTGAACCTGTTCCATGGCCAGCACGGTGGTTAGATCTGACACTTCTCGACTATTTTCTATAGAGTTGTATAAAGAGTATGGTGTGTGACACTCCTGTAATGTCAACGGAGGATCTTATGGCTCGAGTCCACGGAGCGATTGAAAATCTTCAAACACAACCGCACGTATTGGGTTATGTGCATAAGGTTCACCACCTCTGCAATGACGTAGGAGGCACACAGTTCGAAGCCCGTTTGTAATATAAACAACACGATGTTGGGTTTATTGACGAAGTGTGAATGTACATCCACCTCACACTTCGATGTGTCTAAGCCGTGTTCCGATTTGAAAACCGATCAGTTTGCCATCCCGCACAACATACTAAGCGTTGTCGGTGGGACACCCTATTTCGTTATAGGTACAATGACATTCCCCTTCCATGGCTAAGTCATAAAGAAAAGAAAATGAATGACTTCCTATTTGAGAAAAGTGTAAGTATTTTAAAATTGAAACCAATTAACAAGGAATAGCTAAAAAATGGTTACCTCTATAAAAATATATTTCACATAAATTGTCTACAGCTTTTGGGCAGTAGGATTTTGTCTATCTATTGTGGTTTACCAGTTATGCAAAGGTCAGTTAGATTGAAGAGGTCTTCGAAGACTATATTTCGAAAACTTTCCTATGTAAAGGGTGGTTTAAGTTGGGGAGATTCTTTTAAAACATCTTCGTGTAATATCTTTGGAAGAGGCTGAACTTAAGCAAGTTTGGTATTTAATCGACTTTCCCTCTTACGCTCTTCACGCGCGTGCACACACACACACACACACACACACACACACACACACACACACACACACACACACACACACACACACACACACACGGACCCTAATCCTAAAAATCCTTTTTTATTCAGCGACCTCAAAACGGCATTTTCTGTGAAATTTCCTTATCGAGTTCTTGGGTGCAATACAATAATATACGTGTTAGAGAAAGTAGTAATTAGACACATATTTTTGTTTAATATGGGTAAGGAAAACCTTTCAGAAGAAAGAAAATGAATGTATCTAATAGAAACGGCAGCATAAATGCGAAAGCAATATCTACATATAATGCTAGTTTAGAATTTTCTCTGACCTCAAGTAAGGAACCACAAAATGTTGCATGCAGCTGGGATCCTTGAAACTGGACAGTTGCCCAATGGAACGTGTTTTACGGTTAGATATATCTTAAGGATATAGGACGGATTAACTGGTGTAAGGCCAGTCGCAGGAAATACGAGCCATGGATTCTACCTCTTATAGGTTCGAGCGAGGTGGCTCCGGGGCAACGTGTGCGACTCGCATTCGGGAGTTCCCGGATTCAATCCCTGTCGACCGACCACTGACTTGGGTTTTTCCGTGGTTTCCCCTTGTAACCAAGCGAATGCTGATGTGGATTCTCTTCTCCACGGATTGCTTTCCCTTAATTTCTCATTTCCCTCCCTTGTGATCTTTCAGGTGTGGTTGGCAACGCGGTACGTCCAAGCAACTGTGGACATATGGCACGGATGTTTGCGCTCTGGAATCCCCTCACTGATCCTCCTGAAAGATGCTGCCCGGGCCGCAAAGATCGCCTCATTGCCCTCTCCCTGTGTAGAGCAAACACTTCGGTTTTGCGCCAGGTGTCAATATCTGTAACTGTTAGGGATTTCTCTCCGTCTCTGGGCTTCACTCGCTCCGCTCTCTGAGAAGCCCATAGTATCACTTCGCCTCATCCCTTCCCCCTGGGGGGGGTGGTAGCGCGCAAAATATCCATGTCGGGGTCGCAGTGTGTCGAGGTGTCCCCCTTCCATTAATGCCCAGACTACACTGCACTACATCTGTTACAGATGTTTGTTTCATAAACCAACCTCTGGGTTTTGTGGCAATTTACATTCTTTTACTGGGAGTAACAAGATGGTGGAGTTTATAGCCATTCTCAACCAGCATTTGCGTCCATTCAATGAAAACTATTTCGCCGTATGCGCAAAATGCATTGTCACTTGCTACAGCTTGGGTACCTCAACAAGCACTTTCAGATTTTCCCGTATTTAGTATTTAGCATTTTCCATACTTATCCCGCGAACTCTATAGCTAGATTGCTCAGTTAAAACCTTGCACAGTAGATAATTTGAAGGAATATCAATTGTTATTTGTTATACGGACTATCCACCAAGTCATAACTTTCTCAGCATTGACAATAAATATTTGTATACCTCACCATCTATTTGAAATTGGAAATTAATAGTGTTTATACGAATACAAAATTGATATACCATGTATCATACATCAAATGTGTACAGTGTCTTTCATATGGTTCTTAAGATGTCTTTTTGGACAGGATATGTCTTGTTTTTACCTTACTATGTAAGAAACATTCACCGATCACAACCAAGCATTAATTTTCAAAGTTTTTATTAGTATTCATAAATCCGTTATATTTTTACACTATTACACAATCATTATTATTCACCATAATATTATTAATTTCAAAATCCTATATTGAAATAAAGTAAATATTTGATTATATTATCTTCCATTACTAATGAATATCTAAGCAAACATTAGTTTCGTCTTAAGGGAACAAGGAAGTCTGAACATATAGGAATTACACGCTGGTGGGCTACGTTACCATTAGCGTTCTCAATGGTTTTCCCTTAGATTTTTAAGAATTATTTTATAAATCAGTATAATTATTTCAAGTGGTCATTTGCATTGATAACTTATGAGGGTGAGTCTATAAAAATTATTTCATCCCGCAGAAAATTAATGCAATTTTCTTTTAAAACATGTGACTTCGTGTACCTTTTTATCTGCAACTACTTGCAATACAGAATCACCCTTTTGCATGTTTATTTATTAGTAAAATCAGCCATCTTCTGGACCTCAATTATTTAGTTATGTATATCAGTTTACTAGAAATTGAAAACAAATTGTTTGCAAAGTCAAAAAAGTAAAAATGTGGAAAATTTACAATATTTTTGCTTTCTGAACATCACTAATATATATTATAAACTAAGATTACCAATCTGCCGTTAGTTTTTTATGTATTCCCGTAACTATCCAAGTCGTTTGTAGTTTTAATTACAATACCGTTCTTTTGCTTTTGTTTGTTGTTTTTTTGTAATCCCTTGCTCTTTACAGACCACAGAGGTTTCATTGTCTATCTATCTTATGCCACGACAAAATGTAAGTGAATTTAGAGTCCCACCATCTCTCTTCCTTTTCACAACTTATTTATATCGTCTTCATGAAACATCCTGTGTGACCGTGCAATTAAGTGGGTCAATTATTTCACGTGTGATAAGTTTAAATTTACAAACCAAAGATATTATTTTATTCATATGTGGGGTTTGCAAATTACAGAGCCTCAAAAGCAAAACATGCTTGCCTGTTCTCCAACTACACGCAGTTTTGATTATTATCAATAGGTATGCACCGGAAGCAGCGGCCATCATTTCTCCTGTTAATGTATGAGAAACTGCTGCCTCGTATAACACGCATAAACTAAAGCTACGATTTCTTTACCTGGGTTTTACATGAACCGAAATAATAGGAAAAATTTGTCACTGTTGGTGAAACGGGCCCTAAATGATTAAGCAGAATAAAAATGATTAAAGAGTTGAGCGTAACATAAGGAACTGCGGATAAACATTTGAATATTTCCAACAGGCTTAAAAGCCAGGAAGTGTAAAACGATAAGTTGGATAATTTATGTGCAAAATATTGTGTTTAAAATATTTAAAAATGCCAAGAGTATAATTCTGAAAAGTTTTGCGAAATACTCAAAGAAATTAACAGAGAAACTGTGGAAAAACGAATGGTTTTGAGTTAAGCAAGAAGAAAGCATAGTGTACATTAAAATATGATCGAATTATAAAGATGAAAGTACCGAGTGGGGTGGCTCACATTTGGAAGGTCGCGGGTTCGATCCCCGTGGCCGACCTTCCTGACCCACGGGTTCTCTCGGAGGTTTTCCCTGGTTTCCAGGCAAATGCTGGGAACATGTCCTCCGAATTTCCTGTCGCTGCATTTCATTTCATAAACCATTTAATTTCATCCTTCATCCCATTAGGTTACTTTCAGGATTAGAAGTGTCGGCAAATGTCGCGGCAGCAGCATGGCAGGAGGATGCTAAAAACCCGAGGGAAGAGGGGAGCCTGTTACCGATTCCCGCGCCCTCTTAGGAGTACGAACCCGAGTACCACAGAAAAGTGTGTGTTTGTGTGAAATTTGGTTCATGTGGAGTCACATGTAGATATCAGCTTGAATTTATACGGAAATTCTCTGGTGCTACCATTCTTAATAAATCCATAACTAATAGGTTGCGTTACGACGCAAAGACATCTTCCTATCTGGTTTTTGGACGTCCTCTTGAACATCATCCTTCTGGCTTGTATTGCAGTGCCAGCTTTGCAAGTCTGGAAGTATCCATTCTGTTGAAATCATTGTCTTGTGTTGTATATCTATATACAGGGCTATTCAAAAAGAAAGAACAGA
Organism: Tenodera sinensis; assembly: GCA_030765045.1. Classification (NCBI taxonomy): domain Eukaryota; kingdom Metazoa; phylum Arthropoda; class Insecta; order Mantodea; family Mantidae; genus Tenodera; species Tenodera sinensis. The sequence goes on from CM060962.1 coordinate 241,564,293, forward strand.
TTTCAAACATTTATTTATTCCAAACTACAAAAGATAGAAACATGATTCCCACGTTCATAGAGAGGGAAAACTTTACAATTTTATATTATGCATTCAATATGAGCACCGTGTTTTGACAAATGTCAAAACGGTGGCTCATTTCTTGCCACACACGAATCAGCTGGACTCCAGTTATCAAATTCACAGCTTCAACAATTCGATGTTGTAGATCTTCAAGAGTATCAGGTATAGGAGGGATATAAACACGGTCTTTTACGTATCCCCATAGATAAAAATCACACGGAGTATTTTAAAACATTGTTCTTTGTTGTTGTTTGTCTGTAGTGAAATGGCGGTGACACCGTTCATTGTTACCGCCATCATAACAATGATCAAATCACAAGACAAATTGAGCCAATGTGGCCGTGATTGGAACTTCTATCCCCGCTGTTTCAATAATTTGTAAACCTTTCTCTGTCGATGAACGTTGGAATCATGTTTCTATCTTTTGTAGTTTGGAAGAAATAAATGTTTGAAATCTGTTGTTTCTTTTTGAATAGCCCTGTATTTAGATGCATGAATATATAATTCTTCTAGCATTTGAATATTAGGTATATGATTTTTAATGTGCAGCCTAATATTTGTCTGAGGAATTGTATCTCAGCTGTTTCGAACCTCTTTTTAGACGATCTATTGAGGACACAGTTTTCACTGCCATATAAAAGTAGAGGGACTACAAGCACTTCATAAAATTTCATAATTGTCTCTCTTCTAGTTTTGTTTTAATGTTATTTGAATAGGTCCACACATTTGTTGGAACTTATTACGTTTTTACTTTCTCTACTGCTACGTAGAAGAAGTATTGTACTCCACCCAAAAATTCGATGTCGAGATTTCACCGGAAATGTGTGTTTTGAGACCCCCTGAATCCAAAAAAAGCATTTTTAGAAAAGGGTCCATGTGTGTGTGTGGGGAGGGGGGGGATGTATGTGTGTGTCTGTCAGTCTGTGTGTCTGTCAGTCTGTGGAAAGCATAAATCAAACACGAAAAGTTGGTTAAAACCAAAGTTGGTATTTAAGTTAAATGCCTTTCAAGGATGCGACACGAAGATTTTGAAGAAAATATCCTCACCCCAAACTACCCTTTAGATTGAAAAAGTTTCGAAAATTTTGATTTTCTTGAAAATGGCTTTAACGACTTTGATTAAAATGCCATATGTTTTAAGATATTTCTATGGTAAATGAAATGTATATTTTGAATTTTCTGGCTATAGCCTACGTAGTCTTGTTTACTCTGTATGACTTGCCTAAATACATTTTTTTGTAGGGTGGACCATTTCGGAGATATTCCTTGTTATTTGTGTTAGTTTCGGAAAACTTGAAACTTTCGTGAAATGGAACATCGTTCATTTTTTTATGTGTTAAGCGTGCAAAGAGAACGAGATCTCAAAGCTTTAAAATATTTTACTATCGCTTAAAGCCTACTGCATTCCCACATCCCCCTTGCACATACAAGGAAATAAGCAATAAGATAATTTGAACAAATGTTTATCTCAACTAATACGAAGAAGATAGAAGTATGAGAGTTTGTAAGAATGGTTAGTACAAGAGTAGAGAAAGTTATGTGAGTGCAAAGCATCAGATTGTTTATTTACGTCCTTCTCTTCTTTGTAAGATATGCAGAATCCCAAATAATTAAAACTGCTCACTTGTTCTATTACTTCATAATTAATGACTATTTTTTATCGTACTGGAAACTTTGCATCAAAAGTCATAATCTTAGTTTTATTGATAGGTATTTTTAAATTGTAATTTTTGAATATCTCTTGTAAATTAGATGTTACTCTTTGAAGCTCGTCTTCTGAAGTACAAAGAATGACCTGGTCGTCTGCAAATAAAATTGTGCTTAACAATATGTCCTCTATTTTAAACTATAAATATCATTTGCGCCCAAAATATTTCTCCGCAAAACAGGAAAGAGAATAGTAATGATCAGCAGTCAGCCGTCATTAAATGCTGCGTCAGTCATAGTATTACATTCTATGTTACGGTAATCGAAAAATCTCTGCGAAGAAGCTACGCTGAAAAGAAATTTTTTAAAATCTTCTTTACTTCTTCCGCAATGTTACCTTCTGAAGCTATAAACGTTCTCCTTTATAAGGTGCTTAGAGTTGCCACGAAGATGCGCCAGTGGTATAAAAAAGCTCATTCCTGTGGTCTAACCTGCTCTTTTCAGCTTCAAGAGAACGAGATAAGCCCAGGGGATAGTGCACAGTCTTGTATAGGCAAGACTGACTTTATGTTGTGCTTCTCTTAAGGAGTGCCCAAATATCTCAAAGGCTGGCAGTTGTGGGGTCAAAAATACTATAAAATGCTGTAACACTCTTATCCTTGAAAGCTGTCCTGCTACAAACAAAAGAAAGGCAAGGAGGGATGTACGTCGTTTGCTTTAGAACGTCAGCACAATGAAAACAAAGACGCAATGTCAGTGGAGTAGAACCAGAAAAGCCTGAGCATCAGATTGGCATCCCTCTCCCCACACTAGCGCATAAAAGTTTTAGACCCCAGAGGACAACGACATGGAATAACTACTAATACAGAGCAGAAAAGTTAGAAGAACATTTCTCATACAGATTACCTTAAGTGAATTATGAACTTGAGGAAATTATATTAGGAAAGCATAAAAAGTTAAATAAGCAATTAAATATTAAAAAGCACTTGTTCATATACTAATTTTAAAAGGAGTTTTTAAAGTTGACAATTCCTTTGTTGTGCCTCTGTACTCCTTAAACGCATATTTTACGTAGGAAGACGAAACGTAATACTCTGATTTTGATTATGCTTTTTTGGAAATTGCTCCTTAAGTGGGAACATGCACCAAGTTATTATACTCATGTATAAGCTATTCGGGTTTTACTTAGAATCCGAAAATAAATAAATACAAAGTTACTGTAAATATGTTTAAATTATGATTTCATACGTAAACCTACAATAAGGTATCCTTACTTTGCTGATGTCGATTGAGTGATATGGCTCCGCAGTAACGTGAGGCTCACATCCGGGAGGTAGTGGCTTCGATTCCCGTGGCCGACCTTCCAGACCCGTCGGTTTTTTGGGGGTTTCTCCGGATCGACAGGCGAATGCTGAGAAGGATAATTACATTCCCCGAATTTCCTGTCCTTCCCTTTCGTTTCATTGATCTTTTCATTCATCGTTCATCTCGTTGATTCTCTCAGGGTAGCAAGTGTCAGCGAAGGTATTAGGTGTAGCTTGGCAGGGATGATATGCCCACAGGAACCCTTTCCGCCCTCGCCGTGGCATCCGAGTGGAAAAGGGGAGGGCACGCATTGGACCCCACGCCGAGGTCCCCCTGTGTTGGCCCCGGAACACCTAAAGACTTCGAGGTGTTGTCAAACTTGGGAAACCTTACGGACCTCTCTGTCAATGTGCCGCTAGTCTGGATCTGGCCGCCCGTTGTCTCCTCTCACCTCATCCTTCCTCCCTAAGGTACCCCCTTGGAAAAATGATTGAGCGCATTAGATGAGCCACGCAGTGTCACAGCGCGGTTTACACAAGTCGAGTTCATTGATAGTCTGTTCCATATGTTGTCATCTGCTGGACACACAAATAATTATGCAGTTTGCTACACCGCCCTTCCTTTATCAGGAGCAAATACAAATGCGAGTGGTGATTCAAGACACAACCTATTTGTGTGTACGACAGACGATACCATATGAAGCACACTATGAATAAACTCAGGCTGCATGTTGCAAATATCGACTTCTGTAAACTGCGCTTCAACACGATGTGGGACTTACTCGTAAAAAAATATTTTAATGCACTCAATGATTTCTCCGTGGCTGTACAATAAGCACAGTTTCAGCGCACAGTTTCTCTCCTATTCCTCTTATTAATGACGTGACGGGTAAGTTGGCGATACCAGCAGAAATAATAAACCACGTGATATTATTATTGACTAATACTCTAATTTCTTCATTTTTTACTTTTGCAATCTAAATTTCATTGCAGTAGGAAGTCCATTTCTGTTGACAGAAGCTTCTTTTTCATATTTGAATTTATTTGCCAGATATATAAAAGTACATTTTTATCATGGAGTCATATATCATTATTTTAGCTTTGCATTTGATATATTTTGTCATAGCAGAGAATTTGAGGCTCTTGAATTTATCATTTTTTCATGTGTGCCAGAAATATCCAATTTTACTCCTACATAATTATTAGGTACTTTCACTCTGAGGTTTAATGGTTATATTTTCATCTTTTCCAAGATTTGACTGCCTCCGCCTATGCACAGATATTGTTTTTTTTTTTCTTCCAATTTCTGGATATACCCCATTTTTCATATCCTTCATTTAATTTTTACTTTCTGTACTACGTATAGGGAGATTGCCCCGGTACCGGCCACTTAAGCCAATATCCATGTTTAGAGCAAACTGGATAATGAATTTAAGCAAAACTGAAAGCAGAGGATAGAGGACAACATGAATAACAATTAGAACAGCAATTTGAAAATATAATTTACTTTTAAGTATCCATAATTCAGATTATTATAAACACTAAGTCAGAGACTTTCACGAAAAACTATTCCCATTATCAGTCACTTTTGTATGCATGAAAAAAACATTGGTAAAATTTAATAATTACATAAAATGTATATGATAATAATACAAAGATGTATTTTTTTTAGACACTATCACTCTTAGTCATTTTTTTCAATGCTCGCACACAAAATATGCTATTTCGTCACTGTCTGCGTAACCTACATGTGCCCAACCACAACACTTGCAACACTGCACCTAATCTTCTTGAAAGCATTCGCCAAAAATAACGCATTCAGTTTCTTCGGTGTTTTCTTTTTTGTTGTCTTCACTTCAATTTTCAAACTGAAGTTTCTGTTTGATACGACGTGAAATTACCTTCTTTTTTGGATCATTCCTTCCACAAAAATCTTTTTCTTTCCTCTGTCGTTTAATTTCCTCCTTTTCTTATACCATATTTTTGAAGGGAGTGGATGTCAAAAGTGCAATGCTTTTCTCCTCTCCTTTTTCTGTTAACAATTTTTCTCTGCAGTTCATCGGCTAGAGGAGAGATCTTGGCAATTGCCTTCTGGAAGTCTGTAGATTCATGACCGGTAATGGGAACACACACCTTGACCGGACACGGGGCAACGCAAGGGGGTTATAAAATAGTAAAATGAATACCATACTAAAAGATTTTTGGGAATTTAAGCATGTTAACTCACTGCTTGGGTATGCAAAGAATATAATAAAATATAATATATAAGTTAAACTCATCTAAACACGGTCAATACAGTCACAAGTTTTAGCAGCGTAATACAAAAGCACCGTCATCCACACTTCACAAAAGTTTTCTCTAAAATGGCGAGAAAAACCCGGACTTCACGCTAGGAATAGCGTTCTTTTGTTCCCGCCTACCACATCATAGCTGTTTTTGCTGCTATCTAGCGTCTTAATCTGTAACTACTCGTTGACCGGTAACGGGGCCTGACCGGCAACGGGGCAACCTCCAGTAAGTAGAGGAGGTATTGTATTCCACCCAAAAATTCAATGTCGAGATTTCACCGGAAATATATGTTTTGAGACCCCCTGAATAAAAAAAAAGCATTTTTAAAAAGAAGGTCCATTTGTGTGTATGTGTGTGTGTGTGATGACTTTTAAATAACTGGTGAACTGTAAGAGATAAATCAAATCGTATTATACAAAAATGTAGATCTCGTTAAAACACACAATTTATGTCCAAATACATTTTTTTTTTTTTTTAAACAGTGAACCATTTCGGAGATATTCCTTGTTATTTGTGTAACCTTTCTCAAATGGAAGGCGTAATTCACCTTTTTATATCTTAGCTGTGCAAAGAGGACGGAATCTGAAAGCCTTCATATTGCTACCAACTTTAAAAGATTTGACTATATGCAGGCCACGACAAGCCATTTGATTTTCTCAATACTGCTGTAAGGAATTAGTAAGTATACATACTACATGGTGACACGTATACATATTTCTTGTGGCGGCGCCGTGGCCGAGCGGTTAGCGCGCTCGCCTACCACCTAGGCGGCCCGGGTTCGATCCCAGGGACCCGCATGTGGTATTCGTGGTGGACGAAGCGGCGTCAGGGCGGGTTTTCTCCGGGTGCTCCGGTTTCCCCCGCCATCTCATTCCACCGGTGCTCCATCTTCATTCCATGTATCATCAGTGTCACCGCCTGCGGTGCCGTAGTAGTAAAAGCGGACGTTAAACACTACAACTACTAACTACATATTTCTTGTTCGTTTAAGTTTAGAAGATACATTCTGGCTTCGTGGAAATACTGGTAAGAATATTTTTATATCCATGAAAAATTAATTACGATTTATTGAATCGTATACATTCGGGTGGTTTCAAAATGGCTATATTTACGTTGACAACATATTTTCTAACCTTACTTTTATGAAATAATAGAGGTAATTGGCATTGACAGGTAACAAAATGGGGGACTAATTCTTGACCCTACAATCCGATTTGGAAACTAAAAGAAACAACTGTAGACCACATTAAGGAGATTGATTAGGGAAAAGCTACATTTTGAGCTTTGCATTCCTTGTTTAGAGACAAATACAAAATCTCAAATTGACAAATGATTGGTCACTTTTTAGTGCTCATGGAGTGATTACTAAATTTAATGTTCATTTGTTCCGACGTTTTGAATTGCAATTAAGTGTTTTAGAAAATATTGGTTAGCAAATTATTCGTCATCCTTTGTACATTTTACATAATCATCTATATACCACACTAAATTAAATAAGTAATTCTAAAATGGTTAGCTGTCCTATTTCCAAATTTTATAATGATTTGGTGCATTATTACACTTTATCTGTCAAATATTTTTAAACATTACGATTTTTTATCCTCTATCATTCATATTTAAGATTGTCTTCTACAGATCTATTAGGAGGCGTGTCTTTATGACAACCCTAAAATGGACAGCTATCCAACCACTGGATTTTCTCTCACATTGCCCTTGCACCTACAAGAATACTAGCAATAATTTCTGCAAATGTTTATCTCGAGTGAGATGAAGAAGATAGAGGAATGAGTGCTTGCAGGAATATTAGAAAAGTAAAGAAAGTCATGTGAGTGAAACACATCAGATTTTTCCATCATATATTCTAAGTCTTCTGTGTCTTGAGTGAGCACTACCTGGTCATCTGCATAATGCAAAGTGATTAATATTTGTTTTTCATTTATTGGTATTCCCATGGAGATATGGAACCAAGAAATTTTCTGCTATATAAATGTATTGTTTGAGAAATGCTTAAATGGAGAACCTATACCTCAATAATGGAAAATTACTTGGATTACACCTACTCACAAAAACGTTTCAAAAGATCAGTGTAATAGTTATAGGGTAAGTTCAGTAATAGGAACGATAAGCGCAGTATATAGCCATATAATTATAGTTAGTAACTAAAGTCTATAATCCATACCAGACCGAAGAACAGTCAGGATTTTGATCAGTCCTACGGATAAAATCAGAAAACAGCATTGAGAAAAGCTGAGTGAATAGGATTTGCAGGTCAGTGATAGATGTCACAATGGATGGTAGCAGCCTTTGGAATATTACAGTCTCCATGATACAACCAACCACGACAAATACGCGTATGTTCAGTGAATGGAGGATCCGGTAGTTTAGCAGCTGCCTGCAACGTCCGCTCAGTGATATTGTTCACCGTGAGACATTCCTCCAATCTTCCAATGAAACAGTCCTCTTGTAATACTCCAACAGGACACTGGGTCTACTCTAATAGGCCGTTTGCTTGTTCTGAATCTATACATAAATGGAAGTCAACAATAACGTGGACAGCGATCGTTCTTTTGACAATGAGTACGTTACCGTTTGAATTTTGAATGAATGGTGACAAACAGCATAGGAACGTGCAACACAAAATTCATTTATGGAGCACTTACGAAACTTGGAATAAAATTGTGACATATCGGATTTTAACGCTGATGTGGTACATCAGGATGCCTTTTGAATTTTGTGGTGAGCAGTGAGCGGTAGTCATAGAAACTGGATAGCAATTGGCTCCGGAATAGGAAACAGAAGGTTGCAGCCTATCAGGAATGACATGCTACAATAAGCTTGGCGAAAAGGAAAGGTCACTCGCAAGGCATTTATTCTCCCTCGGTGCTTCCGTACAAAACGGCAGTCCCCGGCATTTTCAATTGTATAGTACGACCGTGGACCCTCGCCCCCAAAAAGTCATGTCTTTAACACCAATACGGCACAGGACTCTTTTATACAGATGTGCAGTCGGTGCAGCAAATTGTTGTACGGCATTACTAAACTTGCTTTACCTTCCATAATTATGTCTTAACTTGGCCCTGTGAAAAAGCGTAGGGTACTTCTGGACTTAGGACTCCAGATTTGCTCTGCATGTAGCAATTTCTTTTACCGTTAATAATGTTTAATCTACACATACAGACTGCTTATTTTGATATACGTTTATAATTAGAGATCGTCGTTAATTTAAAGATTTTTCTTGGTCCCTTGAATTTTTTACTAAAACAGTGACAAAATCACATGTAATTCGAATTTAATTGTCCTTAATTCGAAGTTTTTGTTCAGAAATTTCAGTCGAAAATTAATCTAAACGCGAAAATTTAATATAACTTCGTCAATGTGTTTCTGCAAAAGAAGTCATCGCCCCGGGGTTGTTTGTTTTGTCGGAATGCAGTTTGGGACTGGAATAGCTTTTCTAGCTGCCAGCCTTGAGCTTCTATACCTTCTCCCGCATACCCTTGTTCAAAACACGTGTCTTTAGTAGTCACTTGAGCTTCCTACTGCTCAGTGTGTTGCAAACCAATGCCACTAGGTCTCTTAGTAAACCGCGTGTCCAGCACAAGAATTTAACTTTTGGGGAAAAAGTCGCTGTCATTCGAGAAGTTGAAAGGGTCTGAAGAAAAAATCTGAAATCGCGAAAGAATACCACTGAACATTTTGTCAACTTCTCTGAAGAATAAGAAGAAAATCTTAAGCAGTGCCTGGAGTGAAAATGAAACGTGTCGAAAAAGAGTGAGACAAATGAAAAACCTGATGTCAACGAGTGCGTGTTAAATAAGAATGGATATATGTACCTGTATTACTAAAATGTCAATTTAGACGTAACTTTTGTAATTCAACTTTTTGGATACTTCGATTTATTTTTCTTGTCCCTTCAGTTTCGAATCATCCAAGTTTACTGCATTTCATACAACACATTCGGTAAACTTAATATCAGAAAACTTATTTTTCCAAGGAAGATGTGACACGCGGCTCGCCCATACCTGAATGGTATTCGTTTTTTATCTCTTGGCCTTGCAAACACAACGGGATTTCAAAAGCATCGCATAGCAACCAGCAATGAAAACATTTCACTGCCGCTTAAAGCCTGCTGTATTCCCATAGTACCCTGCACCTACAAGAGAATTAGCAATAAGTTAATTTCTGAAAATGCTTATGTCGATTAAAATGGAGTAGATAGAGAAAAAAATATTTGCAAGAATAGTTTGTATAAGAGTGAGTATAGTTCTACATATATTTGCGAACAAGTTCTCCAAATAGAACTATAGTAAAACTCTGCAACGCAATGGGTTACGCGACGATCACTTGGTGGATTTTCTAAGGATTTTCAAATTTGTTGCCAAATATTGATATGCTTCTAAACTAAAGCAGTACCAAAGAAGTCACTAATGAACAGGTGTTTATCGCATAAGATTTGAAAGTGCTTTCGTAAATCAAACGCAACGTACATGTAAAAAAACCGCCGCTGTAACGCAATACACGTCTGTGTGGAGTAACCAAGTCCGCGTATAGTGGAACAACGTAAATTTAAACCGCCCCTCTTTTGCAAACGTTGCACATCGCTGGCCTAGAACTTCAAAAGCTAAAATCATAACTACGAATCCAATATACTTTTCTAAATATCCAGTAGCAGAATGACCAACATAAAAATAACAAATAAGTGATGTTGGAACGGAGAAGCTTATGGGCGAAAATAATGCCTTCTTAACCTCACCGCTAATGTAACGGTGTACTGCGTTCTATTTTGAGTGGCCATTGCGTTTACAGACACAGACCATTCTACAGTTCTTGCATGTGCGTTGTGAACACCGCTGCTGCGAGATACACTAAGCCCTCCGCGTCACATGGAATATGGGGATGTCTTATCTTTTCTTTCTTTTTGGGTTTGCACTGTCGTACATCCTGCAAAGTAGTATACTGCAGGTAACTCACTCATGGGACTCGGAGACGCAAGTTTTCACCTTTTCTGCAGAGATAGCAAATACCCAATTATGTAGTGCCAGTGTTTGAGTAGTGTATGCTGTATGGTATTCCCCAGTGCGATTACTACGTACACATTGGACCGAGCGAAATGCCTCCGCGAGGTTCGCATTCGGGAGGTCGTGGGATAGATTCCCGCGGCCGAACATCTTGACTTTGGGTTTTTCCCGGGTCACAAGAGAACGCTGGGAAGGATATTTACACATCGCCCGAATCCCCTGTCCTTGCATTTCATTTCTTTACATTTCATGTAATTTCCATCCAGCTTTTCAGAGTTGTCTGTCGGTTGGCTTGCGAGAGTGGCACCTTTCGTGTGTGCAAATTCTCGGTGCCTTGATGGCGTTGCAGTCGTCTGTCCTAGAGGGGGGGGGGGGCACCAGTCAAAACCTGGATGACAGGCTCCGTGCGCAAACCACACGTAGAGATGAAAAAGTACCTATAAATCTGTAGGGACTCTCTCACCCGGTGAGTGTCTATTTGTGGCTCTCTCGTTGGGTACTATCACCTCATCTCTTCCACGTATGGTTTGACGTACAAAATCCGAATCAGCGTGATAAGTGCTGAGTCCCCTCCAATATGACTAATCAATCAGTGAATCAATCACACACATTGAGACATTTATTGTTAAAATGTTGGTATAAGGTGTCGCTTGTTTGTAGAAAATGTCACTACGTTGATTGTGGTTCACACAGCTAAGAGTGAGGTGACGCCTCATGAGGTGCACAACTCAACAAATTAACCTTTATAGCATAAAGTAAAACTATCCTCGCTTTTATTCATCTTTTCTTACTCTCATACAATAGTTTTCAACACAAATTATAATTATCTCTTAATTGATTTCTACAATATTCTATATGAAGAATATTATGATGAAGGATCAACATCATATACTTCCTACAATAGAATATGGCTAAAGAAGTTGATTTAGTGACAGTCAAAGAAATTTCTTCCTTCTTTTACTCCTCATAGTTATATGATCTCAAGTTTCTGCTCAACTTTATAAGACATTATGATGAATATTACTATAAATGAGTTACTCTAAAATGAACACGTGTATACAACTACAGGATTATTTATCCCTGGTAATGTCTCGCCTTAACTGGCAATCACCTTTCATACGAAAGCAGTTCTAAACTCTATTCCGATTATTTTCTCTCTCGCCACAATTCTGTAGGTTTCTCTAAATGTCCGCATTATGTTAGTGTTCCTTCCTACCGTCTGTGGTCGATCCTGTCTCTTGTTTAACTTGTGAGCTTCGGGAAGGACGGTGCTATCGCTGCCGTGTTGATAAGGGCTCTGGAATTCACGGGAGTCATAAAGGCCCTTAATGACAAATTTTGACGTTTTTACCTCTTTTGCATATTATAAAAATATAACCAGTTCTTATTAAGTTGATACATGTTTTATTATAACAGATCATTACTATATTAAATTAATTTATATAAGTATAAATGTAAACCTATATTTTTTGAAATCCCTGAAAGTTTTTATAAAACAAAGTATAATTCTGGAACTGTTTGGTCTATAAGGCTATGATTTGGCTTATGTTTTAGGGGATATTCTGATTCCTTTGTTGATGGAATTCAGTATGGCACCAGATTTGTGTGGTTGGATTGTCTTTAGTTATATAAACAGGCGACAATTTCTAGATATTTGTATATTTTTACATTGCACTCATCCTTTTTGTGTTGTTTTCACAATGACAAAGCCTAAAGGCTTGTTTAAAAAGAGAAAAAGAAAATCAACATTACCTATAGAACATATTCTGTGATAGAATAAGTCGTTTGTTGCACAACAAGGTGAAAATTTAATATTGAACAGTCCTGGTGAGAATATTGAAACTTCAACCACACTTCTGAAAGGAAACTACACAGCACCGAAAAAAGTATATCAAGATTAATGAATATGAAGCAAATATTAATATATTAATATATAATATATATTAATATATTAATTAATTTTTAGAGAATTTGTCAGTTGTAATATTTGTGGGGAGTTTTAGAGTAAACATCTAATGCATGTGAGTTTATATGAAAGTTTTAGTTTAATTTTATTTGAACACCAATTTTCTGAAAACAGCATTTTTCAATATACCTATACCATCTGCAATATCTCCAAATTATTTTTATCACATAATCTACATTTCACAGTGATGTAGATCCTCAGAGAGTAAATTTCCCCAAATGGATTATTTTTCAAAAAATAAAAAGTATATGGCCATTTTAAAATTGGTAATAAAGGCCTTTATGACTCCCCTTCACAGCCGGGAGTGAGGTCTGAGGTTAGGCCCCAGCAGTAAGTGATTTGCTTTGGGTAATGGTGAGTGTTAAACGCACAAAGAAGACCAAAGGAAATCTCACTGCACCTCGCGTCTACGTCACATCATTTGTCGTTATACAAAGCCTTGACCATTTCATTGGTTTCCTAAGACCACGGTGTAAGGGTGAGCCACTCCGTTTGCTAAATAATCTTCACCAGTTGCCAAAACAAAGAATAAGTAGCTAAAGTAGAAAAGAAATACATGTTTACGGTTTCGATTATATTGGCTAAAAGAGAAATAGGTAAACTGAGTGCATTCTGTTTGTCATACAGACCTCTTATAATGAATTGTAGCCATACTTGATAGGTTAACGCAGCACACGCCCTTGAAGGGGTTGTGTGTGTGTGTGTGTGTGTGTGTGTGTGTGTGTATGTGTGTATGTGTGTGTGTATGTGTGTACACTGAGAAGATTTTCAGAGGGTGCAAATTGAAGCTTGAGTGGTAGGTAATTCCTTATTAAATACAGATCGACGTTTGTTGCTGCATCGAAGCAAAAACAAATGAGTAAATAAATAAACGATAAATTAATAAAATAACATGCTTTCCGTCTAACTCAAACAGTAGGTGGTCAATTTACCTTTACTAACCTATGGCCGATCAAAGGAATACAACCGGGATGTAGACAAAAATAAAACACAAACATGTTAGCCATCTCGTAAACATACTTATCTCTAGTTTCTGAACATGATTAGACAATTATAACAAAAGAGTAATTTATTTAATCATATATATTCTCACAAGTGTATCACATACGAATAAACCATAAATCACTTTATACGAACGTATATAACATATTATATTCCTCCAGTTAATATTCCTGTTTTCATTTGGTTTCAGATAACAGTTTTAAGTACTTATATAATACAAATTTTTATTGCATGCATGTATGACAAGTTGTGTGTGTGTGTGTGTGTGTGTGTGTGTGTGTGTGTGTGTGTGTGTGTTTGCATGTGTGATATATATAAGGATTCTAAACATGTATCATTGGATAGTTTTCAGAAAAAGTAAAAGCATCAACCTCCCCTCTCTTCTCCCTTATTGCTGTGTTATCAAGTCCCACGTTCTGCGACAGTTAAGGTGAAGAACACGCCTCAAAAGACCCCAGGAAACGATGCAAAATCTGCCAATTATCCTTGGCGTTGTCTGTACTCTTCATTTCCTTTTTTGGGGGGTATTAAAATATTACAGATGCATGGCCATTAGTTTGACAGCCCTAGAACATGCATGTTCATCCTACTGTGTTTATTTCAGAGCTTTCCTATTCCATGATTTTATTTCCAATTGAAAGCTTTACTCGTGTTATGACAAAAGTGAACGACACGTTTTACCATATGTCAGAATGTCAAATTCAAGGCAAGTTCCAACCCATTTAAAGAACACTGCAAATATAAATAGTGCATTCGTACTAAAAGATAGTACTAAGTCTTTCATTTATTGTGCAGTAAGACCCCCCAAGGTTTATTTAGAGTTTGCAATAGTATGAAAACTACGCAAAGACGATTTTATGCGATAAATCCATTGGCGGAAATGTATGGGGCCGTTAGAAGGGGAGTTGAAATGCCCTATCTTACCAATGTTAAGGTTTGGCCCATTATCTCGGTAACTATTTAAGATGAGTCAAAATTTTCAGGTATATTTAGCAATATCTTTACAGTTTATTAATGAACAATAAAATAATCCTGTTCATCAGAAGGAAAGGTATGACTATTTCAATAAATCTCTTAAAATTTTATTGAAAAATGATTGTATGTTTTTAAAAGTAACTAACCCATATACATAAAAACGTTTTCGTTAAAATAAAGCCTGTTAGGTGCAAATGTGTGGTAAACGTTTTAGCCCTTAGTGTCAATTAGTTTTTGAGATAATGGGGCATTTGCATGGAAAATTTTACTTCTTAAGAAGTTGCTTTGAAACATTATAAAAAAAACCACTCACTAATCCGCTTCTTTTACCTTTATCCTCTAGCATGTTTATATTTCCACTACTAAGACTGCATCTCACACTTCCAGGCAACGCTTTAGTACGAAATTTTAATTTTTATTATTATATTTATGTCATCAGAATCATTATTTACAGTAGTATAAACATGTTCACTTATTTGTAACTTCCTCTGAGAAGAACTTGATAAGTGAGGTTTAGGTTCCGAAATGCTTTCGTTTACTACACCTGCTGACATAACCTCATTTTAATATTCTTACGCGTATATAAGTTACTTGTAAATTTTATACTCATGAAAACACCTTTTGGTTTCGTCATATTTGCAAAATAGAAAATAAAACAGAGAAACGCCTATGTAGCACAAAAATCTAACCTAACTTTCCAAACACAACCTCGTAGTACTTCGAAACTCTCACATTGAGGAAATATGAGCGGGATGCCAACAGCTAAAGTAAAATGATCCGAAAAAAATAAGAAAAAAGATCTCTTCTTTAACTCTAATATTTACAAAATTATTGAAGTTTTCCAAGTGAGTGTACCAAAATGTGCTAGAAAGCTACTGTGCAGGATTATTTTCAACAATATTTTAAAACTATTTACAACTGGTATATCTCTATGAATGTTACATAAAAATGACCAGGAGATTCGAAACACTTAACGCAATTAAAACATGAAAATGGAAAAGATATCACGAAAATACCATTTCGACTCCCCTTAACCTTCTTACGAACATATCATCTTAAGGTCGTCATAGTAGGCTATATTGAGTCTAATGAGAAGTATAGTAGCGTAAATCGATTTACTCCTGCCAACGTGTTTTATCAGTAAACATACCTGCGAGCTTTGGCTCATAATTTGCCCAAAGCTTAAACTTCAAGAGTGTTTTAGTACGTTTTACGAGCTATGCACAATCTCTGCACTTATTCTCAATCTCAATGCTTTGCGTTGGTGCAGATTCCATTAGATAGGGATGTTATAAGCAGTTTATTCCGAAGCTGTGATCAGAATGCTTCAATGTAATGCGTACGCATGTAATCCCCCTAACACAGTAGGTATTTACAGCGTTGGTTTACGTAGACGACCTGATAATGCGCCGTGGGTTGTTGTTTCCTTCTATAGTACTACCACAAACGTGGTTACAGCTTCCCTGCACTATCTCTGGATGTTTCACAGAACAGCTGATTTAAATACAAACCAAAATAGCGACAATTTCAGAGTTCAAAAAATAATTGGATATTTCGTTTATAATTTGTAAAGGAAAGCATTTTGCTGCGGTGCTTCGTTAAAGCCCTAGACGAGTGAATGTCATAGATTACTGCCTCCCACCCGATTAAGTATTTACGGCAAAATCAATTATTATTGCATTTATCTTAGTAAGACACATAATCTTAATCCAAGAGACAAACACAGCACACATAAACAAAACATACACCTCTCATTGTTTACAGTTAATCGTAGCTTTACTATTCTAACCTAGACCGACAAACTTTTAAACCAGAGAAATGTCTGGTATCTTTGCGAGAGTACGGCAGAATAGTATATATCTTGTATTTTGTTGTTTACCGACGCTGTCAATTGCTAGGATCACATCAGCGTCGCCGGTGTGCCGGAATTTTGTCCCGCAGGAGTTCTTTTACGTGCCAGTAAATCTTGTGAGACTTGTGAGAGTTTAACAAAATAGCTGTGAAATGGTTTAGTTTAGTTGTGAGTTGTAATATCACGAAGGACAATCATACCTATGCTCAATAATTTAAAATCCTTTGATCACACTAGTTTACGTTATATACACGCGAAAATTATTTAGGAAATAAAGGCCATAGAAACAAACATAGCGGTTCATATGGATTAGCTTCGCTTATTTTCTGAGCTGTAGTCATTGCTTGTAATATAGATTAAGTCTGATGAGGATATTTTCTCTACATAAACTTTCATAAAAGACGCCAAGAATTGCCACCATTCCTAGCCAGCTGAACCCTATGACTCCACTTAATTTTCTTAACTTTTTCTTTTATTCAATTGTTGATCTTTCTACTTAGTTAAACTTTCTTCCATTGGTACGCCCTAGGATTTACTTAACCAATTATTGATCTATACGTTCAACTTTTAAGTTGAAACACTTCATTAAATGGTAAATAAATTAAAGAACGATTTAGAAAGCATAGATGAACTCATTATTTTCCTATTTAATAAAAGCGCAGGGTATTCTAACTGCCTTAAGTTAGATA
This sequence comes from Tenodera sinensis, assembly GCA_030765045.1. NCBI lineage: Eukaryota > Metazoa > Arthropoda > Insecta > Mantodea > Mantidae > Tenodera > Tenodera sinensis. The sequence continues at coordinate 241,581,095 of CM060962.1, forward strand.
CCTAAATTTGGGCGAAGGGAACTCAATCATTGCTCTGCATTTAGTTCTACAAGTGGCAATAAGCAGGGGAAAATAAATTAAATGCAGTATTTGTTTATAAATAGGTATGATATACTTATCTGTAATACATTCATCCTTAAGATATAGTAAACAAAATTAATCGATTTCGAGATGAGAAATAACTTGTTAACCTTTCTTCCTTTTTCGCAATCGTATTTCTATGAACTAGTTGACGGTGATCATTAATTTTTATCCAAAGATATCTGTTAAAACTTATTCAATAACACATATAAGGTTTAATCAAAATTCAAGGGAAAATCCTGGACATTAAGTGTCATTAATAGTCATATATGCAACAAGCTGATAATTTTGATGATTATTGTGGCACGAGTAAAATATTTCTGTCGCACGAAGGACAGTGAGCGTAACAACTTTTCACGAGTATCATATTAAGGTTACACACGAGTCGGATACATGTTATGCAATCTTAGCATTATTTATAATTTGTAAGAAATAAATTACAGCTGTCAAATGTTAGCAGGCGCTAGCTTCTTTCTCTGCATTTGATTAGTTATGGCGTATTGAATCGATAAACAAGATAGCTACTTGCATTCATTCACTTCTTGGGAGAGAAATAAGCAGGTGTTACATACTGTGATGTTGCCCATTAGCAACATAGCATGGTAAGTAATTAACTTCCGATCTTAATGATATCACAAAGAGGTTTAAAGTATCTCTACAACCCGGCAACTTGGAATACCCGTATTATAGGAAACACATCGTTATTATAATTGGCACGCGTATTATAATGAACCTATTACGGACGATATGAAATACAGCACCTTACAATGCTTTGATTCCACAAAAGTATTGAGTAATTTCAAGCTACACTACTGCATATCTATAGCTACACTGTGGCAATTAACCATGTTATGGCAGCAAACTCCATATAAACTATTGCCACTACTACTGCTACTGCTACTGCTACTACTACTACTGCTACTGCTACTACTACTCCTACTACTGCTATTACTACTACTATTACTACTGCTACTATTATTATTACTACTACTATTAATACTACTACTATTACTACTACTCCTACTACTATTATTACTACTACTATTAATACTACTACTATTACTACTACTCCTACTACTATTACTACTCCTACTACTACTATTACTACTACTACTACTACTACTACTACTACTACTACTACTACTACTACTACTACTACTACTAGTACTACTACTGCTACTACTACTACTACTACTACTACTACTACTACTACTACTGCTACTACTACTACTACTACTACTACTACTACTACTACTACTAGTACTACTACTGCTACTACTACTACCACTACCACCACCACCACCACCACCACTACAACTTCTTCCTCTTCTATCATACACACAAAGTACTCATAGTCATATAATTTCACATTATTCTCCAATTTTGTTTTCAATTCCTCCATTCAAATATAAAAACAGGTAGATATATTTTTGGCGTTTCAGAATGGTACATTATGGAACAGTTTTATCGAACATGATAGTGAAGCAACGATTGATAAAAACTTCCTTTTATTGTATTTATATTAGCAATGAATAACACTATAAATGGATTCCTTGTCAATATTAATTCCTGCTTACAGTTGTTCAGCTTTCGAATGAAGTAATTTTTATAGGAACATCGCAAGAAAGCTTTGATCATTAGTGAAAATAACAGATACTCTATATAATCATATACTGTATATTATTTTATCACTTATTGACGATAGTAACTTCGAACTCATCTCCAAGTTTTAAGAGAAATTTTCTACAAGACCAATGTTGGAAAAAGAACTTCTAAGAATGGTGTTGACAGTCTGATTTGGCTCATTACTTACTTCCATCTTCAAAGAGGGGAGCAAGAAAGAGAGAATATGAACAAAAAATTATGGCCTGAAGGTTCCTGAGGAAAGGACTGCCGAATGGCAGAAGAAAGAAAAAGAAATAAATAACGCAGTACTCAATCATTGGCTGCCATTACGAGAAGGGATGCAGTAAAAACATCTAAAAAGGCAATTTCATTTTTATGTTGTCAGGACCTAGACGGATCACTTCAGCTTCTAGCCGTACGTTGCACAACTATTCCCTTAATTCTTTGGCATTCACAACTTTTGATGAAGACTTGGTCTTGTATTTTCTGAAGTAAAGTTGCAAACGCCAGAAGGATCGATGGCTGTCGAGTTGAAGATAGAGCGTTTGATGTAGATAAACTTCGTAAATTCACATTTTCTTGTTTCTTGTCCTTTGGCTAAAAAAGATGTTGACAGTAAAAACCCTCAAATAGTGACGTAATGAATCTTACATTCCTTGTGAGTTTATATGGTGTAAAACAAAGAAAATTCTGTTAAATCAACGATACTGTGACATTGTAATTAATGAGTTATAATAAAAATTAAAACGGATGGTAAAGGAAATGAAACATTCTATAAAACACAACATTTCTGCATACAGGGGCATATACTAAGTGATGTACTATCTTTCACAAAAGTAAATACCCACCTACAGTGAGACCTGCGTGAAGGGTCCCCTAATTCTCAGGCGTACCTAAACAGATGCTATGAGAATGAAATCAGACATATATGTATGCTTCCTTTGCTGTTCAGAGGCGATGCCAGCCATTGCCTCACCTCGAAACTTTGAAAAGGACATTTCAGCAATCACTCTAAATTAAAGCGTAAATATTGCAAATTCAGCGTTACTACGTCTGCAGAAAATACGTTACTATAGGGTTGTGATTAAATAGTGGACCAGAAGTTAAAAACGATGTCAGTGTTGAGCTCTTTGCTTACCAAAGTAAGCTTAATAATCCACACTGACTTCTTGTGTTACATGTCAGCCGAGAGCGTTAAAACAGTTTAACACGTATCCAGAGTGGCCCTGTGAACGTAGATCGAATCCCACCCACCGTAAAATTTGTCTCCCCTTCCTTTCTGTTTTAACGGGAACATCGTTATTTATATAACCTGAGCCAAATATACCATTATACAATATTATCATATTGCAGCAATACGACTGAAATTTCAGAACTGAAAGCTTTAGAAAATATCGATTGCAGTCGCTGTAGACAACACAGGGAATACGTGTACTTCAACTGTCAGTCATTCTTCCAGAAGTCAATACCTAATATTCTCCTTTGAATACCCCATTCAAAGGCGTCCTTCTATAAGTATGGAAGATTATTTGCATGTTAAAGAATTTACTTCCGTCGTGCACTGGAAATGCTTAGTTAGCTTACAATGGATATAAGAAAGCACTATATCTTGTTTATGTTAGAAAATATTAACATCCACAAAAACTAAAACTTCAGCCACAAGAAAATAAGTATTATTTTACAAAATGTAATCATTCAGCACGATTACACTCATAGTTACTTAATTATGCAATAATATCGCACAAACACCATGCTATGTGTGAATAAGACTCAAAGTGTCTAAATAAAGAGAATTTAATATATTATTATGGGAAAGTGTTTAATGCCATAACATATTGTATAATTGGTCATAAAATGTATTATTACAAGAAATGAGTGTCACTGAATAAAGTAATTAATGATACATTAAACATAACATGAAACAGTTGAGGGCTATTTAAATGTGAAGCAGATGTTTGCAAATTGCACCTTACCATTTTGTTCCTTTCGACACATTAACTCAGATTCTGAACTGTGACTTTATTCAAGTTCTTCATTTCCTATAAAAAACCTCTAGACTAATTAAACATATTTGTTAATTTTTCATTTCAGAAGAAGAAGAAGAAAAAAAAAAGAAACTTGCGGAAGCCAGGAGTAGGTACTATTATTTAGTACTAGCAATAATACTAAATAGTAATACTAATAATAGGTATTATTAGTATTATTAGTATTAGTATTGTTATTAGTATTATACTGGTATTCTTCTTCTTCTTCTTCTTCTTCTTCTTCTTCTTCTTATTATTATTATTATTATTATTATTATTATTATTATTATTATTATTATTATTATTATTATTATTATTATTATTATTATTATTATTATTATTATTATTATTATTATTATTATTATTATTATTATTACTATTACTGCTTTATTATTACATTATTATTATTATTATTATTATTATTATTATTATTATTATTATTAGTAGTAGTAGTAGTAGTAGTAGTAGTAGTAGTAGTAGTAGTAGTAGTAGTAGTAGTAGTAGTAGTAGTAGTAGTAGTAGTAGTAGTAGTAGTAGTAGTAGTAGTAGTAGTAGTAGTAGTATTGTTAGTATTGTTTTTGTTGTTTTTGCTATTGTTACTATTGTTGTTATTGTTATAATTATTCAGCCATATTTTCACTATCATGGTCGTGGTATTGGGGCATTTTTAAAGGCTGAAGAACGAAGATGACGCTTTGCAGATTTTTCAGCGCTACAGCCACCACAGCTAAGGATAATACCCTTTGAGTTGACTCAAAAACGAAAGCAGAAGTAAGTTCATCAAAGTCACTGAACGAGGATAACAATTTCTCTGTAGACTGCGATGTTAATATTTGGGAAACGTTTTATGTATACATTTTCAAACCACGTTTGTAAGTGGTGCACAAATTGAAAAAATCTGATGTGTTGCAATCACATGGCTTTTTCTACTCTTGTACTAACCATTCTTACAAACTCTTATACCTCTCTCCTTCGTGTTAGTTGAGATAAGCATTTGCACAAATTATCTTATTGCTTATTTCCTTGTAGATGAAAGGGGAATATTAGAATACAGTAGGCTGTGAGCGATAGTCAGATCTTTTAAAGCTTTGAGATCCTGTTCTCTTTGCACACTTAACATATAAAAAAATGAACAAGGATGTTCCATTTAAAATTTTCGGAATCTGACACAAATGACAAGGAACATCTCCAAAATGGTTCACTCTACAAGAGAATTTAGTCGGACATAAAGTGTATGGTTTAGTGAGATCTACATCTTTTGTGTGTTAAGAATTTGTCTATCTCTTACGCTATCCGAGTTATTCAAAAGTTATCCAGAGTAAATAGGACTACATAGGTTATGGCCAGAAAATTCAACATATACATTTCATTTGGCATACAAATATCTTAGACATACGACATTTTAATCAAAATCGTTAGCGCCATTTTCAAGTAAATCAATATTATCGAAAAATTTTCCATGTAATGGATAGCTTAGAGTGGGGCAATTTTCTTCAAAATATTCGTGTCGTGTCCTTGAAAGCCATTAAACTTACATTTAAACTTTGGTTTTTAACCGAACTTTCGTTTTTGAGTTATGCTGTCCAAGGCTGACAGACATACAAACGGGCCTTTTTCTAAAAATACTTTTCTCTGGATTCAGGGGGTCTCAAACTATATATTTCCGATGAAATCTCGACATCAAATTTTTGGGTGGAATACAATACTTCCTCTGTTTACCAGTAGAGAAAGCAAAAAGGGGGCCTTCCGTGTAAATTATCCTTAATTTTGCATTGAATTTAATAATACTAGAAATGCACCTACAAATTTTCCTCAAATATCTACATATAAAATCTCAATTCATTACATGAGCGATTCTTTAGTCGTTTCATGCCAACGAATGGATGATACTAATAGGTACCCCGCATATGCAAATGCATCTAAAAATGGGGAGTAAGGATTACGTTTCTTGAATTATGGATGGACTAACATACGGGATAGCTTCATTTCAGGGAATAGAGACCATAGCTCCTCTGTCCTGGGAAGAGTGCCGTCCGTAGGGTTATGAGGAGTGTAGATGGGAACCAAAAGCTGCAGTGAACAACACCAGGCTGATCAAGATGGCTCAAGACTCAGTCCTAAGTGAAAGAGTTTTGAGTCTACCAGAAGAGTGGTGGAAAGAAGGGCAGTTCCAGATTGTGTGTGCACCAGAGAGTAGCGGAGTACCCACCTTTCGCAGCATAACATACAGATTTGCACTGGGGCAAGCGGTCGTTGGCTTAATAAAGTGTTGTATAACGACGTATGTACCATTTCCTTGTCGAATCTGCTTCTTTTGACGTACAAGGCACTGTAAGAGTCTGTTCTTTTCGATAAACACAAACTGTTCTTTCCATGAAGTAGTCAATTGGCCTTCAGGGCTTGACGTAGTGCCGTATGTTATGAGAAATGGCACAACCTCAAGACTAGCAGGAAGCGCAAGCATTTGTGTAGGACCATCGCCCAATGACAAATTTAGTATTACACTTCCCCTCCAGCCGGGCTACGAGCACTGTTGCTGCGTACGTGAAAATATTCACGTACCTGGAACAGCTTGCTCTATTGAGTCATCCCCTGTATGATGATCAACAGGCCATAGACCTATGGAATTGAAGACTTTCCCCTCCTTGGGAAAAATCCCGGTGACGCCCGTATTGATATGTCATACATGTGCCAGTGCCGCTTCCAGTATTGTTTTCCCCATGAACCGGTGTACAACAGTAATCAAACACCTAAGTGTTGAGTTAAAATTGTATAAATGTTAATCAATCCTGATATATTGTAGCCCAATTGTATTTTAGAGTACACAACCCTGTTAACATATGTAGAGGTTACAAAAAGAAGCCATAAATTTGGTTACGTGTGGCTTCTGGATTTTCCTGTAGCTTTATTCCACATCCTGCAAAATTTATCTTTCCACAGGAAGTATATTTAGGAGTGAGTTACATTAACTCGCCAGCACAATTTCCATGCTTCCCTTGCATTATTCTCTTGAATAAAGAGACGCTCGTCTGCGTCTCCTCCTTTCATTCTCTTTCTCTCTTCGTATCTGATCACACAATGGCTATGAAAGAATCAGAAAAGCCTTTTGCTTTCTGATGTTTTGTATACTTCTTCGTTCAGTATTATTGGAACTAAAGCTTCAGTTGGTTGCCATAACTGCCCTTCTGCTTAGAGCAGGAAAAATTGTCCTTAGCTTAGTAATTACGGACTGGAAAATCTTAACTAGTACTTTATTTAACACCAGAGGAATCTTAACACATTAAAGCTAATCTGTAAAGTATTGTTTATTCCAACATGCATTTATAACGCCGTTTAGTTATATACTTTATACATTCCAATCCTAAGTTTAGCACAAGAAATATTAGTTCACTTTAAGGAAGTTAATTACATTAATAAGTGAATTAAGACCTGCCTCATCAATATATTAACAATTTGATGTCTTGCACTCACATGACCTTCTCTACTCTTGTACTAACTATTCTTAAAAACTCATTCCTCGATCTTCCTCATGTTTGTTGAGATAAACATTTGCACAAATTATGTTATTGTTAACTTTCTTGTAGGTGCAAGAGAAATTTGGGAATACAGTAGACTTTGAGTAATAGTAAAATCTTTTAAAGCTGGTCCTATATGACAGCTAAGATAGTGAATTACGACCTTTCATTTGAGAAAAGTATAATTATTGGAAAGCTCACACAAACATCAAGGAATATCTCCGAAATGGTTTACACCACAAAAAATATTCATTTGGACCTAAATTGTGTATTTTAGCAAGGTCTACCATTTTTGTACAAAAAGATTTCCTCTATCTCTTACGGTTTACAAGTTATCCAAAAGTCATCAAGAGTAAATAGGACTACATAAGCTATGGCCAGAAAACTCAAAATATACCTTTCATTTGTCATTAAAATATCTTAGACATATGGTATTTTAATCAAAATAGTTTGAGCCATTTTCAAACACATCAAAGTTTAAAAAAAAAAATTCTATGTAAAGGGCAGTTTAGGGTGGAGGAATTTTCTTCATAATCTTTTCGTCGCATCCTTAGAAGATATTAAACTTATACACTACATTTGGATTTTAACCGAATTATGATGTCCACAGCCAGCCCCCCCCCCCCCCCCCCCACACACACACATACATACATACACGCCCGTGCGCGAATCTTTTTTTCCCAAAATGCTTTTTTTTTGGATTCAAGAGGCCTCAGAACGTATATTTCCGGTGAAATCTCGACGTCGAATTTTAGGGTGGAATACAGTACTTCCTCTAATGTAGTAGAGAAAGTATAAATCTGATGTGTTGCACTCACATGACTTTCTCTACTCTTGTACTAACCATTCTTACAAACTCTTATTCCTATATCTTCTTCGTGTCAGTTAAGATAAACATTTGTACAAATTATCTTATTGGTTATTTTCTTGTAGATGCAAGGTGAATATTAGAATACAGTAGGCTTTGTGCGATAGTCAAATCTTTTAAAGCTTTGCGATTCCGTTCTCTTTGCACACTTAACATATAAAAAATGAACAACGATCTTCCATTTCGGAGAAAATTTTAAGTTTTTCGAAACTGACACACATAACAAAGAATATCTCCGAAATGGTTCACCCTACAAGAAAATTTATTCAGACATAAATTGTGTATTTTAGCAAGATCTACATATTTTGTATAGTATGATTTGGTCCATCTCTAACGGTTTACCAGTTATGCAAAAGTCGTCCAGAGTAAATACGACTACAGGAGCTATAGCCAGAAAATTCAAGATATACATTTCATTTGTCATAAAAATATCTCAAACATATGGATGGCATTTTAATCAAAAACCGTTAGAGCCATTTTCAAGAAAATCGAAATTTTCGAAAAATGTTCCATGTAAAGGGTAATTTACGGTGGGGCTATTTTCTTCAAAATCTTCGTGTCGCATCCTTGAAAGACATTAAATACCAACTTTGGTTTTTAACCAACTTTTCGTTTTTGAGTTATGCTGTCCATAGATGGACACACAGACACACACACGGACCTTTTTCTAAAAATGCTTTTTTTGGATTCAGGGGGTCTCAAAACATATATTTCCGGTGAAATCTTGGCATCGAATTTTTGGGTGGAATACAATACTTCCCCTACTTATCAGTAGAGGGGGTAAACATGGGTTGTAAGCCCTATTGTGAACACCTGATATGTATATATACATATACATATATGTGTGTGTGGGGTGTGTATTTCATGGGAAGTGATAAGGTTGCTTATTGGTACTAGAGTAGGGTTGACACTAGAGAGGACACGAGGTTTGAACCATCTCCCTGTTTGGTTCTTCGGTTTGCCTACCGTCCAAGGCACTTCTATTCTGTCACACTGGCCCGAGAAGTCTTACCGTCCCACAACACAGCTGGAGGGAGAAGGGAGCAGAATGGCACCGAGTATCACAAAATAACACACCGTGGAAAAGAGGTGAGAGACTTTTTACACATATTTCCTCTAAGATGGTTTGGTCACCTAGTTCGCTAGTCCTCAATGCTCTAGATTGCTACCTAGGAGCTACTTAAACCCCAGAGTGTGCCACATAATGCCCAACAGTTTATTAGAAGTGAAGTAAAGTATCAGAACGGAGATACATTTGATCCATCCATTTACTGAACCCAAGGCACTAGATAATGTTGGTGACGGGGTGGGACACTGTTTGGCTGTAAATGGTGCTGGCTTCGTACATTTTTGTGACTGTGAGAATTGATCATCTTCATTACTTGGAGTAGACAGTATTGCCTGTTCCTGCTTCACAGTTTCTCACTCTTAGGTCGTGCTATATCTCGTCTTCCAATCGGCTTATTATTTAATGCAAGTTTTGGTAGTCTCGTGTCCTTCATTCTATTTATATGCTGAAACCATTTATCTGTATGTTACTTCATTCTTTCATTCATACTACAAATGTGAAATTCCTCTCTTATATCTTCATTCCTAGAGTGATCCAATCTTGTACTTCCTCTTGTTCTCCTTATAAATGCCATTTCAGCACTCCATACTTTATTATGAATTCCTTCTGTGTTTACCCGAATTTCGGATGCATAAAGAAGAAAAGGAGCTGCAATTGTTTTATAAAATGTAATTCTTGTGTCTTTCCTTGTTTTATTCTTCAAAGTTCGATAGATAGTACCACACATCATTTGAAAGTCTGATAATTTTGTATGATTTCATTTTCAGATTCATTTATTGTATTAATATCACAACCCAGATAATTAAAATGTTCAACTTGTTCAAATGATCTTCCTACTAAAATAATTTTAGAACGTATTTGTGGTTTTTCCCAGAATGCTAGTACTTTTGGCTTTGCAATAGAAATTATAAAATCTTATCCTTGACATGCAATATTTAAATAATGTAAAGCTCTCGGTAGATCATCTTCATTATTTTGAATAATGATTACATCGATAGAATACAATAAAACATTTAAATTTGTATTAAAATGTAATATTCCTGGATTTAGTACACTTTTCCACTCATGTAATAGGTCATTAATATAAATATTAAACAACGTATGTGACAGTGTGCACCCTTGTCTTACTCCTCTATTTATATAATGTTTTTGACTTTTATTTCTACCTATGTTTTATTTCAATTCTTGAGTTACAATACAAACTTTTTATTGTCTTATCAGACGTTGTGGATATCCGTTATTTTTCATAATTGTCCATAATAATTTCCTATTTACTCGGTCCAATGCTTTAACAAAGTCAACATAGGCCACATGGGTTTGAAGTTTGAACCCTCTTCGTTTTTCAAACAACTGCTGTTCTGCGAAAATGCTGTCTCTTGTGGAACGTCTAATTCTAAAACCACTTTACTCTTCACTTAATACACTTTCTGATATCACTTTAAGTCTTTTATTTATAATTTTAGCACAAACCTTATATAGTGAGTTTAACAAGCTAATTCCTCCATAATTCTCACAGTTATTTCGGTCACCCTTTTTAAAAAGGGATGTTACTTCTGCTATTGCCCATGGTCCAGGTATTCTGCAATTTCTCTAACAGTAGTTGATTAAGTGTAGCAGTCGAAAATGCAAAAGGATTCCTCCATATTACAACAATTCCATATTAATCCCATAAAGACCTGTACTTTTCTATTTTTAGTTTCTTTCAGTGCCCCATCTAGTTCATCTATGGTGACTTGATCAACGTCCTCAACTTCCACATTTAAATTTTCTGTGAGAATTGATAATTAATTAGTAAATTAAGAACAAATAGATTGGTTTTAAACCAACAATGATCAGAAAGCTATTATTGTGCACTATTGGAATGCTTCTTTGCCTGGTTCACTAAGGGTATTAAATACAGTTTCAACATTCTATAAATTCTGAAGTTATCATTTTGGAAAGAAAATATGTTTCAAACAAATCATAATATGTAAAACTTGTATGATGGTTCCATTCACAGTTCTGCAGTTGCCCATGCTCAGCCCACTTGAAGGCCATTGTGGTGCGGCCACTTACGTTGCCTGTCATACTTCGTACGAGAATCAAAAAGGTCAAACTTTAACTTGATTGATACATTTAAAAGCTATGGCTAATATTCCATGCTTTTTGTTCAGCATGCAGATTGTTTGTGTACCGATTGTATATCAGCTACACTGTTAATGTTTCAAAAATGTATCCTCGTCGCTTTGAGGGTCGTCGAAACAGAAATGCTACAAAACATCTTAACGTGATGAAAGATTAAGAAAGTTTTCTTCTTGCAATACTTTTGTGTTATTTGCTATGTGATACTTTTGAATAATGCGTTTGAAGTTAGATTAAATGCACGAAATCTAATGACAGTGAAGCTAACTTATGTTATTAGGTACCTAAGTTACTTTTTCTATGTTTGTTTATAGTAAGTAGAGGAGATATTGCACTCCACGCAGGAATCCTATACAGATATTTCACTGAAAATACAAGTTTTGAGAGGCTCTGAATTAAAATAAAATCAGCTTTAGAAAAAATGTGTATATATGTGTTTATTTGTGTATGTGTGTGTGTCTGTCTGTCAGTCTATCTGTCTGTCTGTCTATATGTCTGTCTGTCTGTCTGTCTGTCTTCCAACAGTATAACTTAAACGAAAAGTCGGTAAAGTGCCAAATCTGATATTTAAGTCCAGCGACTCCCAAGGACGCAAAACGATGGTTTTTTATAAAATCCCGCCATCCCAAGCTACTTTTAATATGTGAAAAAGTAGCTTTATTTTTTACTATACCGAAAGTGACTGTAATGAATTGAACTAATATACCACATATTTAGCATATTGGCACATATACTAGGAATATTCTTGAAGTCCTCTTAATTCTGAATAAGTTCTGTATAAATGGCAAACCCGAGTAGCAAGAATAGTTTACAGAAAACCTGGTAGAAAAAATCATGTGAGGCGCACAATACTTTTAATACTACACAGCTAAAATGTTAAATTTTGTCATTCCGTAGTATTCTGTACATAGCAAAAGAGGTAAAACTGCTGAACTTCCTTAAAGGGATTATTTACTCACCGAAAACCTGGTTTGATCATCGCAGAGACAGCGACTGTTTCCGTGGTCATTCTGAAAACAAAAGCCGCACAAAGGACTTGTGCTGGCAGGAAAATTAGAGACCCATATTCCAAACACGTACTACAGATAACGATGAAAAGTGGTTTGTATGCCCTCTTTATAATATAGAGGGCGCTCTTTTGTTCAGCTTACTGTGGACACTTCCCGTAGCATGCATTAAAGTTGATACGTTTATTTCTGGAACACTATTCTCCTCCAGAATCCTCTGTGGGAAAACTGATATGTGTGACCTAGCTACCCTCTGATCTCGTCCTGTCATGTGCGCCATGATGCTTGGCACATTTTCTGCATAATATGTACCTCACGCATTTCCTCGTTCCAACCTTACGAGGTACCGCGATATGTATCATTGATTTAAATCCAAACTTTGGATATCGATATTTCACTGAGATGCCGGAGGCACCGTGAATACATTAAAAATAAACAACAACAGTATGATGTGTTGCACTCACATGACTTTCTCTACCTTTGTACTAACCATTCTTACAAACTCTTACTCCACTATCTTCTTCATAAGTTGAGATAAACATTTGCAGAAATTACCTATTGCTAATTTTCTTGTAGATGCAATGGGAATATGGGAATACAGTAGGCTTTAAGCGATAGTCAAATCTTGTAAAGCTGGTCGCAATTTGAAGGCTTTAAAATTCCGTTCTCTTTGTACTGCCAGGAGACAAAAAAGTGAATAACGACCTTCTAATTGAGAAAAGCAAAGTAATGCAAAGTTCTCACAAATAAGAAGGAATATCTCCAAAATGGTTCGCTCCACACACACACACACACACACACACACACACACACACACACACACACACACACACACACACACACACACACACACACACATGCATTTGTACATAACTTGTGTGTTTCAATAAGATCTACATTTTTTGTGGAGTAAGATTTGGTGTATCGCTTACGGTTTACCAGTTATGCAAAAGTCATCAAGAGTAAATAGGTCTACATATGCTAAAGTCAGAAAATTCAAAATATACATTTAATTTCCCATAAAAATATCCTAAGAATATGGCATTTTAATAAAAATCGTTATATCCATTATTGAGAAAATCAAAATATTCGAACAATTGTCTATATAAAGGGTAGTTTAGGATGAAAGAATTTTCTTGAAAATCTTCGTGTCGCATTCTTCAATATCAATTTTGGTTTTTAAAGGCTTTTCGTTTTTGAATTATGCTATTCATAGATGGGCACACACAGACACACACACACAGAGGGAGAGAGAGAAAGAGAGAGAGAGACACACACGGACCTTTTTCTAAAAATGCTTCTTTTTTAATTTCTGGGGGCCTCAAAACATATATTTCCGGTGAAATCTGGATATTAAAATTTTGGGTCGAATACAATACTTCCCATACTTGATATACGTAATAGAGAACGTAATAAAACCTTAATAACAGGCTTGTTTACAAAATACTCGTTTGTGTGTGAGAAAGAGAGATTGAGTGAGTGGGTGAGTGAGTGAGTGAGCAAGTGAGTGAATGAATGAGTGAGTGAGGGAGGGAGGGAGTTAATGAGTGAGTATAAGCGGCATAATCCTATAAAAAAATGTTGGATAAGAACACAATTTTATATTAGGCGTATATAACCATTTAATATTAATACTATGACTTAAGCAAGCACGGTAATGGATTTCACGAAATTTCCCCATATGCTAAATACATTATTGCGCCTACTATTCCTGGAGAAAAGAATGAAGTGAGAACCACAGGAGGCTGCAGGCCTCAAGCAGACAAGCCATAGAGACTCGCGGAAGTCCCTAACATGTCTGACTGAAAACCGGTTTCACTGCTGGATCTGCACATAGAAAACAATGAAGGATCCTTCCAAGGTCTCTAATGTCCACGGGAACTACTCACTGGGATCAGCATCTCCGTCATCTTTCACACGAAACCTACAATCACACATGAAAAGGAAACAGAATGAAAGGGAAGTGAGGGAATGGAAATCGTGATAGATGAGAAACCATCCCAGCCTAATGACCAGCGAAAACCACAAAAAACCCCAAAGTGAGAGTCGGGGGTCGACGGATATCGAACGCGGACCTCCTAAATGTCTCACAGAATACGAGGAGGGAACTCGCTGGGTAGTGCCCAGAAGAGTGGGCAGAGGATGTCAGGTGAATGTAACATCTGTGGTCATGCAAAAAGAACTACATCTCAAAACCATTACAATGGGTTTTTAAAAGATTTGTCTATGGATTATGCCAATTTTATCTGTAGTAATGCCACGAAAGGGTTTCATGTAACAATGTTTGTAAGCGCGAAGAGCGAGAAAAATTGTTCCAGACATGAAAATCTAGAGTGGTATTTGTTGAGAGCATTCCACGAAATAATTAGTAATTTATTCATTCATTCATTCGTTCGTTCGTTCGTTCGTCGTTCGTTCGTTCGTTCGTTCCTTCATTCATTCATTCGTTCATTCGTTCATTCGTTCATTCATTCATTCATTCATTCATTCATTCATTCATTCATTCGTTCGGTCGTTCGTTCGTTCATTCGTTCATTCGTTCATTCGTTCATTCATTCATTCGTTCGTTCGTTCGGTCGTTCGGTCGTTCGGTCATTCGTTCATTCGTTCATTCGTTCGTTCATTCATTCATTTGTTCGTTCATTCGATCGTTCGTTCATTCGTTCGTTCGTTCATTCATTCATACATTCATTTAATACTACTCAATATGAATAGTGATTTAAAAGTAAACAACTTACAACTACTTTCATATATTTTAATTAAGATTTATTTCCCCAGTTGGCACTACAACTAATCCAGTAGACTGGTAGAACAACAATTTTATAGTTTAATCCAGCGAAATGAGGAAATATAAATATGACATCTGAAATTGATTCCATACACATGACCTGCTCTTTTCCGTACCTTTTTACTTTGGCTCTTCGCTTAAAATATTAATATGCTTACTAGAATACTTCAGATGTTCAGAAGCGTAAGAAAACATTTAGGTTGGCGGAACCGCAAGGAGGTGGTGATATAACCAACGCGATAATACCACGACCAAGAGGTGATAGTCCGGCATGAGTGGAATTATCGCCATAATACATAGAACGAAACATATAATAAACATTTCTGCAAATGTTTATCTGAGTTAACAGAAGGCAGGTAGAGGAATACGATTTTGTAAGAACAGTTTTGTAAAACACGGGTAGAGATAGTCCTGTGAATGTGGTATATGATTTGTTGAAGCTTTGTCGTGCCTTACTATGCGAAATCCTGAACAGGGTACGGAATTTCAAACTCAACTTTAGTGACACGCTTTTAAATATCATTATAAATGCGGTTTCCTCTGTCCCTCTTGAACCTACAACAAAATCTATTATGAAAATATTTGTAATGAATATCACAAATCACATGCATTTTTTCAATGCACTTCAGTGTTGATTTGGATAAACAAGACAGTATTATAAAAATAAAACTTCAGATTGTGCAATTCGAGGTAAAGTTATAACTTCACAATGCCTATCTTTCCAATCATTTAATTTCTTTTCATTGGAGGAACTAACGGTTCTAACGCATTGTTGGAATGAAAAATACATATCCTAAGTTCTTAGGAGTTATGACCTATTTTACTCTTTTATGCTGATGGGTACCATGTACTTAACAGCATGTACATT
Source organism: Tenodera sinensis (assembly GCA_030765045.1). Classification (NCBI taxonomy): domain Eukaryota; kingdom Metazoa; phylum Arthropoda; class Insecta; order Mantodea; family Mantidae; genus Tenodera; species Tenodera sinensis. The sequence goes on from CM060962.1 coordinate 241,597,062, forward strand.
ACATTATTACGTACATTACATCTATGTGCCTTCATTAGAATTCCTAGTTTCTCCTTGTGTCTTCCTCTCCCTTTCGTAACTGGGAGTACAATGGATTATGCTGGATTTGCACAAACATCTGTTAGATTTTCCTTAACTAAACTCTTGCAAGCAAAATCCAACTCGCAGCTTTTATCTCTTTATCTGGTTTCGTTTACCCAATCTTCTTCTTTCCTTTCCGTTTGATCTTAAAGTGGCTCTTTCATGGCTGATGGTCGAGCAGAAACCACCTCAGCATTTGCCTTGTCAACCATAACCACCAAAAAGCCCATATCATGAGCTGAAGGTCTTATTTGTTTTCTAACATACATATTTCAAATAGAAGGAATGAATTAATAATAATGGTGAATTCTCTTTATCTTCTTTTCTACGAAAAAACCTAGTTTGGTGTACATTTCTCATATACCTTAAGAAAACACCTAAATGCCTATTTTACACTACTACTATTACTACTACTGCTACTACTACCTCTACTACTACTGCTACTACCACTACTTCTGCTACTACTACTACTACTACTACTACTACTACTATTACTATTACTATTACTATTACTATTACTATTACTATTACTATTACTATTACTATTACTATTACTATTACTATTACTATTACTATTACTATTACTATTACTATTACTATTACTACTACTACTACTACTACTACTACCACCACCACTATTACTACTACCACCACTACTACTATTACTACTACTGCTACTACTACTTCTACTACTATCACTACTACTACTTTTACTATTACTGCTGCTACTACTACTTCTACTACTACTACTGCTACTACTACTATTACTATTACTGCTGCCACTACTACTACTATTACTGCTACTACTACTGCTACTACTACTACTACTACTACTGCTACTACTACTGCTACTACTACTACTACTGCTACTACTACTATTACTGCTATTACTACTACTACTACTATTACTGCTACTACTATTACTTCCACTACTACTACCACCACCACCATTACTACTATTACTACTACTTCTACTACTACTGCTGCTGCTACTTCTACTACTAGTACTACTGTTACTGCTACTACTACTACTTCTACTACTACTGCTACTACTATTACTACTAGTATTACTGCTACTACTACTACTACTACTACTACTACTACTACTACCACCACTACTACTAATAATACTACTACTACTACTACTGCTACTACTACTACTACTACTACTACTACTACTACCTCTACTACCACTACCGCTGATACTACTACTACTATTACTGCTACTACTTCTACTACTACTACTGCTACTACTGCTACTATTACTGCTACTGCTTCTACTACTACTACTGGTACTACTACTACTACTACTACTACTACTACTACTACTACTACTACTACTACTACTACTACTACTACTACTACTGTTGCTAATGCTGCTTCTGCTGCTGATGATAATGATGATGGTGCCAGACACATAACAACCTAACCGTGGGAATTACCAGAATTGGTTTTAAAGGATAAAGAAATTGATTACGATGACATTTGTAGAGTGATATACTTCGTTATTCCTTCTAGTGTATTGATATATGTTGAAATATTTCCAAATCTTGAAATTCTGTTACTTGCAAGTTTTGAGATAATAATTAGACCATGATACATTTTGTTTTTATATAATGATAATGTGGTTAATGTTAGAAAATGGAGGAGCCACATCATGGCATGTAAGTCACACATAGGTTTCAAACGTTATTGATCGTGTATAACTACTCCCCAGTGTTACAGAAAAAAGTAGATTGCTTAAGTACTCAAGCAGTACGCAAAGAATGCATTTTCAATACACATATAGTTGGACCTCATTGTCTCATACACTACTTTGGAGTGGCAGATAATATTCCGTGTAATTGATTCAATTTAAAATCATCAAAACCTTGAGAAGGAAGAAGACAATCTCATTGTTCAAATATTTTTAAACGTCGCTTAACATCCTCTACGCAATATAATCAAACATTTTTACGGCTTGACCTTTTCAATAAAACTATGTGAAACTCCTCCCGCCGTGGTAATATTATTCAACGCCATTACACTTTTCAGTGTGAGCAGCTTTGAAAATACATTTTTTTCGTAAATCCTACAAATTTGGAACATCTGAAAGCAATCATGAAAGAAAAATTTGAAGCGCTAAACTGTCAGTTGTATACATATTTTTTAATAAAAATGTATAGAACCAAATGGGAAGAATTTATGTAAGTTGTAAATTTTAATTTTTCAACAATTTAAATAATATTGAACTTAATAGCATGGGTGCTGTTTTCCTGAATTTACTGTTTGTTACATTTTAATTTCTCAGTCAAATGGCTTTCAGCGCACTCTGTATATTCAAAATAAAATTAAGGGATTTTGAAGTTTCGAATCTATATTTACATTCATAAATTACATTTTTCGTACATCACAAGATAGTAGAAAAGAAAAACATCTTGAGCTATGAGTGAATAAAATCAAATATGTATTTAAATCACTGGAAACAGCAAGTTATTTTAATACTTTGAAATTACAAGTTTAAACGCTCTTATGATTAATCACTTTTCTTTCCTTTCTTTCAGATACTGGCTCAGGAATCGGTTTAAGCTCTTTTTTAAACAAATCCACAAAAAACTACCAATTACCTTTTTTGCGTTGGCCAACAAACAGGTATATAAGGGTCAATCTTAAAGGAAGAAAGTCATGTCATCTCAATAACTGGAGAGTGCACATAATGTTAGTCAGTGCTTAATGTGCAATGCTCTTTATAGCTGCGTTTATTCTGGATGCAAACTTCTAGATAATCGCTATTCAGAGAAATTAAAATTACATAATGAACCATACGTCGCTTTTGAACGATACGTGAGAGAGCCTCTGGTTATAGATCAGAACCCAATAACATACTGGGTGTGAAAGGTCAGGTGAAACATTTGTAGACACAACATTGCATGTTTCTGTAAACCACTGCAATATGACAAAGTCACAGAGACCATGTAAGCACCACGTTCATCCACCATTTCATCCATACCGTGGTGCTAATGGATAAAAAAAGCTGGTGTGTTGCATTCATGAGTTGCTCTGCTCACTATAGTTATTTATAGCTTCCACAAACAATTGTTACGAAAGCTTATAAGTTATAGGTAATTCAGCGAAGAGGGACAGCTTAGACTTACACAGATCTATTACGGCTAGTAATAGGTGGTACCTTAATATGTATCCACTTGACCTGTAAGTCCTTCTTTCTCTTGCCCTAACAGTTTTCGCTCAAACCAATCACATAGCTTACTACTTGATATATTTGCATAGTACAACTGCCCCGCGAATGGATAACGCCTGTCAGTATAGACTATCCGTTTTGCTTCACATGTCAATGCATGACCTGCTGTCCTAGGTAGTGAGAGGTCATTGGCCGTGCCTCGCTACCGCGGAGCCTGCCCACTCTGTGTCACGTCTGCTGCTCCACGCATTCGTGGAAAATAATAGGTGTCTTGCGAAGGCCACGCCTACTTGGAGATACTAACTTGAAAATATACTACTCTTAATATGTAAAATTATAAGTTCGCAAACTGTGCAAATATTCATGTAATATTGTTCATTACACTGTACTCAATTACCAGTACAAATGTTTGCTCTCATATCCCATAAAAGCCTTTATATTACGCGAGCTCTTGAAATACAAGGAAAATAGTAATATTGACAATATCTTAGGTTTTGAGTGGGTCTTATTGTTATTGGGTTTCCTTAGTAAGAATTCACTGTTTATGATTGGTAACTAACCTGTTAATAAAACTAAGGGTATCAGAATTCATGTACAAAATTCGGGTTCAAATATTCTTCAATCGTTTCACAAAAATATTGATAAAAAGTGTGTTAGGCCGTTTTGTTACATATTCTCCGAAAAATCATCGAGTCATCGATTTAGCTTAATGTAATAATATTCTTCCATTCTATGCAGATGTATATATATATATTGTAATAAACATTTTAAGCAGAGCACAAAGCAGATAGTTGACCGTTCGTTTTCCAGCCTGTTGTTTTCTCTCTTGTGATAGCTTAGTAAAAAACTAACGAAGGTATTTAAAAAGCACCAGTCACTATTGAATTTAATGATGAATGGTGTTTTGGTTTTCACGTGTAGCTACACTATTCCTGTTACATTTGTTGCGTAATCCACTTTGGTTTGTCATAGGAGTTAACAGATAATAAGTAGAATATAATACTTAGTATTATTAGTGAATAAGGTTCGGAAGCTGAAGACCCATAAATTACCTAAAAGGAGTTTTAAAAATAGGTACCTAAAGTATCTAAAAATGATCCAGAAAGGTGAAAATGGACATAAAGGAGTAGTCCAAATTAATCAATAATTTGTTTTTCTGTGTTTTCTGCCTGTTTTTAATACCAAATATGATGCTGGATATCGAACTAACTTTATGCACTAATTTTCTCATCTCGCAACATTTGCAGGAAAAAATACTTTCATGAGTAGAAAATTCCTCTGTTCCAAATTTAGATACAAGTTCTCTCAAAACGGAAGCTTTGCTAGACTTAGTTTTAGACACATTTGCTGAGAATTTCTTCCACAGAGTGTGATATTGCAGTCCAAGATAAGCTGCACACAACGTACCCACTCCTACCCTCTGGTAAAGATCATTGTCACGATATTGGTAAAAAATAGTGAATATTTAAATAAGTTTCAGTAGTTTTTCATAGGACATATGTGCGCCCGTGTGCCCCGTGTATGCCCGTGTGTCCGTGAGTCCGCGTATATGTGTGTATGTATGTATGTGTGTGTTTGTAAATGTGTATGTACGCGTTCCAGATATGACTCTTCTTTTTTGTCCACGGGTATACATTCTTGTGGAATTACACATCCAATTCGGAACAAAAAAAAATTTATATTTTCGAAACCGGCTGATCAAAGAATAAAATGCCATTATACTTTCTTGTTTGTAATGCTTGTATAAAGCACATGGTACAAAAAATGTGTTTATGACTTCAATACAATATAAACGGCAATTTCAAGTACATATCTTGTGGCCATTCTCAGCAGTTCCTGTTGGACAGGTTAAGTTGGAAAAAAATCAGGAAAAGAAAAAAAAAAAAAAAAAAAAAAAAAAAAAAAAAAAACGAAAGAAAGAGCTAAATGCTGTTAAATGAAATGAAAAAGTCTAAAAAAAGTACATTTAAACCAAAAAACGCCATAAAGTTCAGAAAAGGACACACAAAATTCACAATTTTCTAGCCTGTAATGACCCCTGAACATTGTACATGTTGGGCCTCGTTTTTAGACACTAGAATGAAAAATGGATTTTTCTTCAACTTCCTAGCCCAACTAAAGAGCAAAAATTTGTTAACATTTATTTCTGATTGACGATTTCATGGATTTGTGATATGGTACTCAGATTAAGCCATCCATGAAAACGTCCTGCCATTAATTGCGTATGTAATACTTCAACAGGATTTCCTCCCATTGGGGGATCTGGTCCGGGGTACACTCAGCCTCGTTAGGTCCCTGGGGAGCCAATTGAGAATTAGCGAAGACCGCAAGGAAGGGAGGCTCGGGGTGCTGGCCACGTCCCACTTTCCAGTACTGCACTCCACCCATGGCGCCAGTGGTGGGCAGAGGTGGTCTGGCAGTAGACCAGAAAGAGCTGTTACGCAGCGGGTTTAGTTACTACTTAGACAACATCCCACTTAATTTTAATTCTGAAAAGTCTCAAAATTAGTGAGTTGTAATACAAAAGAGATTCTTGACTATGATTTGGCATTAATATATGTTTTTAAGGTTGGTGGTTAGTATACAGTTTGAAATGGAGCAAGGTGGCGCCGTGGGAACATGTGTGTCGCGCATTCGGGAGGTCTCAAATTTTGTTTCCCGGTGACCGCCCCCTCTCAGTCGTGGTATATGTATGGTTTTCCCTGGTCGGCAGGCGAATGTTGTTTCTCGTTTCCTGTGTTCATTAATTCCTTCGTTGTCATCTATTTCACTGTAGGACCAGGAGACCGTGGGCCTCTTCGAGGGACCGCTGAGACGAATGGGCTTGAGAATGGGCTGGGGTGGCGGTGGATGTGTTCACGAACTAGAAACGTTGGGGACCCCGATGCTTGCACCCATCTTTAAACTAATGTGGTTGCCCTTTGCATCTCTCCTCTCAGCTATCCCCCCACCCCAGGGGTTGCGGTAGGAGCACAAAAGGCCGGATGTCTACGTGGGTAGCTCCTCCCCGGAATGCGGGGGCCCATTCATTCGTCCATATCTATTTAGTTTGAAAACAAAAGTGAACAAACATCGCATTTTCATACAAGTAATCATACTGCTTTCTTTCTTTTAAAACTTTTTCTCAAGTTTATAAAAATGCCTTAGTACTATCATTTCATAATTCAGTATTTTCTTTCGAGCCGGTTGTACTCAGGCTACATTTATCAGACTAATTCAACATCCTCTTTCGGAGATATAATTGGCGCTACCATATTTGATGATGCTATTCATGGTCGGATATAAAAGAACTGAGTAGCAGATACCTTAAGGGAGAGTAGTTCATTGCAATTAAATTTGTGCAAGATATGCCATTTCAGTAGCTGGTTCATTAAATTGGGTTATTAATGATTACTCCTGAGGCTGCTTTGTTGACTACCATCCTCTCAGTTGGTAACCGTACACTTGGTCGTTTTCAGCTACACAGTTTGCCTAATATGATTTTCGTTTACTTATTTTCTCAGATTTCGTATCCTTAATTATTCTGTGCGTCACTTGTAGGATATCTCTGGCGTTACATGTATATTATCTTTGACGGTATAACTTCCAAGCACCAACAAATTTAAGATCAGTAAAATTTGGTGAGAAAGAGGAAAGTGTTCGAACTTTTGGTTTTTGCTTTTTTCTTATACATAATACTTGCACTTGCATGCTGCACTTTTCGTTTTTAATATCACAATTTTTGAGCCCACAAATAGCTATTTAATTAGTTTTATAAAACCTGAAACTCAGTTTCTCTCAATTCGGGGTTTTTCAGCATTTTATTCAAAATGCTCCTAGGGGCACACTTTATAACGACTTAGCTTAAACCTTTCAGGACAGCGTCAGGAATTTTGGATTTAAAAATTTCTGTGCATTAGTTAACGCATCAAAAATTGCTTGAAAGTGATTATTTCCCGTAGCTCACATTGAAAAAGTTGAAAACCTCAAAAACGTGGAAACTAACTTGATTTTGATTTAAGTTTCTTTTTTCTAATTTTTTATTTTATGTTTAAGAGGGGAAGAAGACCGCACTTTCATTCAGGTTACCTTGATGCACCGGGCCCTAATGACCAAGTTGTCGACGGGCCCTTAAACCCAACACACTCACTCACCCCCCTTGATGCACCAAAATACTTTCTTCAGCTTAGAAAGTAAGATATGGAAACGAATGTTAGAGAAATATCTAGTATGAGTGAATGATTAGTTATTTTTCACCTCTCACAATTACATGATTATATAAAATATTGTTTCGTCTACGATAACTTTTGCATAACAAACTAACTTTCTTTATAACAGTGTCTGTTCTCCTACTTGGTTCCTTGCCTATATTAATTTAGGCTCCCAGTACACAATATCTAGTATGATTGAAGATTGTCAATTGGTTCTTTTACAAACACATCATAAATGTGAAGTAATGAGCTTAAAATTACAAAATCCTATAGCCTCAAGGTCGGGATGTCTTAGTGTTTGCTGCATCAGAACCTAGAAATCACGTGGTTTTTTTTTTCTCCCTCGATCTCTCTCTCTTTTTTTTTATTATTTTTTTTCTTTTTTCTTTTTATATTATATAAATATATAATGTCCTGATGGGTTACTAAGGTTTTTATTTTTTATTTATTTATTTATTTATTATTTTTTAATATAGATATATATAATTTTGATTATAGTTTAATTTTCGTATTTAAAGTGCAAGGTGTGTTATGTACGGCTGCATTGATTTGCTGAGACCAGAAGTTGTCAGTTGCCAGCGTGCCTGTCTCAGAAAACTGACCCAATCCTTCCTCTGCGCAACTGGGCCATTATTCTGTTTAAGGATCCAGTACAATGTTTCCGTTACCAGCCAAACCACACAGCGTTGAAGTGCGGTCTTCTGAAAATGAAATTCCAAACGCTGGAGCTTCTGAAGGGATGGTGGAGCTTGCGGTGGGCACCATTTGGAGATGTAAGTCCGGAGCTCTACCCAGATGACCTCAACCTGCTTACAGGAAGCAATCCGGTGGTCCAGTGTGTCAACGGCGGCACAAGAGGGACATGGTTTGACTGTGCCCTTCCATGTCGCCAGAGTTTATCCGCTGTCGGTATAGTCTCATTTAAGACTTCATAGGCGGTTTCCTGCCAATCACTTGGCACATGTTTGCAAAATAAATTCTGCCAGATCACTTTCCACTCCCTGGTATATTCCTCTGCCACTCTGGGAACCAGATGAACAGTCGTGAGCATACGATAGTGGTTCCGGGTGCATTCGAAGGCCGCAATGTCATCCTTGTTCTCCAGAAACCGTTTTAGGTGAAGGACAGTGGATTTAAATCCGTTGAGTGCCACCTGAGGGTTATGAAGCTGTTCCTTCCAGAAATTCTGATCAATTGATGAACCAGATCCTCGCAATGATTGCGTGGCGGTTTTCCCCAATAAGGCCATGCATTTCTTGGCAATGTCCACTAAGCCGCAACCACCTTTGGATGGAGGCAAACGTAGTTGAGGCCGGCTCCCCTTATATGATTTTCCAGTCCACAAAAAGTAACCAAGGAGTTGTTCCAGTTTCTGTGCGTCACGTTTTGAAATCGGCAGAATCTGTGCCACATACCAAATTTTGCTTAGACTATAAGTATGCAGGTACCAGATGCGTTGTAGCAAATTCAGGTTCCGGATCCTCTCCAGGGATAAGGAATGGCGCAAACTATTAATTTTTTCCCTCCAGTTAACAGCAATAGTATCTTCTATATTTGCCATAAAGCATATACCAAGTATCCTTGTAGTAGTGACACATTGCATCCCCAAGGTCTGTGGCGGTTCCGGCCAATTTCCTAATATTAGGATCTCCGATTTCTCAGCATCTAACACTGCACCGGACATCGTTGTGTACTGCTCCAATCCCTGTTGCGTGGTCGTCATATCTTCATTATCTGCACCCACCACGGTCACATCATCAGCATAGGCTGTAATTGTGAACCGTTCATTGTATACACTGACTCCTCGCATGGTTTGTCGCAACCTCTGGAGTAAAGGGTTCAATCCCAATGAGAACAATCCCATTGATAGCGGGCAACCTTGACGTACTGATCGTTTTAGTCGTACCGGCCTGGAAAACCATCCATTCCACAAGACTCGAGACTGTGCCGTGCCGTAGAGTCCCTGAATAAGATTGATTACCGGCACCGGAAATTTCGCAGCCGTTAAGCAGTTCCACAGGTACGAATGGCGCACTCTATCAAAAGCCTGTTGAAAGTCGAGATTGATCAAAGCCACCGCTTTATTGTCTCTGCGGAGATGGATCAACGTGTCACGCAGTTCCGCCAGTGTGACAATAATGTTCTTTTTCGATATTGCCGCTTGGTTAAAATGCAAGATTTCTGCATATGCACCTTTTAATCGGTTAGCCAGAACTTTCGCAAATAACTTATAATCAGCGTTTAGCAGCGTTATTGGACGATAATCCTTCATGGTGGCGGTTTTCTGTTTCTTCGGCACCAGGGTGATAACACCATCCGCAAAGGTGGCGGGAAACGCTGCTGTCTCCCACAATTCCGCATATACTTCTATCACTTCTTTCTTGATTATTGGCCAGAAGTTTCTATAGAATTCATAGGTGAGCCCATCAGGACCTGGAGATGTGTGTCGTCTGGCTTGTTGAATGGCGACCAACACCTCGCGCTCCGTGATAGGGCTGGTAAGTGTTTTTGTGGATTCCTGGGTGATGCCGGTGTTAAACAGTTCATGCTCCACACGCCTATCAGGGGTGTCTGCTTCTGGCGCTTCTTTAAATAAAGCTTGAAAATGATCCGCTATAAGCTGAAGCTGGGCGCGCGTTCCAACATGGGCAGTTCCAGTGTGCGAGTCCCGTATTGTTTGAGGATATCTTTCATGTCCCTTCTGCCGCTCCTTTGCGAAATAATAAAATGAGTTCTGTTCCGCTGCATGCATGGATTTCACTTTGGCTCGAACTTTGTGTCCTTCCAACTGGTGTAAGTGTTTTAATTTGATGATTTCTTTTACTTTTTTATCTCCGTCTGCACCTCATATCCCTCCCTTTGCTTCAGATGCAGCCCCCACAGCGCCTCATTGTAAAAATGTAGTAACTGCTTCTTGGCCTGTGCCCTCACAATACCCATGGATTTAAAAAGGGAACGAATCGCTGGTTTTGCCGTGTTAACCCATCAAAAACTTTTCCGAGTTGAACTTCTAAAGGCCGACTGTAACTGAAGCCATTTGATCTGAAATTGTTCCCGAATGTCTGTGTCCTCCAGCATAGAATTATTGAGTTTCCAGTAGCCACGGCCGGCGGTCTCAAGCCTTATTTAATTAATTTGCAATTGACGTAGTACTGCATGATGGTCGCTAAAAGCCACCGGAATGACCCAAATTCGATGGACATTTGGAGCCATTCCGGGAGATTGTAGATACTGTCGATCGATGCGTGAGGCAGAAGTGTTGCGGATGAAAGTGTATTCCACTTCATTCCCATGCTTGATCTCCCATGCGTCAAGCAGTTGCAGCTGTGTCACTAGGTGTTGTAGCATGAAGCTAAAATTCGTAGCACCTTTTTGGTCCTTCGCCTGCAGCGTGCAATTGAAGTCGCCTGCTAGCAGAAGTTCCTTGCCTTGTAGCAAATGCGGGGTTATATCGGTTTGAAAGAAACGCTCTCTCTTGTCTATTCTGTGTCCCAGCTGGAGCATATATTTTAGCCAGTATGGTCTCTTCCAAAGTAGCGGAGAGGACCCGGCCGTCGGGATCCATCTGAAAATTCTGCATGGGAAGTCCCTTCCTGTACGCTATTGCCGTTCCTCTGCCGTTTAAACCTAGGTTAACTTTATAGTCGTAATTGTAAAGAGCATCCAAGTTGTAAGTATTTACTTCTTGGAGAAAGTATATGTCAATGTTGTTCACCTGGAGGAAACTATTGAGCAGTTTTTGGGTTACTACATTTCTGCACCCATTCACATTCACTGTTGCCACCGTTCGTAGTTAGATCATGATGAAAGCGACGGTCGCAAAGATAGTATAACTCGGGCGTCTACGTTCTTGGCCTCGTGCATTGCTACTAGTGTGCTACTGTTCGGTCTCTGGATGTCTAGCTGGGGTTATCTGTGCCGGAGGATTTCCCCTAAGCCTTGGGTCACATAAGGACACCTGGGGCTTCCGTGTTACCTGAGGTAGGATCGGCGACTCCGCTTCTGTTGCCCTCGTATCAGGTTGAGAGCGATGGGATCCACCAGCCACCATTGCACGCCGATAAATTGCGACTGCTTCAGCTGACCTTGGTTGGTCCTCTTGGGATCTGTGTGGCCGTTCGAGTACTTGCGGTCGAGAATCACTCGCAGATGGTCGCGCCGCTACGGTGATGCCGAGGGTGTCCTCCCGGTAATGGGAGTCGGCTCCTATCTCCACCGCTGGGCACCTCACACTTTGTTGTAACTGTGCTGCTTCGCAGTCACTCTGGGGATTGCTTCCCGCGTCCCTCCTTGCAGGTAGAACCTCACAGGTGTTCCTGTCACCTTCCTCCTCCAGGATACTACTGCGAATCAATGCTGAGGCAGGCTCTTGTGTCAGTACTCCAGCCGTATCTGCTGTGTCTGTGGACGGGACTTGTAATTGGCGTGCCGCCTCATGGGCTCCTTCCACCGCTTCCTCCAGCTCCATTTGGTTATTCCAGGATGGTTCTTCCTTATGGGCTTTGCTTGTCTTCGCCCGCTTGGCCCGTTTCTTCTCGGTCAGGCGTTTCTCTTCTGCAGCTGTCTCAGTCACAGTTGGACCCACCTCGGGTGGTATTATCTCCTCCGGATTGGCCAGATGTACTCGTTTCCCAGTGGTATCTCGAACTATGGAGTCATACTCCCTTTGCGGTGCAGACCTTGCTGCTTCTTGTTGACTGTCCTTCACCACGGACGTTTGGCTGTTTTCATCCGTAGGATGCGCTCCCTCACTCTGCGTGTCCACTACAGCCTCCGTCGATTCTGTGTCGTTTCTCCGTCCAGTCGCCACTGGGCGCATTGCGGTCGGACAGTGGGGGCAAAATTTCTTTAGATGTGCCGTGCTACTGCAGACGTAGCAGGATCTGGGTTGGCCGGCGTAGGACACCGATAATCTGTAGCTGCCAATGACGATAAAACTAGGGATGTTCGTCTTCAGTTGCATCTTTACCGCTCGTACCCCATTAAACACCGGGAAGCGATATTGTCGGCTCCATTGTTCCTTCCGGACGTCATATACCGTTCCGTAACGCTGCAACGCTGCTTTTAAGACCTCTGCCGGGAGCTCTGGGGGTACATCAAACACTCGGACATTGACAGCATTACCGGTCACGTGTTCGATGAGCACTTTAGTCATCTCGCCATTCATGTATGTGAAAGGTGTTTCCACCGAGAAGGTATTGAGGGTTTTCTCCAGCAAGAGTGCCGATATCAATTTAACATAAATTGCGATTAACTGTATTGTATCCACTTGTTCCGCATTTAACCGTAATGTATCTGCTATGAAATCATGCACTTCATATGCCGACGGTCGTGTTGCACTTAAACTTGATCCAGAGGGTATTTTTCCTCGCGTACATTTCCATTTCTTTTCACTGCTAAATTTAGCTTATTACTCACTTTAAGTTCCTACACTTGGTGATAGACAATATCACTCACAGTGTGGTATATGTCTTTCTTGCTCTCACTCACTGTCAAGCCACACACGCTGTAGACAAAACAACCGGTTCTCCTGGTACGTCCGCTCTGTCCAACGCTCGGGCTTGACTGCTAAGTTGAGCAATGCCTGCAGAAAAATGTATTTGTGTTTGTATACTAAACGGAAATTAAACATTTGGGAGTGATACGATAAACCATAAGGTTTTAGGAGCATATTATATAATCGTATCAAAAAGTTTCTAATCACTGATAGAAAAAAGTAATATCTTAACAACGATTTGATACCGCAGGTTAACATTTTGTGTGAACCAAGCAAAAGAGTCATACAGCTGTATAAAATTCTGTGACAGGGGGCAAAAGTAGCAGTAACGTGGGGCTACCTCAGGTTAGATATGGAAAAAATGTTATGTTAGGGTGGTGGTGGTGGTGGTTGGGGTGGTGGTGGTGGTGGTGGTGGCGGCGGTGGTGGTGGTGGTGGTGGTGGTTGGGGTGGCGGTGGTGGCGGTGGTGGTGGTGGTGGTGGTGGTGGCGGTGGTGGTGGTGGCGGTGGTGGTGGTGGTGGTGGTGGTCGTGCAGGTTATGGCGGCGCTGGTGCTGGAGTTGGTTGGGTAGGTTAGGCTATGTTAGGATAGTCTTAGAAGGAAAGTAAGCAACGTTTGACCTGTTACCATTAGAACATAGAGAACTATACAAAAGAATCGCTAAATGAGGTTAAGATACATAGCATACTGGAGCAGTGTACAAAGACATTGACAATAGCTAGTTGAATAACAAGGTTGAAACGTCTTCTAGTGTTAGTTTAAGAAAGAGAGGGGGTAGGAGTACAAGAAGCATGAGTAATGTCGAACAACGATGAGCAAATGTCTATAAAGAGGTTTGCGGTTGAGTTAGTGAGTGAGTGACTGAGTAGGGTTTAAGGGCCCCTCGACAGCTAGGTCATTAGGGCCCCGGTTAAGTTAGGTTAGTCTTAGAAAGACCGCAAGCAATGCTTTAGGTGTGAACAGCACACTTTTTACAAAAGGAGAAATTTGATCGTGAAAGCATAACAAATCGCTAAAAGGGGTCTAGATGCTCATTAAAAGTATCAATAGGTGCTAAAAACGTGAAAACACCGAAAAATCTTGACAGAACTTCAAAAATTCGTAAAACCCTCCAGAATACTGCAAAAGTGGCTAGCATGCTTACCAAACTCCTAAATAGCATTAACGTACCGTGAAATGTTTAGGAACTGCGTTGGATTCACACGTTAGGGGTCTAATAGCTTCAAATTGTCTAAAGTTGCTGAAAAACATCTGCAAACGAATGCTAAATGTCTAAGTCTGAAACGGTACGGTGTGAAGGTTAGAATAGGTTATAGAAGAATAGAACGCTGAAGTAAACTAGGAATGAAATAGGTTAAGTTAGGTTAAAGTATCTTAATAAATAGGAACGTTTATGCTCACTTAGGTTAAGTAATGTTAGGGTAGGTTACACGAGTAGAAGTATGGAGCTTAGGTTATGTTAAATTATGAAAGACCAGAGTAAAAAGAGTGGGAGCTAGGTTAGGTTAGGTAAGGTTAGACGAGTAGAACTATGTAGCTTAGCTTAGGTTAAGTTTGTTAAGTAAGTTAGTTTAAGTTAAGTAAAAAGAGTAGGAGTTAGGTTGAGCATAAAAGGGTCAAGAATAAATCATTAGAAGAGGTTTAGGTTAGGTTAGAGAGTAGAAATATGGGGCTTAGGTTAGGTTAATTTTGATAGACCGAGTAAAACGAGTAGGGTTTAGGTTGAGCAATAAGGATGAATAATAACTCACTAGAAGAGGTGTTAGGTTAGGTTAGACGAGTAGAAGTATGGGGCTTAGGTTAGGTTAAATTATGAAAGACCTAGTAAAAAGATAGGAGCTAGGTTAGGTTAGGCTGTTAGGTTAGCGCGGCGATGTGGGGCGAGGTGTCATTATGTTGGGGTAATATATTCAATCAAGATATAAAGCTCTTGCGTTAGGTGGCATACATCGATATAGTGAACGACATACTCAACTACCATGAACGCTCATAAACATACATACACTGCTATAGGCCTTAAAAGTTATCCCTAGAGATTGCTTCAAACACCTACAACTGCTTCCCCTACCACCATACCTAGTAATCCTTAGATCACGCATGGTGGCCATATTGCTCATAAAAAACTGCACCAGCCTTCCCTCAGCTACCCCGTTGTCCAGTAATTGTTTTATTACTATTTATTTGGCTATAATTAGCAATTAATTTAATTAATTGTTGTCTGATGATTGATTAATTTTTGTTTGGTTGTTTGTTGCAGAGCACAGAAGGATGAAGAAAATATAGTATGCGGGTGAACAGAGCGATATGCACTACATACTTGGCCTTGTATATGGGAAAACATCAAGATTATGTGAGCTTTTTGTAGAATGGTAAAGGTACCCCGACAGACATTTACCTTGTTCACAAATTTTCTCACGCATTCACCAACGCTCGAGAGACAGTGGCTTATTTGAAAGGAGTATTTCGGATGTTGTTATACTAAGAGAGGTATGAAGCAATGACCCCGGAGAACGATTCTTCGTGATGTGGACGTACACCTATCAGATAGCACAAGAGGCATTGCGGTAGGAGAAGGCGTTAGAGAAATGACTCTCTGGAGAACATGGTATGAAAATCTTCTGTGCATATATCCCTTCACCGGGTGCAATGGTTTAAATGTGATACTTTGAGTAAGAAGAACTTTCTGTGATCGAATGTTACAGAATTATGTTATGTTCATGAATTTCTTTACGTGCTCCTTGCTCACTGAAGTGGCTGGGATAACTCGCGACGGTATCTTCAAAATCTACGTGTCTCAACCTTGAAAGACATTAAACTTAAATACCAACTTTGGTTTTTAACCGACTTTTTGGTTTTTGAGTCATGCTGTCCACAGACTCTAGTAGAGACAGTAAAAAGTAATGTAGCAATAAAAGCCATGCTGGTAGAAGAGCTTAACATTTAAATGAATAAGTAGTACAAACAGAGCAACCATTACATGTATGTAGTTACAAGACGTTACAAGAGCAAACTTGCTCATGTTAATACTACGGATAGATATACTGTACAATGAAAGAAAAAACTAAGCCACCTAGTGAGCCGTGCTTCTGCGTCACACAGTTCACGGGGGATTAATTTACGGCGATAGATAATGAGGTAAAGAAGAAAAGCGGAGTTAATCTTTTCATCACAGCATGCTCATCAACTCGTAATCACAAAGACTTGGAGGCCCGTGACTTTGTTACAAAACAAGCTCTATCTTAGAAACGAAAACGAATTTATTTTCGTCGATTTCCTCAGCAAAGCTGTGTTTCTTTGCTTCATTTTGAATAGCGGTTTTTACAGCATTAGTACGAGAGATGCCTGAAATCTCTTCTTTAAAGATAGTTTGTTTTACATTAGCAAATGTAGCACTTAGGATAAAAATCTGATTTATTACAATAGCACAATCTTCTATATGGCTGTACTTTATATTCATGTCATCTAAAAGCAACTCATAGAAAAGACCTCATTTCCTTTCTGCTTCCTATTAATTTTAATAAATTCGGGCTATTTGGTCTATACGTGCAAATATTTTATTGGTAATTGCAAACAATGTAATAAACAATATTACATCAATATTTGCTTCATTTGCGAACTTACAATTTTACTTATTAAGAGTAGTATGTTTTCAGGTTTACTAGTACCTTTAAGTAGGCGTGGTACAGAAGGCATGAGGGTCTCGTGATAATAAATAGTGTACTAGAACCGCGTTCCTACGCTTTCTGCAAGACCAAAGACCTCGCGCTACCTAGGCCAGCAGGTCACGTCCCGAGGTGTTAAGTAAAAGGTTAGTATTTGTGGCAAGCATTGTTCATTTTGCGGCACCGTTACGATCCCACAAAAGACATTACAGTTTGCTCACCAGCTTAATTTCCCTGCCCTGGCAAGAATACAGCCAGCCACTACACCAGTAAACAGTTCCCAATAAATAATGATATCGCGAGCAGCAGTTTTGCTTCTAATCGTGTTTAGAACAATGTTGCCAAACTTGGAATTTATATTCACGTCAGATTAAAGCAAACAAATCGCGCAAAATAGCACAATTAAAATGTTATTTTCAGTTCATGAAGTACGTATATTTAGCTTATAAGCCTTAAACAATGTTTTCAACTACCCCCTCTTTCTCTCACTGATCATTTTCTGCCTTTTCTATATTTTTAAAAAGCATTGCCAATCTGTTGCGGTCTTAAGTGACATATCCTCGAGCGTTATATCGTGCAATTCCTGTAAGAACAAGTCAGCTGATGCATTTCTTTACGTATTCATTTTACCTTGGCCCAAACTAGTCCTATGGGATTGAGATCACACATATGGGGTCAAGTAAACGACAATGTGACCCAATAAAACCAAAATAGCCAATAATAACGTTATAATAATTGAGGAAAAATTCAGTCTAACAACTTCCCATTCCCTTCTGCAGGATCAAAGAATGAAGTATTACAATTTGGGTCAGTTAATACTATATTAATTGTTCCTGCAAGTACGGATAAGGAAAGTAATTGAAGAAAGACAGTTATAACTTTAAGAGCCTCTTTAGGTTTGTTTGATTCAAGCATCCTATAAAGATCTGCTTTACACATAGAACTGTCACTCTGAACTCCTTTGTTCTGCAGTACAATATCATAGTACATTTCACAACACTACTAGGTGGAGGATTATCTGCTTCTACATTACTTTTACATTTACATACCACATAAAACTAGATACAAGTACGATTTTACAACTGAAATTAAGAGAAATTAGCAGCGAGTAAACACAGCACGAATAATCTTGGAGATAAGTTGGCAACGTGACCATCAGAACAACGACTACGCGGATGTTTACAAAACTCTGATAACAGTACTGGAATTCTCTCCTCTGCCCCTCATTCCCATTGGACCACGAGGTGGTGAACATACACTTTTGTGATTGGTTTGTGGGAAAACTGATAGAGGAAGAGAAAAACAAGTAACACACCTAAGTGGATACATACTAAGGTACGTATTATCAAAAGATCTGCATTTATACCCATAACAGCCTGCATGTGATAGAACAAATGATTTTACGATACATTTTCTATCAGGCACACAAGAACACATAAAAGACCGAGACACTAAATGGGTTCAGAAATAAAATAAATAAAAATAAAAGGCCACATGCACCAAGTAATTATTTAGACAGCTATGCTTGGCTTAGAGCGGAAACTGGGAAAGGAACTCAGTACAATGTTTAAACTTTAAAGCATACAAACAATCACATTCCATTTTCTAGCTTGTTTTACATTATGTAATTCAGGTGATTGACGTCTCACATATCCAATGTTTGCATGAGTGATCACTAGGGCTCGGAACTTCATGCCCTAAAATGCACTGAAATATGCATGCCAATATGCTCTAAAAAACTTGAAAATATGCCAAGAAATATGCACTATTTAACTAAAACAATTAATGTCCCTTTGCAGTAGACAAGACGAGTTAGTATAAATAATAAATAAAGTTACCTTATTCTTTAGAGGCGGCGCCGTGGCCGAGCGGTTAGCGCGCTCGCCTACCACCTAGGCGGCCCGGGAACGATCCCAAGGACCCGCATGTGGTATTCGTGGTGGACGAAGCGGCGTCAGGGCGGGTTTTCTCCGGGTGCTCCGGTTTCCCCCGCCATCTCATTCCACCGGTGCTCCATCTTCATTCCATGTATCATCAGTGTCACCGCCTGCGGTGCCGTAGTAGTAAAAGCGGGCGTTAAACACTACAACATCCTTATTCTTTAGAGGTTGAAGCAGAAGTAGTCCCACTGGTAGTATTAACTGCTAAATTGCAGTTCACATCCAACACTTTGCACACATTTTACACTGTAAAGCATGGTCTGTTGTCTCGCAAAATACTTTTGTAACGTGAAAAACTTCTCCACGTCACAAGATGTTATCGGGACATATTTAAATGATGCTAACTGCTTCACACACACACACACACACACACACACACACACACACACACACACACACACACACACACACACAGAGAGAGAGAGAGACAGACAGAGAGAGAGAGAGTCAAGTCTCTTGGTGAGACATGGTTTTCTTTTGAGGATGTCTCGAATACCGCACATCTGTTTATAATCATAATTTTTTGAAATTACATAATTCACTTTCTCTTTCACTTTTTGTCCTATGCTACCAGGAACCGAACTTAGGTCACATATTGTTTTTTTCAAAGACAGTGGTTCATGCAAAGGAGATCCTACAGCTTCCAATGCCGTTATGGGTGTTGGTAAGAAAGAAAAATGGGCAGATATGAAACCAAGATCCTCTTTTAACCCAGTGCCTGACAGAATATTTTGCACAGTTTCTATTGCTGAAGCATCTTTCAAGTCCAATGAATTAATAACCTCTTCGGATATTTCTATGTGCTCAGCATAATATAAAACTGCATCGACCATGTTTCCCATCGAGTTAACACTGGTGCAGGAGGAAGTAGGATATTAGCTACTGTTAATCTAAACAACTTAACTTTTAGGAGATTTAACAAAAATTATCTTCGTACTGGACAAAAATCTATCTACCAATGGGAAAGAACCATTATCTCAGAAATGCTACCAATATGAAAAATATTATACAGATGAAAAGATTAAAAAAAGCATAAAAATCATTAAAATATGCAATATAGGGGCAATAATATTGAAATCTTCGTGAATTGTATCATCATGTGCAGCACTGTCAATATGGAAAATATTATCCAGATAGAAAAAAGTAATAAAAAGCCATAAAATCAATAAAATATGTAATATAGGGGACATAGAATTGAAATGATATGCATTTATCAAAAGTCAAGAAAAAAATTAAGAGTAAATTACAATTAAAATTATTGATAAATCCATAAACTTTCATACGATACCCCAATATTTAAAACCCTAACCATAAATGTTTAATTGGCTCCAAAATGCACACAGAAAGATTTTCATCAAAACTCTTTAATATTTACCCCAAATTGGGATTTGGCTAGTAAAAATTAAACACTCCGGAAATTATTTTACATATTTTCACTGACCCTAGTGGTAATTTTGGCCATGGGAACAGGTTAGCCATATCTCATTGTAAACCATTTTTGAAATTCAAAGGTTATATTGCTAAAAATAGTATATATATTCTTACATACGGCCATTTTGCTTCAAGATGCCGTAAGCGGTCTTGGTGACTCAGTTGGCTAGATGCTGGTCTACTGATCCGAAGTTCTCGAGCTGTAATCCGACCAAACAGATGGTTTTCAAGTGTGCTTGTAAATGACAGCCCCATGTCAGTAGATTTACTGGCATGTATGAGAACTCGTGTGCGACGAAATTCCAGAACAATGGTGATGGTCATGTGATTATGGCAACTGAAGGCGCCGTTAAACCACAAATTAATAAATTAATTCAATATGCTGTATATCAGTCAAAAGAAACATATATATAATAGAGAAACAAGTAATTAATCTAAGTATTTGTAATGCGATAAGATCTACTTAACAACTGTATTAACCGCCTCAGGTCTCCGCCAGTACCCAATGCGCCGTGATGGCGGCTTACCCCAGAGCACAGCTGTGCGGTGTGTTGCACGGATACTCATGTAAGGCGGTGAGCACGCCCTTACACATTGGAGAGCAACACAGCCGGTGCACGTTGGCTTAAGTGATCCAAGGAGTGAAATTCGAATATTCTATACTTTTATACATGTGAAATCAATATTTTCCCTACTTTAGGGTGTTTATGTTATAAATTGCCACACAAAGTTGCAGCTCAATCCCTTTTATAGCTTTGACGGAACTAATTATTCAATTTATTCACAACGCTAAAATACCCTAATATTCCAATTATTCCATGCGCAATAAAAATTAATACTTCACACATGTTTTACTATTTCATAAAATATAATAGCCCAACTAACACCATGAATCTCTAACAGGGGGAAAATAATTCCTTTTAAAGTAATTAAATTGGACGTTGAAATTATTTATTTAGTTTTGTTGTGTATTCAATTCTTTGCTGCTAAATAAATTTATGGATTTTGAAACGACAAATGGAGGTTGAAGTCACATGAATGGAAAGCAGTCTTATGAAGTCTGATGTGTTGCACTCACATGACAATCTCTACTCTTGTACTAACCATTCTTACAAACTCTTATTCCTATATCTTCTTCTTGTTAGTTGAGATAAACATTTGTGCAAATTATCTTATTGCATATTTCCTTGTAGGTGCAAGGGGAATGTTTGAATACAGTAGGCTTTGTGCGACAGTCAAGTATTTTAAAGCTTTGAGATTCCGTTCTCTTTGCACACGTAACATATAAAAAACTGAACAACTATGTTCCGTTTTACGAAAGTTTTTAAGTTCTCCGAAACTCACACACATAGCAAGAAATATCTCCGAAATGGTTCACTCTACAATTAAATTTATTGGGACAAAAATTCTGTACTTTAGCAAGATCTACATTTTCTGTATAATATAATTTTGTCTATCTCTATTTACCAGTTATGGAAAAGTCGTCCAGAGTAAATACGACTACAGGGGCTATAGCCAGAAAACTCAAGATATACATTTCATTTGTCATCAAAATATCTCATACATATGCCATTTTAGTCAAAATCAATATAGCCAGTTTCAAGAAAATCAAAATCTTCCGCGTAAAGGGTAGATTAGGTTGGAGCCAGTTTCTTCAAAATACTTGCTTCCCGTCCTTTAATTACATCAGATGTAAATACAAACTTTGGTTTTTAACTGAATTTTCGTTTTTGAGCTATGATACCCACAGACTGACCTACACACGCATACACACACGCACATGCGCGCGCGCACCTGCACGTACAGGTCCTTTTGTAAAAATGCTGTGTTGGATTCAGAGGGTCTCAAAACATCGTCATAGTAAACGACAAGTATGCATGAATTCAATCTATAGATTCAAATATTGTTAAGTTTGAGATGGTACAGCTCATTAGTCAAATTTTACTATGTAAAGTAATCGTCGAAGAGTTTGACCTACTGTAGCACGACCATCTAAAAGATGTTGAAGGATCTGCTTTATTGTTTGATCCAAATCTCGATATTTCTTTTGTCGTTTCGGCATTGGTATATGCTGGTTAATTTGCTGTACAACTATTTTATAATATTCTGCCTCTTCCCACAGAATTGCTAATAATTCGTAAAAATTAGGATGGTTCTTTCCAATTTGTCTGTTTAAGCGATTATGCCATTCCTCCACAATATTGGTAGTTCTATGTCGTTCATTATAACAAACCCAAATGTGATCGTTTTCGAGCCACTGACTTACAAAATAACCGTTAAATTCGACTATGGTTTCAACTGTAGGAATTGTTTTCAGTATATATAAAAACCCATCTTCGATGTAATCCGGTGGTAAGTACGCAAGGGCAGCACACATTTTTATATGGTCTCAAATTTCCTTTTCCTGTTTGTATGATTTAGTAAGACCACGTTCCTGTGTTTTTCTCCATATAGCTTGATTAAAGTGAGAATTAAAGCCTTTGATTTCCACATTCGAGAAAACAGTTTTAATGGAGTTGATTGCTGCAATTTCAAAATCGGTATGGAACTTTTGAGGGTTAAATTGAGGTATTTTATCCTTCAATAATCGGAATAACCGACAGTAGGTATTTTCTTTTCGATTGGGTAAACATACAGAACTACAACTGCGTTTGTTGTCTCGTTTGTGCTTCCGATATCCATGTGGATAGTGTATAGTTGATCAAACTGCGAACAACAAGACTTAAAAGTTCCATCTCCAAAGAAACATGTGCCTGGGCTTAATAAAATTGCATCTTCTGAAAATGCCAGGCTACGATCCTCAGTGCCATTATCCAAAAGAACGAGAACACTAAAAATTGGCGACCAGTTGGAAGGGTATATATTCGCAAAGTACTATGTCTTGCTTTGTAAAAAGAATGTCTCACTAAGACGAATGTGGTATTTGGGTCAAAATAATCTAAACTTTTATCTTTAACACTTACAATTTCTTGGCAATATATTTACGGTATTGGCGTGTGCTCTTCTCCAGCCCTCTTTTCGATTTTAGTAATACACATTTCAACTTCGTTTTTGGCAAGGTTTGGTTCAAGGGTATGGTCACTGTTTTTAAGTATTGTTGATATCTGTGAGTCCGTTGTAATATTTCCAGGGCGTTTACACGTATAGAAGGTCTATCTTTTGTTTTGGTTCTGGTAAACCTTGTTAAGCGTTAGCTTATACCCCGCAAAAAAGATTATCAGTTTGCCGCGTTTCGATTCAACAATTTCAAACTCCATTTTTGAAGCTGTACTCAACACTGGCTTTACCCTTGTTAACTCACTGAACGCCTACAATAAACTATAATATAGTGTAGGGTTACGTCGACAAAACGGGAAGGGTCATAGCCAATTAGCCTTGAGTCGACGAAACGGGAATAGAGCTGGTATAAAGCAGGTAAAATTACGTAGTCTACGAAACGGGAATCGACGAAACGGGAGGTTTCGGTATATATTATATCTTATTTGGAATAAAATCGAGAAAAATACACGCGACATCTCTGTGATTTGACGGGCACTACAACCGGACATTTTATTTCAGTAAACACGGAAACTATATGTGCGGCTCTTCTGATCATTCAGGGAACAAATGTAGGTGGTCCCATGGTGTAATGGTTAGCACTCTGGACTTTGAATCCAGCGATCCGAGTTCAAATGTGCTTTAAATGTGTATAACACTTCAAAATGGTCCAGATAACACACAAGGTTCCATGGTGTAATGGTTACCACTTTGTACTCTGAATCCAGCAATCCGAGTTCAACTCTCGGTATTGCCTGCGGTATTCTAACTTCAATAGTGTTAATCTTTGGACATTGCGAATGAAGGTGTGTCTGGCGGATTATATGTCTTGAGTGAAACAGATTATTTGTTTGTGAGCTGTCTATCCTTTTGTGCAATGCCGACATGGAGTAGCGTAAGTCGTTAAGGCATGGACAACGATCCAGCCAGCTTTTTCCTAGTGCTCAAAATTGACAAAATTCATGGAGATGCCTTAAACACAGGACAAGAACGCCTCCTTCCCATATTTCCTTCACCTAGCTATCATTACATTTAATGAACCAAAGGTGCCGTATGTAGTGATGCCGATGGATGTGTGTTTGCGTCACTTTCAATGACTTATCCAATCTCCTTTTACTTTACTCCAAAATGATTTAAAGTTGAACAACAACGCTTCAAATGGTTCAAAATATCAAGCGACATCTCATCGTGTAATGGTTTTTCCCTGACTCCAGCAGTCCCAGTTTAACTCTCGGTTGGACCTTCAATAATGGAACTTAAAGTGTATTAAATTTTCGAAACCACGAATATGGCAGTTTATATGTCCTTATTAAAATAGATTATTTGTTTTGTGATCTGTATATCCTTTTCTGCAATACAGACATGGGTCAGCGTAAGTCCTTAAGTTATGCACAATAATTCAAATCCCACCAGCTATTTCACAACTGTACAATTTCAGTTTTCCTGTTTTACCTCAGTCGCCAAGGTAAATACAGAATTACATATTTAATACCTCAAATGAAAGCTGCACCTTAAGCCTAAAACAATACAAAAATTTAAAAATTAGGCGCTAATAGCGAATGCTTTGCCATATATCCAAAGATTGGGTCTTTTCTTCTGCCTTTCAAATATAAAGAAAAGATTTTAACGCGACTACCTATATTTCTTTTTACAAATTAGATAAAAGTGAATGATAACTGCTTATAAATTGATACCTAACCTCCTTTATGTTTGCTTGAATATAAACAAAGGAAGGTTTAAAATAAGTATTTATGAATCCTATTAAGCATGAGGTCCCATGGTGTAATGGTTAGCACTCCGGACTCTGAATCCGGCGATCCAAGTTCAATTCTCGGTGGGACCTCGGAAATTTTTTTTCTGCTCCAAAATATTCTAAATATTAGATACAAGGTTCTGTATAACCAAAATGACCTTTTGAGGTCCCGTTGTTTATTGGTAAACATTTGAATCCAGTGATAAAAGTTCAAACCACCGTCTTTAATACTTTAATTCAGATACTAGTAAATTTTGGAAATTACAAATGAAACAGCTTCTGCTAGTTTATATCTTTATTAAAATGATGGTTTAGAGTGCTGTAGTTCACCGCAATACCGACATGGAGTAGCCTAAGGCGTGAACACGTGGGCAATTGTTCAGAGCCCACTAGGACCATCCTCCGTTAACATTAATTTTTCCTAGCCCTCAAAACTGTAGCATTTCATGGAGATACCTTACACACAGGACAGACAAGCCTACTTTCCAGGTTTCCTAGTCCCAATAATATTTTAATGCTGTGTATCATTAGTGGACACCTCTTGAAATGCCGCATATAGTCGATAGATCTCTTTGGATACATTTCACGGCGTCTCCAATCTCGTTCTCAGATGTATCTGCTACCAGGTGCCCCAGTTGAGAACTACAATACCTATTTCTCACGGTATGCTCATAAATAACATCAGTGAAGTTAACTGACAAATTTAATGGAAGCTAATGATGTCTTATTTGGCAATTTTGAGGTCGAAGGATTAAACTGCTTCTGAATTTTATCACTCGAAATTACAACTATTTCTATGTATGTGCTAACTTCTGACACATTTCATCACATAGGCGTAGCCCCTGTTCAAACGGGCGTATGTTTCATCATCAAGAAATAAGACAGGCATATGCTGCAAGAAATATTGGAATAAACACCGCTAGAGTTATTTCTTAGTAAATAAGAAATATTGCATCAATATTGGGAGTGTCAGAAAGGATTGCAGTCTGAAAATTAGTTACAGGGACTCCACTATTACAGCTATATAGGTTTACGACGCAACAGTAGCTTACAGCGTATGGAAGAACACTACTGCAACATGGGAAACAACATAGACAGCCGCAAATCTGCATTAAACTTCATTATATGTAACCTCAATAATAAAGTTAGCCCACGAGGGCAAGGGGATGAAGATCCGCAGATAGTTGTGTTTATGCAGAGAAAAACGAAACAGGAGAACTTTTGGTCCAATTTTCACACCACCACAAATTTTGGCATGTATGAGAACCCCTGTGCGACAAAATTCCGGAACACCGTCGATTCAGATGTGATTATGCCAATTGAAAGCGTCGTTAAACAACAAATTAATCAATTATATCAACATGCTGTATATTAGTCAAAAAAACAGCAATATAATAGAGAAGCAAGGGATTAATGTAATTAGTTGTAATGTGATGGGATCTACTTATTAACCAACTGTATTAATCGCCTCAGGTCTCCGCCAGTACCCAATGCGCCGTGATGGCAGCTTACCCCAGAGCACAGCTGTGCGGTGTGTTGCAGGAATACTCATGTAAGGCGGTGAGCACGCCCTTACACATTGGAGAGCAACACAGCCGGTACACGTTGGTTTAAGGCAGCGGCGACCACGTGGATCGATTTTGTGCTAGAGCAAATAACGTAGCACTGTGCACTCACTGCCACGAGTGCCGTGCGATTTTTGTTTGAGGCATGACGTGGAAGTGGACAGGAGTGTTGTCTCGTCTCTTGTGGTTGTTTTCGTAAACATCATGTCGGCTGTAGAATGTAATGTGACACGTAGGACTTCCACTCCTGCATTTATGCCTTCATGGGAAGAATGTTTGTTTTTTATAGAAAGTAGGGAATGGCAAACTGTTTAGTTTGTGGTAAGATTTCGCATGCAATAAGAAAATTCAATTTGCAAAGACATTACTCAACTCACGCGAGTGAATATGACAGTTACCAAGGAGAGGAGCGTGCACTATTAGTAGGAAGACTGAAGGAAAAGCTCCATAACATCATGAGACGGCTGTTCCCCTCAGTTTCAGAATCTGCTTCCAAACAGTAAGAAAACTAAAACCCTTTACAGATGGTAAATTTAGAAAGAAGTGTATCACCATAGCAGCAGAGGAACTGTGTCCACAACAAGTTTAGGAATTCGTGGCCATACGTTTGTCTCCTTCGACCGTGGCCCATCGTATGCAAGATTTAGGAGACGATGTTCAATTGCAACTTCTGGACTTATATAAATCATTTACGCATTATTCCTTGGCTATTGATCAGAGTGGCGATATATCTGATACAGCCCAACTTGCAATATTTATGAGGGGTGTAGATTCAGAGCTTCAGATTAAACAATAACTGTTAGATCTTGTTGCAATGAAGGATACTAAAAAGAATCAGATTTTTTTGTGTCTTGAAGAAGTTATTGAAAATTTTGTTCTCCCTTGGGATAAATTGGTATTTCTGTCGATTGCCGGTGCTCCTGGTATGGTCAGGGGTCGAGTTGGTGCGGTTCAACTTTTGAAATAAAATATAAAGTGTCTGACCATAATGAGGTTATACCTGTTCTTTGTATTGTACATCAACAGAGTCTCTGCTCCAAAAGCATTAAAATAAACAATGTGATGAATAGGACTCGGAAGTTCGTGCCCTAAAAAACACTGAAATATGCATGCCAATATGCTCTTAAAAACTTGAAAATATGCCAAGAAATATGCACTATTTAATTAAAACCATTAATGTCCCTTTGAAGTAGACAAGACGAGTTAGTATAAATAATAAATAAAGTTACCTTATTCTTTAGAGGTTGAAACAGAAGTAGTCCCGCTGGTAGTATTAACTGCTAAATTGCAGTTCACATCCAACACTTTGCACAAATTTTCAACTGTAAAGCATGGTCTGTTGTCTCGCAAAATACTTTTGTAACGTGAAAAACTTCTCCACGTCACAAGATGTTATCGGGACATATTTAAATGATGCTAACTGCTTCACACACACACACACACACACACACACACAGAGAGAGAGAGAGAGAGAGACAGACAGACAGACAGAGAGAGAGAGAGAGAGTCAAGTCTCTTGGTGGGACATGGTTTTCTTTTGAGGATGTCTCGAATACCGCACATCTGTTTATAATCATAATTTTTTGAAATTACATAATTCACTTTCTCTTTCACTTTTTGTCCTATGCTACCAGGAACCGAACTTAGGTCACATATTGTTTTTTTCAAAGATAGTGATTCATGCAAAGGAGATCCTACAGCTTCCAATGCCGTCATGGCTGTTGGTAAGAAAGAAAAATGGGCAGATATGAAACCAAGATCCTCTTTTAACCCAGTGCCTGACAGAATATTTTGCACAGTTTCTATTGATGAAGCATCTTTCAAGTCCAATGAATTAATAATCTCTTCGGCTATTTCTATGTGCTCAGCACAATATAAAACTGCATTGACCATGTTCCCCATCGAGTTAACACTGGTGCAGGAGGAAGTAGGATATTAGGTACTGTTGATCTAAACAACTTAACTTTTAGGATATTTAACAAAAATTATCTTCGTACTGGACACAAATCTATCTACCAATGGGAAAGAACCATTATCTCAGAAATGCTACCAATATGAAAAATGTTATACAGATGAAAAAATTAAAAAAAAGCATAAAAATCATTAAAATATGCAATATAGGGGAAAAAATATTGAAATCTTCGTGAATTGCATCATGTGCAGTACTGCCGATATGAAAAATATTATCCAGATGGAAAAAAGTTATAAAAAGCCATAAAATCATTAAAATATGCAATATAGGTGCTATAGTATTGAAATAATATGCATTTATCAAAAATCAAGAAAATATGCAGTTATATGCACCATAAAATCATGTCCAAATAACTGAAAATTCCGTAATTCGTGCACATAATGTAAAAGCATACATATTTAACCCCTATGAAAAAACATGCAAATGCATGAACTTCCTAGCCCTAGTGATCACCATCGCATGTCGTTTAATAAATTTACTAACGACTTCCATCTTCATGTGTAAAGAGAGAATTTGGCCTCAATTTAGAAAAACTGAAGCCTTTACGACTGAATGACTACATAGGAAAGTACAAACTTTTAACTTAAAATTCATGTTTAAATTGAAGCTCTTTGTATTTAGGTTGCAATTGCTATAATGCGTGTGCGCATTTATTTTGTGTTCAAAATCGCGTTTACCTCCAAATACAATGACAGCCGTAACATGTTCACAATGGATGCAGCCGTGAATTCTCTCAGCTTCAGAAACTTAACTCATTTGTTTGCTGGAGTTACTGTTTACTTAGTTGTTAGATTAAGCTTTGGTTTTCCAACTTTTTGAACTTAGAAACACTTGAGTTACTATAGTCAATATTTAACCCTGTCATACGGGAATAGGGTAATAACCCAGCACTCCATGTTACCCAATAAATCAGTCATGTTACTCGTAGAGCGTTAATGATTAAAAGAAGCCAGTTCACGGAAGGTGAAAGACGTATTTTGTAGTGCGTATTTGATAACAATGTCTTAATGTTTAAAATAGAATAGCGATCATCATATTTTTTTGATTGACCGACGAACAGAAATAACTTTTTTAGAAATCTGATGTACAGCAATTGTTCGTATTTCTGTACTTATTAAAATTCATGTTTCATGAACGTTCCACAAATGTGAACTACTATCATTTGCAGAGAGACAATTTGTGTGTTTGAGAGGGTAATTTTAGATACCACTCTATATGTTTGCATACTTATTTCACCACTGGAAACATTGTTTCTCCGGATGATTATACATTATTAAATACAGGTGTTTGAAAAAGAATATACGTATTTCGGGCGCATATATATATACATATTAAACTGTGCCTATGAAACTCGGGGCACATATTTACACATCTCTCAAGTTTAGATTACAGATGTCCTCCTCCAGCAACATGAACAATACCACATCGACACTCAAATTCTCCCTATACTCGGGTAAGCATGTCCATTGTCATTGATGTTACGACAATACGGATCCGTTTCTTCAAGTCTTCTGGATTCTGTGGTAGTGGTGGTACATAAACGATGTCCTTAACGGAACCCACGAAAGCAGTCACATGGTATCAATTCCGGTGACCATGGAGGCCAGGCACTTTACATCGAAGTGAAATTTTTCGATGGTAACGAACGAAAACGGACAACTGACATCTAGTGGCAATGAATATAAACTAGAAAATGCATTCGTTCCTCCAATAACCGAATCGTGGCGCAAGGATTGATAGTTTGGATAACATAATACTTTGAAATACGTATATTCTTTTTGAGACACCCTGTGTTTGTAAAATTACTTTCTTTCCGGCTTTGGTGGTTTGGAAGAAAATTGTTTCAGAAATATAAGCTCCAGTCGTGATACACGTGCAGTACAAAATGCCACATCCTTTAATTACTGTATTAAAGTGGTAATATTGTAGAACCTATATTCAAACTGTGAGAGAATGGTGAGGTACATATGTGGAAAATTGCATAAATGACATCACAATTCGGCTTTTGCCGTTGAAAAAACAAACACACCAGCTTGTGGAATGGAGGAGAAAGGACAGTTGAGTGCTCATCAAAAGCCCTTCATTTTCTTCACCTCCTCTTATTTGGTCTAAAGCCTCTGCCATCCAGAAATTAAGAGTCCCTTCGATCTCCTTTTCGGTCTTTTAGGTGGTCGTCTTTTATCCACACATACAATTCTATCCAATGTCATGCGAGATGCATCTTTCTTTCATTTGAATCTTGTTCTATCTACCCAGTCCCTATTAGCGGTCAGCTCTGTGACGTCATACTCGCGAGCAAACTGGCTCACTGCCCAGCAGATATCTGTAGAGGTAGTAAGTACAGCATGGAGAAGAAAATCTCAACTGAGCAGTGGCGACGGGGTACCTTTGTTTAAACGAAATACTCGTTATCCTTTTGAGATAATATAATAGCAGTACACATTATTTGCAACCAACTACAAATTACAACCCATTACAGAAAAACACCCACACTAAAACAATGTAAAAAAAATTTTAATTCATTATACAATAGAAGCACGAAATATGTAAGTGCAAAGGCATTCAGTTAAATAAACGTGGCTACTAAGCTTCTCAGAACACTTTAAGCCATAGTACTACACATTTTACGCAATTTACTCAGTCTTTCACATTTTGGTTTGCAATATTCACAAAGTACACGTATGTGAAACACGCCATTACTTTGTACCACTGCCCAAGCTCGACATCTCCAGCTATTTACCTTTTTTCTGCCTCACTAGTTTTGTAATATTTGGAGCCATAGTCTGGCTAACACAAAGCGAAGAACGTTTTCCAAATTTAGATCAGAAAATTGGATGTGGTTTGCAGATCTTCATGCAGGAACAGAACTCTTTACATAACAACTCACTGATTATTTTTGTTATAACTGTTATTGTTGTTGCACATTTTTTGTAATCATGTTACAATTCGTTCTCACAGCTTATTTATGTAACTTATAACTTATGGTAAAATACTCTTTTTTGCAAAACTTTTTGTTTAAAACCACTAAATTTATATGTATATTCTTTGCCACTGCGCAAGCTCATTTATGAGGTAGATTAACAAATTAATCTCGTTTGATGGAAATTTCTATAAATGCCAGCAGTCTTTCATGTCGATATCATTTTTAAGCAGATTATTTCCAATTGTAATGACGGTACTCTGTGAATATCCACTAAAATGGTGTTTTGTATATACAGATATCGGACTGGAGATTTACAATATCTTGAAACCTGATGTAAAATTCTTGATTTAGGTCTTCCAGTATTCGTACCTAGTTATTATTATTGGTGATTGGGGCTCAGCTTTGATAAATGTGGGCGTAAATGGTCTTTTTTATCCGTCATGATAATACACAAACCTCAATGAACACTGTCACCTTTACTACGGCCTACTGCTTCTACCAGCCGGTTCGTGTTTATATGTGCCGCTACCACTCACTCTGTGCTGTCCCTTCCTTGGAATCGGCTCTTACGTCACAGATGTAGCATCTGCCGAGCATAAAATATTGCCTGGACATTCAGCTGTCTTCTTATTTCTTCGTTTCTCATCTTATCTGTCCTTGTCTAATGAATAATTTTCCTAAAAAGATTTATTTAGTTTGTTTCTAAGCTCCAGAGTAGCTTTACCGCCTTCTGGGGAGACGGTGGCAATATTCACCCAGCGTGTTAACCAGCTGGTTAGGATGTGGTGCAAGTTTGGCGTGACCTCTGTCTTGTATGTCCACTATATTGGAATACCGGATCGGGTGTGAAGGATATGGGACGGAAACCTACTTAGGTATTGTAAATAATCTTGAGCGCCCTGTTCTGCACAGTCTGCAGCCTGCGAATGGTAGTTCGAGGCACCAAACCCCAGACCTCGCACCCGAACGGTATCAGGGCTGGGATGATAGTACAACCGTAGTTAAAAGTTATGTGGGCATTGTGGAGCGAAAAATGGGGTGCAACTGTCTGAGGGCGTGTGGTTCCGACATGTAGAGTGAAGCTGATTCCGTGAACGGGCAGTACTCCGAGGCACTTAGCGGAGTTAACCCAAGGGATTCCTCCCCGCCTC
The DNA here is from genome assembly GCA_030765045.1 of Tenodera sinensis. NCBI lineage: Eukaryota > Metazoa > Arthropoda > Insecta > Mantodea > Mantidae > Tenodera > Tenodera sinensis. Next base: position 241,629,442 of record CM060962.1, read on the forward strand.
GACCTCAGAGGCCTATCCGGGCGCCAACATCGAACCTTGCCCCGCTGTAGAGCTGAGTTCTTCTGCGGGCTGGTGGCCATTCTCTACCTCTCACTCCACCTGCCTATGGCGTGAAGCTCTCTCTCTCTGCAGTGGAGGGAAGCAGTAGCGAACGTTTTTGTTCTGTGACAGTATGAGGACATCATCGGCACACTCACACGTAACAGTATGCAGTTCCACGGGGAAGTCAGACACATAGACGGCGGAGAGCAACGGTGACAGTGCACATCCTTCCGGCATCCCAGCCACTATCATCTGACTAAGTACAACTTCCTCTCTGCACGCACCCAGTAAGTGTGATCCCGAAGGAACCTAGCAATCAGGCTGAGGTGGGGGAGGGTTCTCTGCCTCCCTGAGCTTGCACAGTAGACCCTGGTGCTATGTGGTCGCAAAGGCCTTTTCCTTTACACATGATCTTCGCGACTGTTTTGCAGTTTTCCTGGAATCCCAGGGCAGCCTCCTCAGTCAGCCGCAGTAGCTGCAGCGTAGTGGAGTGTCCGCGACGAGAACCAAGCTGATGATCTGGGAGGATTTGCCGTTGCTCAAACAGAGGAGTTAGGCGGGACAGGGGCAACTATCAAATATCTTTAAGACGGTAAGGAGCAGGCTGATAGAGCGATAACTGCTAGGGAAAATCAGATCCTTGCCAGGCTTCAAAAAGCAAACCACCCTGGCCCCCTTCCAACAGGTTGGAAAGTGGCGAATATGTAGACATGCACTGTTAGTCCACGTCAAGTGGATGACAGCCTTTCTGGGTAGATGCTGAGGCATGCCGTGATGGCGTCATGTCCACAGGACTTTTGGGGGTTCAAGCTTTGGATTTGGGAGGCCATCTCTCTTGGAGTAACCATGATCACCTCGTGCAGCGGCGGGAACTCCACATACAGGTAATTCACCGTCCAGTGTGTTTTCCCGAGGTTGTTTTTTGGAAGTGTTTAACGCCCGCTTTTACTACATGCGGCAGCACAGGCGGTGACACTGATGATAAATGGAATGACGATGGCGCACCGGTGGAATGAGATGGCGGGGGAAACCGGAGAACCCGGAGGAAACCCACTCCTGTGACGCCTTGCCCACCAGAAATCCCACACGTCACCTGGAATCAAATCCGGGCGAATGGTCTAACAACTTCACGGCGCAGCCCTTCCCGAGGTTCGAATGGGGACTCTAGTTGGTCTGCGAGATTTGCGGCTTTCTCTTGGGACTCGACGGGTAGTCTCCCCTAAGGGCTGTGGTGAGAATGCTTGTACTCGCTTCTGTCCTCTCTTAGGGATATGATTATCTGCCAGCTTTGCTTTTCTGTGAGGTTCACATTTTTAATGGCATTTTCCTAAGCCGCTTCGCGCTGTGCGCTGTCCTGAACCGCTCTGGTAACCACCACACGTATAAGTGGATCCCGGTATTCCAAATGCATGTGTTTGAAGGTAACCAAATTGGTAGAATGCGAATTCCCAATCTTAGTCGTTAAAGTTCGAAATTAGGTAAATGTAAAGCTTTTCATTTTTCAAGCAAGGCAATCTTAAAATGAAAATTTCAGCCAAATAGACATGAAGCTTTTGAACATAATATTTTAGCTGTGCATTCCCTCAAAAGTCTTCCTTTATTTCTTATTAATGGAGCCTTTTATTTACGTGTTTTGTACGGTTTCTCGTGCAATTCTATGAGAGAAGCTGTAGAATGCGCATGCTGTCAAAGTAAACATGATTAGCTGCACGTGCTGATCTTTAATGCTGAGCATACTTTAAGGTTCCAGGTGTTTATTAGAAAGGGTTAGTAATTTAGAATGCTATCCTTCGAGCGTAACTCTATTTGTGGGCATTAGATTCTAAAAGCTTGAGTAGGCAGGTTCTGAAAAGAATGAGTCCACGTATTCACACGTTGGCAGTATCCACAAAAACTATGAAATTGAAAAGGATACAGGGGTGAAATACAGGCAGTTAGCAAAAGATTAAACATAAATAACGAATAACGCAATTTATCCCACGCAAAGTGTTGTTTGGGATGGGAAAATTTGGTGAACGTTTCCATCTTAGTTTAATTATTTTACTAGTTATATTTTGGGGGACAAAGTCCCCACCAACACACACAGTTTAAACATTTCGTAGAATTTTTATTGTTTGAAGAACCTCAAGGCATGTTGTCAAATACTGATAACTAATCTTTAGGTGCACTATAGCAATTTATCAGCTACAAGAACTATACTGCTGCAGAAGAAGAAAAGAAAGACTTAAATTTAAGTTTATCTAATTTTATTTTATTTTATTTGAAACGTGTTTAGTACTGACACACTGGCTCACGTATTGAATGCAGTACACTATTCCAAATAAAATCTACCTCAGAGGTGAATTTATAAAACTAATGTGCTTCTAAATGCTCCCGCCCTGCACTGTGGTCGTGATTAAAACACGTAAAATTCTATTCAAGATGTTCTTAGGCTTCGAGCCAGGTGTAGTGATGCAGAGGCATCGACGTTTCGGGAGTGGGCAGCAATTCCATCATCAGGACGATGAATGACTAGTAAGCCCGAGAACATCTTGAATATGTTCGTCGCCAGGAAAGCTTCAAATCATACTTAACGTAAAATTCTTTCAGTGTGATTACAGTTGCATATGGAAAAGGAACTGTATTTGCATCTTGTTGGAATGGCTTAACATGCTTGGAATAAGGAACTATACAGTACCCTCACGAGTGTGTGTGTGTGTGTGTGTGTGTGTGTGGTGTGTGTGGGTGTGTGTGTGTGTGTGTGTGTGTGTGTGTGTGCTTGTGTGTGTGTGCAAGCTGATTCAGGACCGTGACCTGCAGTGCATAGCTCCAAAATTAAAACCATTTGTTTCGCACCAACCCATTAAATCCTAACGTGGAATTAATTTCGTATATTTACGAAATATACGAAGACGAAGAACATAACAACCAAATGAATTGAACGATGCCACAAATGAGCCCGGAATCCTGAAGTTTATGGTGCCCAAATCTGCAGGACAAGAACACATTCATGCATACTGTCCTGACTAATAGTAGAACCTGGAGTGTGGGAATCATGTCATCAGTTTTATCACGACTATGCACTATACTAAAGATTCTGAGCACCTTCTTAGCCACACTTTAAACTGGAGTACGTCTACAGATGTTGGGCTTTCACACAACAGAAGCTGTATACAGGGTGTCAGGGTGGACGTACTTTTGGTCTCTTAATTGTCAGTAAACATAGCCACTATTACACACAAATAATTAATAGTTTCAATTAGTTTGCCAAGTCTGAGGGTTCCATGCTGATCCTCTTATTTAGCACTGAATTGTAAAGAACCTTTAATCCAACACTCTACTCGAAATTCCATGCTCTACCAAAATTGTTTGCCAGTTTTTCCTATTCTCCAAAATCTTACTCCAGCAATTATTTAATAAAAACTAAAAGATGAATGTCAATAATTAAATTTTCTAAAAGGACTAAAGCATCGACACTAAAACATCACATATTTTTAAACATTATGGCATTCTTTATATAGATAAAGCTTTCGGAAATAAAAGTGAATAAAATGTTATGACCAGGAGGTATAATACTTGCGGAAAGATACCATTAAAACTAAATAATAATTATAAGAGTGCAATTTTGGTTAAATGCTGAAAAAAAAATCATTTATCTTGAAATTGCGTTATCCTGAGAGAAAGGGATAACTTCAACGGTAAGGCTTATCCAGTGTACATTCGGCTACTTAAGGATCAGTGTATAACTAAATAGTTCTTACGGAGCAAATCAGATATAGCATTAATAAGAGAGATAATAGGGATCTCAATGTTGTAAAATGATTTTCCTGGTCTAAGAAACTTATTTCCTCCAGAAATTATTTTATTGCGAAATTCTTAAGAAATTAAAATACAAACTCAAAGAAATAAGAGGACTCTCACCAGCTCTTCCTCACCCGTTGGGGTATGCTTGGTCTTAAAATGAACAAAATAAAGGATAATGTAATCACTAGGGCTAGGAACTTCATGCATTTTCATGTTTTTTCATAGGGGTTAAAAATGTATGCTTTTACATTATGCGCAAGAATTATGGAATTTTCAGTTATTTGGACATTATTTTATGGTGAATATAACTGCATATTTTCTCGATTTTTGATAAATGAATAATATTTCAATATTATAGCCCCTATATTGCATATTTTAATGATTTTTGTGGTTTTTTATTATTTTTTTCTATCTGAATAGTATTTTTCATATTGGTAGTAGTGCACATGATAATGCAACTCACAAAGATTTCAATATCATAGCCCCTATATTGCATATTTTAATGATTTTTATGCTCTTTTTTATTTTTTCATCTGTATAATATTTTTCATATTGGTAGCATTTCTGAGACAATGGTTCTTTCCCATTGGTAGATAGATTTGTGTCCAGTACGAAGATAATTTTTGTTAAATCTGCTAAAAGAGTTAAGTTGTTTAGATCCACAGCACCTAATATCCGGCTTCCTCCTACACCAGTGTTAACTCGACGGGGAACATGGGTCGATGTAGTTTGATATTATGCTGAGCACATACAAATGGTCGAAGAGGTTGTTAACTCATTGTATTCGAAAGATCCTTCATCAATAGAAACTGTGCAAAATGTTTTGTCAGGCACTGGGTTAAAAGAGGACCTTAGTTTCATATCTGCCCAATTTTCTTTCTTACCAGCAGCCATAACGGCATTGGAATCTGCAGGATCTCCTTTGCCTGAATCACTTACTGTCTTTGAGATAACAATATGTGATCTAGGTGCGGTTCCTGGTAGCACAAGACAAAAAGTGAAAGAGAAAGTGAATTATGTAATTTCAAAAAATTGTGGTTATAAATGGATGTGCGGTATTCGAGACATCCTCGAAAGAAAACCACCTGTGACACCAAGAGATGTGACTCTGTGAAGCAGTTAACATCAGTTAAATATGCCCCGATAACATCTTGTGCATGGAGAGAAGCTTTTCACGTTACAAAAGTGTTTTGCGAGATAAGAGACAATGTTTTGTGCAAAGTGGGAATAAGGAATAAGGTAACTTTATTTATTATTTATACCAACTCGTCTTGTCCACTGCAAAGGAACATTAATTGTTTTAATTAAATCGAGCATATTTCTTGGCATATTTTGAAGTTTTTAAGAGCATATTTGCATGCATATGTCAGTGTTTTTTAGGGCATGAACTTCCGAGCCCTAGTAATCACCACCCTTGGAGGATCAATAACTTTGATTCGAAATCATTTGTTTACCAATTAAGTTTTTAAATGCGACTCATAAAGGATGTATCTATTTTCCTTTATTATTATTATTATTATTATTATTATTATTATTATTATTATTATTATTATTACTATTATTATTATTATTATTATTATTATTATTATTATTATTATTATTATTATTATTATTAAGCTACTGCACACCCCATACGAAGGCGCTCAAGGTTAGGCTGCCTCGCGCGACTCTGAGAATACCTAACAACATTAAGCACGGCGCTTAACAAAGGAACCCTCGAGAGGCATCTGGCCACCGGCGTGTTTGTAGAAGTTCCAGAAAGAACCTGTGACATTAACCTCGCTATATAAGAAAGCGAGGCAACGAGTTAGACGGGTTACGGTCACAGACTTTAGTCGGTCAGTGTGCCAGTGAGTACGAGGCATGTAGGTGTGTGTGTGTGTGTGTGTGTGTGTGTGTGTGTGTGTGTGTGTGTGTGCGTGCGTGTGAGTGTGTGTCTGTGTGTGTCTGTGTGTGCGCGCGCGCGTGCCTGTGTGTGTGGTACTGTCGTCGTAAAGGATATGTCGCGTTTAAGTAAAGAAGTCTTGATGAGTATTGAGTGACTATGTCATCAGAGATAGTGTATGAGTGACAGACAAAGTGAAGACACACAGTGGGAGTTCTGAGTTTTGTCATTTTATCACACTGGTTTCAGAATGGGATTCGTTGAATTGTCATTTTGTTACATTATTATTAGTACCTGGGTGACCGACCTTCGCTTGGCGTTTTTCGCCTCTGTTTTTGTGAAACCCTGCTTCTTCTGGGAGAAGATACTTATTTAGATAAACTGAAAGTCAAAACGTTAACTAAATAACAATTTTAGTCGCAATTGTGAAGAGTCATTTCCGAGATACAAATATTTCATAAACACAATCATTTCAGCTGTAAAACGTCTAATGCTAAACGTAGACCTCCCCCACCCAGTTTGACGTTTTCGTCGAGCATTTGTTCTATTATGGAGTTCAGTTCTTTGCTGCTGCGATTGACTCCAGGGCGTTAACATATTCGCCAAGGTCCTTTATCTTTCCGTCCAGTTCTTCCATGGCTTCCTTTACTCTGGCCAGTTGCTGTTAGTATTCTCCAATAGATCTACCTTCATATTACACATTCCCGTCTTCTTCTTTTCTGTTTCGGAGTATACATTTTCAGTTTGCCTTCCATTTTTGTTTTCATTTTGTCCATCTTTGTTCCTATATTTTCTATTCCGTAGTTTACATTTTTCCAATTCGGTTTTCATATTTGTTTCCTCTGCCGCATTCCAGAATTCATTTCATTTCCCATTATGTCCATCTTGGCTATCATTTATTTCATCAACTGTTCCATATCGTGCTTTTCGGCGCACTCCTGACATCAATTGTGATTACTTTACTTTTTTAACTATTTCTTTACTTTTTATTAAAGCTCCGGAGCAACACGAAGCAAAAGCACTGTTGTAAAATAACAAATACTATAGGAAGAAAAGTTGGTTGATAAAGCCATGTGAATGTACTACGCATTTCTGTTTCAATCATATAGAAAATTGTATGAATTGTTCGTAATTGTTCGCTGAAACGGGAGTAGTGAAAGAAATGTGATTGTGTTTAGTAAAATAAAAATGAGTAGAAAAACTGTGTGAATGTTATACGTTACACTTATATTTCAAGTGCATGGAAAAATGTATGTTTGTAGAAGAGGGAGTAGTATGTTAGGTAAAACAAAAAGGAGTAGAGAAAACCATGTGAGCGTAATACGTTGGGTGGTAAAATTGATTGCATAAAAACTTTTGCCATGAAAACAATTAAATATATCACTTTTCATGGCGATCGGTCAACATGTTTTGGAATTTACTCACTCTTCAACATACGATATGTATAGGCGTTGGTGTGTATGAAGTTGATAAACGATAGGGAATAACATGTGAATTGTTACGTAAAACAATAGTGAGTAGAGAAAATAGTATGAATATAATACGTTGTATTTCTTTTTCAAACATATCAAATTGTATGAATTATATATTGAAGGGTGAGTAGCGAAAGAAGACTGATGGTGTGTCGTAAAGGAAGAATTAGTCGAGGAAGTCGTGTGAATGTAATACGTTGCATTTATATTTCAATCATAGAATATTATATGAATTGTATGTTGAAGGGCAAACAGAGGATAAATGAACATACTACGTAAAAGAAATGTGAGTAGAAAACCATCTGAAAGTAATATATTGTGTAGTAAAATTGTTACCATAAAAATTTTCCCCATGAAAAAATACATATACGTGCCGAATTTCGCGGTGATCGGTTAAGCGGTTTTCGAGCTTAACAGTTAGATATATACAAACATCCAAGTTGTATAGATGATATGAATTGTTTGTAGAAGAGTGAGTAGAGAAAGAGATGTGAATGTGTTACCTAAAAGTGAGCATAGTAAACAGTGTGAATGTAATACGCAGCATTTCTATTACAAACATGCACAAAATTGTATGACTTATTTCTAGAAGAGTGTGTAGAGAAACAATTATGAATGTGTTTCCCAAAGCAAGTAGAGAAAACAGTGCATGTAATACGTAGCATATCTATTTCAAACATGCACGAAATTATATGACTTATTTGTAGAAGAGTGAGTAGAGAGAGATGTGAATGTGTTATCTAAATGTGAGTAGAGAAAACAGTATGAATATAATATGTAGCATTTCTATTTCAAACATACAGAAACTTGCATGACTTATTTGTAGAAGAGTGAGTAGAGAAAGAGATATGACTGTGTTATCTAAAAGTGAGAGGAAAAAACAGTGTAAATGTAATAGCATTTCTATTTCAAACATACAGAACATGGTATGACTTATTTTAAAAGCGGGAATAAAGGCGTTTTTTGGTGCAAAATCACATTTTTTATGGAAAATTGTTTATAGAAGAGTGAGCAGAGAAAGAAATGTGAATGTGTTACCTAAACGTAGGTAGAGATAACACTGAATGTAATATTCAGCATCTCTATTTCAAGCATACGGATATTTGTATACTTATTTGTAGAAGAGTGAGTGGAGAAAGAGATATGAATGTGTTACCTAAAAGTGAGAGGCGAAAACAGTGTGAATGTAATAGCATTTATATTTCAAACATATAGAACATGGTATGACTTATTTTAAATGTGCGGATAAAAATGTTTTTTGGTGCAAAACCACGTTTTTATGGAAAATTGTTTATAGAAGAGTGAGTAGAGAAAGAGATGTGAATGTGTTACCTAAAAGTGAGTAGAGAAAACGCTGTGAATGCAATATGCATGAATACAAAAATTTAATCAAATCTTTAGACCTATTTCTGAAATACCGTGGGTATATACAAGAATTGCACCGTAGAGGCGGGAATAAAAAATGTGTTTTTTTTTAATGTAAAATCGCGTTTTTTTTTTTGGGAATTACACCCATATAGCTGAACTTAAAAAGCAAAACCCTATCTGGCTACAAAATTTGATCGAAATCATTAGAACCGTTTCCAAGTTGCGCGGAATATATATACAAGAATTGCTCGTTTAAATATGTAAGATAAGATTCCTCTTAATAATTGTTATTATCACTTTTTATCTTTGATAACTTTGAACTGTATTTTATAATTCAGGCAACAAGTTAAAGTGATAATAATTATAAGTAATCAGCGCTTACCAGCCATACAGATTCCATATAATAGGCCACATATAAACATTCATATATTCAAATTCTAAGTTAAGAATGTCTTTAGGTTGCAAGTCAGTAGAACTTTTTAAATTCTGAATCTGCTTGTCCTCACTTTTCTATGATACTGCATTGATTGTAATTTAAATTTGGACGATAAAAGTAGAAAATGGCTAGAGATGGTTGAATACTTAAAAAATGGCTAAAATTGCCTCAATCACTGTTTGGTTAGAAAAGTCGTTTGTGGATTTTTGGCAAACTAGTGCGCAACTGTATCTTTAAAATGACTAAGTTAGCCATAAAAGGGCTTACTTGGCATCAGTGGATGTGACCCAGTTGCACGGACATCACACCCCGAGTCGCATTACTGCCAACAAGCACAGCTATCGCTGGCCAGTCCACCAATAAAGTTGAGCTGTAGAGTTTATTGCAGTGACTGTATTAACCTTAGCTGAGATACACGAGTAGTGTTACAGCATCTTCCATTCCCACACCTTTATTATTTGAGTGGGAAGAATTATCCCTCAATTATAACAAATATCTTACAGACTATAACCTTCACTTATCTTAATATTTACAAGATAAAGCCATAAAATTCACTTTGGAAACTAAAAATAATGTTTGCTTTACATTCCTAAATTTAAAGATAATAAAACTTAACAATAAATTGAATTTCGGCTTTTATAGAAAATCTGCTCATGTTGATAACTACATAAAAATGAAAGTTTTAATACTTTTTCACACAAATTTGGTGTTTTAATAGTGGGTTAGTAAATATATCCCTTAATAAAGAAGAATTTAACACAGAATACAAGCACATTATCGCCACTGCGGTATCTAATGGTTTTAATACAGATTTTATACATAAAAATAGGGAAACCTAAATTCAAAAAGCTGTTAGAGAAGTGTCTACCCTCCGGAAAATAACATATGATTATATTTTTAAAAAGTTTGCTAATGAAAACTTTACAAACATTTTTAAAGAACAGTATAATCTTGCCTCCTCAAAATAAATATAATATAAAAAATTGCTGAATTTTTCTAAAAAGGATATAATTCCAAATTATAAAAAAATCTGGTATTTATCAATTTTGCTGTTTAAATTGTGACAGGGTTTATACTGGTAACACCAGAAGCCATTTGGAAACCAGAATAAACGAACGTTTTAGAAATATTACATATAAACAGAATGATAAATCAGCTGTGGCGGATAATTTTTCCTCATTTAATCATGAAAAAAAAATTATTAAAACAATTAAATAGACCCATAGATTTGATGGTTTAGGGATATATACCTACTCGTTTTGAAAGGTAAGAACTGCGTAATGAATTTTGAAATACCGCCGATTGATTCTATTAACAAATTTTGTTGTTTTCAGTGGTTGGTAACATATAGAGATATTAAGTGATTTAGCGCTTGTTACGATAGCGGCCAGTATGGACAAGAGTGGCACCGATGATGCAATAGAATTATTGCGAAACTACATTGCCTGCTAATTTCAAGAATTTGCAGCAAATATTAAGATAATTGAAGCTTATAGTCTCCAAGATATTTGTTATAATTGTGGAATTGTTTGCTTCTCGGTTAATAGCTTCAGTTTTTCATAAGACTTATTCCTACTTGTAGTATGGAATAATGAGATGGCGTTCACTTTGTACGCAGATAAATAATTCAACACTAAACCTAGCATTTGCCCGATCTTTTAGAGACTATTCCGATTTGGAGGTAACTGAAGCAAACCCTTGGGGACGCCAATTTGTCCGTGTTTTTTAATAGTTCAAAAAGATCAAACATTATATAATTTCATTGGAATAAACAGTATGCGCTGACATCTGAATGTGCATATCATAGTTTAGTGTTTCGCATTCTGCTGAAAGTTTAATAATCCGTTATGATTATGTATTTAGTCGGCCGAAATACTAGCGCCTAGTGGCATATTTCCTAATCAACTGTTTTCCTGGTCATTGTTTGCTCGGTTCAAAAGCTGGAACTAATAGACATTGCTTTGGTGTATACATTTTTGACAGAAGAGAAAAGCAACATATCAGAAACAAGTGTTGGTAATGCCCTAACTGAAATATAGTTGTAAAATTATGTTGCTTATGAAAATGGATGATTATTTACTTAAAATCAAATTTTGCCGGGAAAAATACCCTTCAATGACAAACACATGTAAATATAGCGAAGTGTGTGTTTGTATTTACCGAATTGTAATCCGGTTTAATGTTCGGGTAGAAAGACATTTCTGAGCTGATTGGCCGTGGTTCAATAGATGATGAAGCGCCTGGCGTTTCGTCCGTCATTCCGCCGAGCATCCTCAGAGGTAATTGACTCATGGCTGGGATAGCAAGAGCGTGCTAGTGCATGATTTCAGAATAAAAAGTTGAATTGGTTCAATTCTTCATTGCCAATATGTCATCACTCCTTTATCATTTATTAAAATTACCCTAGAGAGGTAGAGCTTTAAAAGATAAGATATTCGTGTCTTTTCTATTTGTGGCTAAAATGAATCGTTTAGTCACAAAATAATACTAAATAATTGGATTCCAGCGTATCTACTGGAATAAATTTGCGGACATACGTTTGGCAAGGGTGCAAAGCTGAAGGTCAGGAATATTGACGCTGCTCAGGTCTCGTGAAGACTTCTCGGAAAGCTTCAAAGAATACCACCCCTCCCCACGTTACTTGCAGTAGCTGATAACAATCACACAGACACGTGGTGAAAACTTTTATAAGGCTGTGCTAGTCTGAACTTCCACTCGTCACATGTGTGAAGGTATGCTTGGCAGCGGCAGCCTTACTAGTAAGCAAAACATTGGCTCCTTCAGTTCTATTCTGTTGCCAAACTGTGCAGATGATGTATACAATAATGTTAAATTATGTCCTTTACCTTTCACGCAAGGTGAATTTGTTATTGGACGTTTTTATTCGTTATATTTGATTCTAGCACCACACAAATCTGCCCCCTCATGCCCCTAACATCTGTGTATAATTTTTCCTGTACTGCAAGTGCTGCACCTCTTCACAGCAAAGCAAATCACAACTCCTACACGCGTTTAGAAATAGGCTTGCTCTAAAAATTGGTACCACTGTTAAACATGCAGTTTCTGTGTGCTCAATCCACGTGGTTAAGGTTCTTTACAAATATATTCAATGTGAGTTTATTTACTCAGTATTTGATACTTACATTTTTTCTATGAATGCCATTTGCTGTTATCAATTAACCATTTTCTCAGAAACTGTTGAAGATAGCTAAATTAAATTCTAGGATAGTAAAAATAAGCCCTGAATGATGATATTGATCTGCTTTTGTGTAAACAAGAAGGTTAGATATTTTTAAAATAAATAAATTACTGATAAATGTTATAAAGGATATATACACATAGCACAAATAGTAGTAGACATCGAATTTCTGGTGGTCTGTAGAGGCACTTATAGGGTGTGTCTTCTGATATCGGTCTCCACAAGTTTGAAAGGGGACACGTTAATTAAGGGAGGTGGCTATACCTATTCGTAATTAGCCAATGAGTTGACAGCACCAGCATAGGTATGCTCTATTGGTTCGATACAGAACACAAGGAACCTGCAAGATGGCACTAGCCAAGAAAATGAAAGCTGAACGTGAGGAAGGTAACGTAGGATCGTCATCATACATTACGAAATAAAATTATATTTTGTTTTCTTTATTATTTAACTATAGAAAGTATATCTAGTATTGCATTTCACCCCAAAACGGGATATTTCAAAAATTTAAAGTCGGTTAAACTAAACCTTGGCATTTATGTGCGGCGTCTTCCAAACATGTTAAACGAAAATGTTCAGAAAAATGCTCCCACTCCATGCACCCCTTTACATTGAACAATGTTCATTACTTTTTATTTTCTCCAAACTACATCTGACGATTCTGATTAAAATGCCACAGTTTTTACGCCAAACACAAAATTTAATGCAACTGACAATTTTATGGCCAGATTATTCTCTTTCCTGTTGTAAAAAATAAATTTTATGGAAGCAAATGATATTTATATCACCAACTTTACAGCGTGATTTCACGCCATGTTTAACTTTACAATATTGCAAGGCGTGGCAAGTCTATGATTGGATTGGGTTGACCTGCTCCTTCTGCCACCCACCATTAAATTTTGTGTCTGCTATAGATACTTGCATGCCAAATGAATTGTATAGGTAACTTGAATTCCCTGGGAATTGCCAAGAAGTACTCTTTATTCAGAATAACCTGTATAATCAGTAAACTGCAAGAAACAGGTAAAATCTTCATATATAAAATGTAGATCTCATCGCAAAGGCCCAAAAAAGTCAAAATATTTTGTGTGGTTAGCCATATTGGTTTAAATTTTCATATACTTTTACTTCTCTCAAGTAGAAATTCGCTATTCGTCCATGCAAGGTCGCAGTTTCACAAACAGGAAATCGATTTTAAAAATTTGATTATCGCTCTAGCTTACTATAAGAACAGTTTGTAGAAAGGTCATGCGAGTGCAAAACAACAGATGTTTAATCTCTAAGTCACTTTGAATAGCGCATTGTTTGTAGAGATGTTGTGCTAGACATTTCCCTCCGTTTCTCCTTACCTGAATTTGTTCACGCAAGTTATGACTTGTTTATGACCTCGAGGTAACTCCAGTGCAAACGCTTGCGGAACGTAATTCAAATTTCCTCTCATCCCTACATCTGACATTGTGTGTGTGTGTGTGTGTGTGTGTGTGTGTGTGTGTGTGCGCGCGTCTGTGCATGTTTGTGTGTGTGTGTTTGTGTGTGTGCAGTTTAATTTGTGTTATGTTCCCTTTCGCTTCTGTACTCTCACAGGAAGGTTTGTACACAAACGTTAGAGCAATACATTATTTATTTGTTGTTGAGTACTCATTGTTACATTGATGGGAATCTCGAAATGGGTGCTTTAACATTCAGGTGAACGGATGGCATGCTATTTCAAAAATTTCATTCCCGGCATTCGGGTTGAGGTTACGTGGTTCGATTCTCGGCTCTGGGGAATTTAGGTCACTCCTATTCAAGTCTTTTCCTCTGACTTACTCGTGGTAAGTATCCCCAAGACCCAAAGTGATTCGGAGGCCACGGTAAAAACTGTAGGTCATTCTCATTCCATCACCATTCTCATCGTCACCCTATCCTAGAGGTAATGGGCTCCGTTCAATCGCTGCCTACATCTCAGAAATGGATCTATTATCCCTTGGGGGAATGAGGTTATCCCCACAGGTCATAGACCAGCAGTGTCCAATGTTTGCTAAAGAGGGAAGGTTGGATTTGCCTCGTTCCACTTTATGCGCACTGTGCCACTCAGACGTGCATTAAGTTGCAGTGGCGGTTTGGTTATATGTACGTTGCGTTTGTATAGCGAAAGCATTGTTAAATCTTATGCAATAAACATCTGTTCATTAGTGACTTCTTTGGCACTGCTTACCTTTAAGAAGTTTGTCAATACCTGGCGCCAAAGTCGAAGTCCGTAGTCTTAGAAGATACACCCAGTGATCGTCGCGTAACCTATTGCGGTACAAACTTTTACTATAGTTCAATTTGGAGAAACCCTCTTCACAAATATATGTAGAGCTATACTCACACTCATACACACTATTCGTACAAATGCGTATTTCTCTATCTACTTTATTTTAATCAACATAAGTATTTTCAAAAAGTATCATATTGCTAATTTTCTTGCAGGAGCAAGGTGAATTTGGGAATACAGTAGGCTTTAAGGCTAATGAAATGATTTAAGAGCTGGTTGCTATGCGATGCCTTTGAAATTCCGCTCTCTTGGCAAGGCCAAGAGATAAAAAACATATTCCTATTTGAGAAAAGTAAAAGTACTGGCAAATTCATAGAAACAATAAAGAGTACCTTGGAAATGGTTCACTAAAAAGGTGCCGTATTTGACATAAATTGTGCGTTTTAACCAGGTCCATATATTTTTTATTCAGTTAAACTGTCTCTTACAGTTTACCGTTTATACTAAAGTCATCCAATATGAAGAGGTCTTCTGAAGACGTTCCCAGAAAATTCAAGTTATGACTTGGAAACTGCCATGAAATCACCTGTTTGTGTCCACCACAGGCAAGAGCTGACTCACCCTCCGACTGAAAGAGAAGGTGGGTTGGGAAGCAGCAACTAATTACGTGTCTCCAAAGAGACAAGGTTGGACATCACTGTCATAAACCTATGAGGAGCGTTAGAGACAACATTCAGCTGAATTATTGTGTGTCGACTATTGTGGTTACTTAAGTGCACTGGGTACCACAATTAATATAGTCTTCAGCATATAGTTGAATAATATATCTATTTCTTCAAGAAAAAAAATTAATTTTCATAATTATATGTTAAGCTTCCGATAAAATCGATTTCAAATCTTATAATCGAATCGCATATAAAATACCACAGGCGATGAAAATTTCGAAAGATTGCGTTTTTTGTGACTATATTTTTCCCTTATAAGGAAAGGCCGGAAGGATGTGCACTCGCATGCGATACTGGTTTGGACCCAGAGTATGAATGACGTCACAATTACAGCACGGCCATCAATTGTGCAAACAACTGCCACTAGAAGCAAGAGTCGAAAACCAAAAAAGGCATAGTACTCTGCAAACTAGTAAAGTATTGCCTTGCAAGTGTATGCAAACGCAAGGTCCAGGTGCCTGCAGTCGTTTACATGCACGAGCGATAACAGTAAAGTTCATGTGCACTATACCTATGGAAAAACACACATGCCTCCGGCCTTTACTTCTAACGATAACTTAATTTTCATAGAATCAATAATGTATTGAATGAATAAAATCCTAAATTGAAAACTATATTTAATAACAAGAAAACGCTCCTCAGATCTATTCAATAACGTTCAAATAAGGAATGAACTCTTAAAGAAAATTAATAAGAAAGTGCAAAAGGGGAGTTCTGTGAAGTGCAAAAGCGTAAGAAAATAAAACTACGACTGTGAATAATTCAAGCTTTAACGTTTCAGTGGCCCTTTGTAATCGTCCATTTAAAAGCGGCATTTGGACATTTAAATCGCCGGAATGGGAGAACTACAACGTAATCCTTATTCTGTAGTATACGAGGATATTTTCTTTCTGTAAAGAGATTGTTTTTTAGCTGAAACTCAGCATCAGTGTGTACTGTCCCGATTCGGCACTAAGTTATAGCTTTGTTGGTAAAGTCTGCGTCGAAGTTTATTTTTGGTGCATGAACAACGTTCTGTTTTTGTGCGTTTCTTCCTTCGCAGTTTGCAGCGTTATTGGATTGACTTCGAATCGTTATGTTGTGTTTTTTTTTTCTCTTGCGTTGAAATGTACGGATCCTGGATTAAGTTTCCTTTAATGACGTAGTTGCCGAAATTTGTTTTGGATCCAAGGGCTTGCTGACCGTTACGTTTTATTGAGTTTTGCTCGTTACATTTTGTAGATATTGATACCTGTATGAGAACATAGAGCGTTAGCAGTTACGCGGAGCTCTATGGACGGCATTTAGGCCATAAGTGAATTGTTTTACTGTAACAGTTCCTAACCTTGTTTGTTGTCTTACTTGTGTTATTCTATTTTAGTGTGAGTGTAATATTCTTGTAGCTTAATATTCAGAGTTCATCTAAGTTGTGTAGTAAAGTGGTTTACTATCCAGGCTTTCCTTAAATTTGTTGATACTCAGAATGAATTCAAATGTGACAATATTCAGAGCTAAACCAACTTTTATAGTTGCGGTTTATCTAGGGCATTAATTCAGGGTTTATCTAAATGGTTTATATTCAAGGTTAATTTAAATTGTTCAATATTAAACTGAAACTTTGGGATCTTTATTTTCTGCTGAGTTTGTCACATGAGATGGGATGACTGACTATAAAGTCACGCCGAATGTGCATGCTTTAGTTCCTTCCCAACATTTGTTGTTTCCTTCATAGTCAATTGTAAAATGTTTGTTAAGAAATGTAACACATTTATGTAGTTACAGATGTTAAACTATCTTTCAGCTTATTCGGATATTTTACCTATGCATTGACTTGTATGTTAAGCTAAATTATAAATACCGTACTTTACGAGGCCCAGTGTATTTATATATCCCGTTTAAAGGGTGGTGTTTGATGCGGGAATACAGAAGTCCAGCGTTGTAGGCACCAATTTGATGCAGAAATAGGTCACACGTTGTGGGCACCTATTTGATGCTGTATTTCTTTCGATGTTTCTTAAAATCTCGGCTCTGCTTTCCTGCGTTGGTCGACTATTGGAGTTCCTTCCGCATCTTTGCCACGGCTGCGACAGTGGAACTAATGAGTGTTCTTCTCATGGGAGTTGGTTGGAAATGACACAGCCACGAGTATTTTAATGAGTTTTAATACTTAAAATCACTCACGAGTCATGACATGAATTGAGGTATGCCGACCGTTGATGAACAGAAACTTTTAACTTTTACGCAACACATCCCAATTGTTGACCTCCCCGTTCTAGATCCAACCGCCAAGTAGTAAGTTTAAAAGAAGAACCGTTGGTCAAGACGCGTTAGACTGCCGGGGTCAAAAGAGTTCCTCAACCACCGGTGTCAAATGAATTTCGGTATCATCTTCCAGAGTTGCCTGTTACTGTAGGTATGCATTTCTTAGGGGCAATTCTCCGCTTCCTAGTGGATTTGCATGTCCTCGTTCCTCAATCCCAGCGCTTCCATGCAAGGTTTCTCCAACTGTTGATGTGAGTAAAATATACACAATCACCGAGCGAGATGGCTCAGGTGGTAACGTCGGTGGCCCGCATTCGGGAGGTCGCGGGTTCCATGCCCATGGCCGACCTTCCTGACCCATGGGATTTTTCGGAGGTTTCCCCGGGTCACCACGCGAATGCTGGGAAGGATTTCCTTACTCTCCGAATTTCCTGCCCCTCCATTTTGTTACATTATTTCATTTCACCCTTCATTCCATTAGGTTTCTTTTACTGGTTTCCGGGTCCTCCCATGGAATGGTGCAAACCCGAGGGGGAAGGGAGCCGGTTTCCAAGTCCTGCACCCCTTTGGAAGTACGAGCCCCAAGGGGTAGTAGAGGAAACGGGATGAACCAGCCTCCGCCGGGTACTTCTAACCGGGAAAATGTAGAGGCCCTGACATCTGCTCTGTGGTGGCAACGTTCCGGCCGCTCTTTGGATCCATTGGCCTTACTCACCCTCTCGGGGGTTGTCCTTTCAGGGGCATAGGCACAAAAGATCCCCTTTCGGTTCAGGTACTAAGTCCCCAACCGCAAGTTGTCACTGAGTCATTGAGTCAAAATATACACAACTAGGGGGTCTAGCACAAAGGATCCCCTTTTGTTCAGGAAAACTGATATTGCTGCTTTGTTCTTTAACATGACATAACATTATTTAGTTTATTTCCTTTTGCAATTAACATTTTATAACATCGAAGTACCTTACTAAAATGCATATAAAGGAATAAACAAAAATCTTTAGAGCATGGGGTAGACTGAAAGCAACATCATAGGATATAACCTAAGGTGATGTTAAGAAAGGAGGTTGAGCAATGTTAATCTATTCCTCCTTTTTAAGAATCATACAACTGGCTTTGATAGCTCGAACTTTATAGTTGCCGCTCGTCTTAATTTTATTTGATTACTTGAATTTACTCTGTTAAACCTAAAAATGTCTGTTTGAGTTGTCCTTAAAAAACATTTAAATAGGAAGTTACCACAATATAGTTCTGTGTTAAAAGTTCTTTCTCGCAATAGGTTATAAACAGAGTTAATTAAATAGCACTGATGCAATGAATGAAACCATAAAGTTACATACATTGTATTTCCAGTTTTTGTGATAATTTAACGTTCATTTAACCTCCTGGTTAATCGGACGGTAAATGTAGAAAATGGACAAAATGATGTTCAAACGAGCACGGGGTCCCGACATACGTCTTTAGGGGTTAAGGGAAAACCCCGTAAAATCCTTACCCATATAACTTACTAACCAAGATTCGTAACAGCGACATTTTTAAATGTGAGGCAGACACACACACCCACACAGCGGATGTGGGTTTTATATATGTAGATGCTTGACATTTTATTTTTTTATTTTTTCAAACGTTTAATAATTATTTGTTCAATTTTGTATTGCAAGTAATAATAAGCTACACACAGCGCGGAAGCTCGTGTTACTAATTCTTAAATACTCCAAATAAATATAACTTGAGCTCCAGAATTCAATTAAAATAAGTTTAATCGAACGTCATTGCTTATCAATTTACCGATGAATTGTGAAACTTTCGTTATGTTACTACCTATAATTTATATTTTTGGTAACAAGAAATGAGATATTACATATTTCTCCAAGAAATGGATTTGTTATTTATTTCCCTACTTTGCGGAATAATTTAGTTGGTCCTGTAATCTCAAAATATTGTATTTCATCTCTTACAAATTCTGGCGTGCCACTATTTTTAGACATTTAAATTTGGTACATTTTCAGTTGTACGCCCGTGGACAAACAACACGAGTCCTGTCTGGAACGCCAAATTCGTCTAAGTTCTACACCGCACAACGCCATGTTTTCACCATCTGCGATACATTTGTGTAGCGGCAGCAACAAGTTGTCACAAGTTCCAAAACTTAATATTAAACCCTTATGATCAATAAAAGTGCTGCTATATTAGCATGTTAAGTGTGAAAATTTAAATCCCAAGCTGAAAAAGAAACTAACGGAAAACATATATTCCACTCAAAGACAATTTAGTACAAGCTCAATTACCTTTTCGGATGTTTTTCATCTTCCATTTAATGTCCTTGTTCCTATACTCCTTAACTCAGTTAGGCGTTTTCACTGAGACTTTTGGATGGAGAACACTGTCGGGATTACCTTCTTGATACTCTAAACTTGGTTTGATCAATATTATCGTTATTTGGCGTATCATGCCAATCGTTATCTTTGCATTCAACAGAATCAATCAATTTATAACTCACCTGTTTCAACAAAGTAACCTTTATCATTGTTCACAATAAAGTAATTCATAACTTCCTATTGCATTTTTGTATTATATGAAACTCTAATTTTAGCATAGGATTGCCGCTACACACAGTTTTATGTATCAGTACAGTTTAGTTTTTAAACACCAATAAAGTATTAGTTTGTGAAGTTATACACTGAGTTTATTTCTTATAATGCCCCCATTATATTAATCATTAAAACTGTTGCAATCTTCAAACTGAAATAAAGAGCAAACATAATGTATGAAGGAAGCCTTCAAGAAGTTTCCTCATCTAACAACCACTACGTTCCCATGGGAAATTCAAATCGATTTGAGTCCAAGCCCATTCTCAATACGATCCGCATTTCCGTGTAGAATTCAATTCGAAATGAGGTCGATTTGATACGTAATGCTCAAACATAAATAATTCAAGCGTTTATGTTGGTCACCTGATTTGTGTTGGCGACCCTGTAAGAATACTTCTTCTGCGTTTTTAAGGTTAATGAATGTGTTTGAGAAGAATACACTACTAGATTACAGAAAGAATAAAAGTGGCTTTGTTGTGGTTTATTACACGACTATCCCAACCCCCCCCCCCAAAAAAAAAAATGCCGCGTGTTACAACGGGTACAGTACAAGTTTGGTGGATTCAATTCGATTTGAATATGGTAGGTGTTTCCATGTAACAAAATTTCGAACCGATCCCACTTATAAGAGGATCGGATCCAAGGATTCAGTTTGGTTTGAATCCACGTTTCCAAGTAGTATTCAATCCGCTATGAGAGCACAACTCGATATGAATTCCGCATGGAAACGTAAATACAGTGTTAGGCAAAAGGAAACATTCTTTTAAATTTTATTTATGGTGTAATAGGGATATGTGGTGAGCATGAATTTGTTGACGACGAGGGAATGAATTAAATGAATGGGAAATCGAGAATCCAATACAGTAAAGCTATTTGAAAATTCATCCTATAGACCAAAGGCAAATTTGGCAGAACAATTCAGTGTAATTGAAATTTGAACTGCGTCCTGCAGCTTCTAAGCCATGCCGGATGATTTCGACGTTATAGATTCTTTTTTACGTTTATTTTTAATTTTTGTATTTCCTGCTACTATTTTACAAAACGTGCAGTGAGATAGGCTACAAAGGAATGAAAAGTTTTAATTCCGTGTAGCAAACATGGCGAGAGTACGCGGAAATGTAATCTGTAATGCAATGTGTAATCTGTATAAGACCACTCATGAACACTTGAAACACATATTGATTATATGCAACCTGCAAACCAAAGGACAGTCTTATCGTTCCGATGTAATCGCGAAGCATGTTAAGTCAGACTGACAGAGTACTGCGATTTGCTCCCAGTGCCTATGTGCAAATTCTTCCGAATCCGTCAGGTGGGAGCGAAACGTAAACGAAAGAAACAGATTAACAGTGACAATTTTGAAGATTTATTAAAAGTTCAATTTAACACAATATAAAAATATAGGTTTTGTTATGTTGCCTCATTAACAACTCTTGTTTAATAGAAATGCGCTTGGCCGTTCTTTCAGCTTTCGCAAGTGCAATTTATTATAGTTAGCTGAAAGATAATAGTATATTATGCAACAAGACTTACATAGCAGTAATTAAGACGCGACTGTATATACCATTATAGTTAAATTTCATACTACAATTTATGCTCCACCATATAGTTGAAATATTGTAAAATGTTATACACTCACCAGGGACAATGAGCTACATATTTTATCAGCTGATAATTGGAGTTCTGCGCAGGCGCTAAACGATCGATTCGTTTCCATCACGCCACAGCTGAATGATGAGAATGATAACCTTGGAGTGCTATTTAACATTGAACAATAGAAGGCAAATTGAATATATTGGTTTCCAGCCGCAGCTTTATTTCATGTGTAAGTCATTTATTGTACAATTAGTGAAATTAATTTGCGGGACTATGCTTAGTGCAATATTCTTGGAAGTTGATGCTGTATTGAGGTTAAGTTGTGTGCTTTGTGTAAGTTGCATCTTACTTAGTGTCCGACATTTTAGCGTTTTCTAAGCTCGCGCAAGTTGCGTTTCGAGAATTAATGGATATTGCGCTTTGCCATTGCTGCATGGCAATTCTCTGATTGGTGGAACACCTGTCCGTTAATGAAAATTCAACTGTCCGATTGGATTAAGAACTGTCCTTTAATAAAAGTTTGAACTTAAGGAGGTCCATTAAAGGATCGCTATCAGATTTACAATTAATAAATTTGGATATGATCGAGCATAAATTAGTATAAATTACGTTAATGAGTTAAATGCATCTTTAAAAATGTGTGTGTGTGTGTGTGTGTGTGTGTGTGTGTGTGTGTGTGTGTGTGTGTGTGTGTGTGTGTGTGTGTGTGTGTGTGTGTGTGTGTGTGTGTGTGTGTGTGTGTAGCGGTGTATAAATCCATGAACGACTGAATTGACTATTGTTAATCTGTGGCATGCAGTGGGAAATACAGTGTGTATAACCTTTCTCAAGATAAAAACGATGGAACTTAAGTTACAAATACATTGAAGCAGCAATAGTACAGGGTGCTGTATACCATGGGTAAACGCTGCAGAATATGACTGCATATTGTTACCCCTCGTCATTTCTGCATCCTATAGTTGTTTACACCAAAAAGACAAAGCTGAGCTGAAAATATCTAAAAATCCCCTAACGTATCCGTATTGTAATTTTATGTGTACACGAGAATATTAATCTTCCTAGGAGAGGAAAAGAAACACAAAAAGTATGAGTGCCTTTATTTAAACATTCTCAAAATGTATCCACTAATTTTGATTACAAAATGCAGCAGATTTGTAGTTCATATCGCACTTTGTGCTGATATAATCTCTGACTGAGCTATAGTCTTAAAAATGTTACCACATCTAGCCGTTTTCCATTGTGAATTCTACACCACTTAACGTCAAAAAAAAAAAAAAAAAACCTCCTCCATATATTGAACTAGAGAGGTAAACTGTAGCCCATCTTTAAGGGACATCTTTCCTCTACAAATAGGCACTACTGTTAAATATGGTAATGTCTGTGCAATGAAGCTATGACGTCTAACTCTACACATCTATGCACGTTTGTTTTCTCCAGTTTTGCTTTGAACAAGTTTTTCTTTAATTGGCAGTAAATGAACAGTACGTTCAGAGATTATTGAATATAACTAAACTAAATTTTAGGATGTTAAGGCAACCTCTAGGTGCTCTTTGGGATCTACATTGGCTTTAATGAGATGCTTTTTATTTTTGTAAATAATTCTAATATATTTTAATCTAAAGATAGTGTAATTGAGAAAAAAAGCACATATGTTCTTAATGAAAAACATATTGGATAAAATAGATCTTTTAACTTAGAAGGAATTCGTTTACATATATAAAACTTTCAGTTTGATATCTTAAATACTTTTTGAGATAAACGGTCATGAGTTTATCAGATTTAACATTGGAGATAGGATTTTAATCTGCCCTCTTAAGTTGCACTTCATGAAGGCAAGCATCCAAAATATAGATCTGCACGCGTGTACCTCTCAATTGTTGCTACCAATGCACCCAATCTGCTATTGAAGTGGAAGTATTAGACCTTATGTGGAGTTAATTAATATGTTATACTTAAATGTTCAACAGAATGGGGACTTAACGTGTAAAAGAAAGTTCCGATTTCCGAAAGAACAGCCGAAGGTATCTTTGTGTGTTTTATATTCAGTGATTCGATGGATAATCATAACTGGATAAAAAGCACGATTCTTTAGTCAGATATATTAGATTTGATTTAATCAGGTAGATGAATAGGAGGACCTGACTCCTACCTCTCTGCACCAAAACTTGAGGTTTGTTGTACAGTTGTCTTCCTGCTAGCTCCAACTATATTCACTTCTTCTCCTCTAATAAGTTTAAGAAGTTCCTGGATTAGAGTTTTACTAGATACAATCTCATTTGTGTCTCATGCCCCAAATTAGTTGTATCTGTTCACTTGCAGTGCTTCACAATGGAATATTAGATGCGAGGCCGTTTCCTCCTCTATTTCACACCTCCTGCATATTGGTTTTTGGAAATTCCCATGACCAGTCATTAGACCTACTATAGGTAAGTCTCAATTGAGAAATTCACAACTTCTTATAAGACATGGTTGTTGCATCATTACCTTTCCATGTCTTTGTTTCTGGACATGATTCCAGTATTCTATATGCTGTCCTTGAATTCAGTTCAATAGAGTATTTTTTACCATGAATTTGGTAATACCCGATGCGGGATCTGGACCTATATATGGGATCTGTGCACCCATTTTAGCCAGTCCGTCAGTATTTTGGTTTTCGTCCACCCCAGAGTGGCCAGGGACCCATGCTATACAGAAGTTAAAGCTACGAGCGATACAAAGCAGAAGTAGCTCGTAGGATAAGGGGATGGTGCGGTTGAGAGGGTAACACGTCATCACTGCCAGGTTTAGCAATGAAGGTTGATGTTTCAGTTCTTTTTTCAATTTTTCAACAAATCTATTATCATACGAAATGACTAGGTGAACAGGTACTTCTTTGTGTAACACTGGAAACAAGTGCTTCGCTTACTTTTACCATTTTCACTAAACTTTCAATTGGTTTTCGTCTGCTAAAGCACAACCTGGCAACTGCATACGGAGAACATGGCTGCGTTACCACCTCTCTATTATGTTCTGTCTCGTGTTCGTCTTGTTCAGAACCGAATAGTTGGAGGTTAAAGTGTGACAAAGTGTGTTAGCTGATGATTATTAGTTCACATTAGTGTGCTGTATTACTGGCGAAAATGGAAGCGACGACCCCAGTGTTATAACGTGAAAAGAGTTCGTAAAGCCCGCCACAATGTTGCAACTCTGCATGCCCAAATACGTGATGCTAGGTAAATCCGGTTTGTATCGCTCATAGCCTGAACTTCTGAGTCTAATGAATTCTCCTAGCCTTCTAGAGGTTTTCGACACTCCTTAACGCTCTTTGAGCTCGTAAGAGGCGTTGATAATGCCCTTTGTGCTGTCTGTTTGAGTACGGTTCCTGTAGCATCTGTTTTCACTCTCCTTCAGTTAACTAAACAGTGTACTTTGTTTTTCTCAATCATTACAGCTTAAACTACTGCTACAAAGTTTATTCTTTAATAAATCCTCATTAACACGGTTGGATATTGTTTTCACTTAAATATCCCTTTATACCCCGGAGCTTATTTTGTGTATCTTTGATAAGTTCCCAAGTAATCACTGTAGTAACAGGAGGAGGCATAAGTTGGTCTGTAATAAAGTTCTGAGAAAAGGTCTGGTAAATTCTATGGGCATGTCACATACACAACGCTGCGTGTCCCTGGTTGCTGTCTTGTAGTAATGGTGGGTTTGAATTAGAAATATTTTGTCACTTGTTCTGTTGGTTTTACTGCATTTGAGGTTTCCCTAGTTATACATATGAATACACGTCTTTCAGTTAGTATTACTCTTGCAGAAGTAACATAATGACCTTTCCCCTACAGCACAACATTCAGCAAGATAAAGTTATAAGGCGGAAGAACACTCGGTTGCAAAGGAATATACGGTAGTTGTTTAGTAATGTTTAATGCCCCTTCTTACCGCTCACGGCACCACAGACAGTGAACACTAATATACATAGAATAAAATTACGATTTGGGAGGAAAAGGTTCCAGGCCTAAGACTGGAGTATGTACCCGGGATTTGCCAGTAATAAGGACTGAGAGTAGGTAACCTGGGGGGAAACAGTATGACACTTCTGGCGGTAACTGAACCGCAGACGTTCCGTTCATGAACCGACCTCGGCAACCTGTGTCGGTACAGGTGCATCATAAAATCATAAATCCTCTGCATTAGAAACACTTTCAGTGTACATGTGTAAATGTGTTTAAAATTCAAGTAATATACCTTCGTAAGAAGATATTTGCCGCAAACTGTCTACATTTAAGAGGCTCATAGATATGGCATTGCTAGTTTATTGGCACCTTGCTGTGGTTCGTTACAGAGATCTTCATTCCTGATTATATGTTAGTAAGTATAAGGGACCGTATCATTGTTTGACTACCTTGGGTTTTCTCGGCATTATCACATTTTAGCTATTATAATACTTACGCCAGCGATGTCTAACCTTGTCTCTTTGGAGACGCTATGTACGTAAGTAGACGCTATGCCCCACTCCACTCCTTCAGTTGGAGGGTGAATCAGCTCTTGCCTATGACGTGTAGAAACACAGAGTCAGTATCCAGTGACGGACACAAACAGGCGATTCCATGGCAGTTTCATAGTCATAACTTGAAGACCTCTTCGTCCTGGATGACTTTTGCATTAATGGTAAACAGCAAGAGGTACACGAAATCTTACCAAATAAAAATGAGGATCTCGTGAAAACACAAATTTATATCGAATACATTCATTATTTTTACTATTTTTTGAGTGAACCATTTCCGAGATACCCTATATTATTTGTGTGAATTTGCCAATACTTATACAATGGGAATATGTCATTCGTTTTTTATCTCTTGGCCTTGCAAAGAGAACGCATACCAACCAGCTATTGAAACATGATTATCGCTTGGTTATTGATTATCGCTTAAAGCTTACATTTTCTGAAAATGGTTGTGTCGATTAAAATGCAGTAAATAGAGAAATAAGCATTTGCTGGAATAGTGTGTATAAGAGTATAGCTCTGTGAACAGCTTCCCCAAATTGAATTACACTAAAAGTCTGTATCGCAATAGGTTACGAGACGATCACTTTGGTGGATCTTCCACTTTGTCGCCAAATATTGATAGACCTCTTAAAGGTAAGCAGTACCAAACACGTCACTAATGAACAGATGTTTATTGCATAAGGTTTGAAAGTGCTTTCGTAAATCAAACCCAACGTAGATATAACCAAACCGCCATTGCAACACAATGCTCAGTGTTAAAGAGTGGCAAAGTCCGCGTATAGTGGAAGGAGGCAAATCCAACCGTCCCTCTTTCGCAAACGTTGGACATCTCTGACTTGGCTGTTGAAGAATGAAATCTGTCTTTGGGATGTTTGTTATTCATTATTCACTTAGTATTTTATAAATCATAATTTGCGAAATTGTTATGTGTATAATGTTGGTTCTCTTATAGGTCTCAAAGCTCTATAACAGAATACTGTTATACCGCTTTACATACCCCTGTAACAACGAGCAAACAGTTATATTCCCAGCAGATTAGTTTGTCAGGTAGATTTCGCTTTGTGGTGTTTCGCCTCCCTCCCCACACTTCTGTTTATGGGCAGCGTGGAATTGATTTCCCTACAACTCACTGGATCCCGATCATTTGTGAATTGAATGAGAGAATTTGAGAAGTGAGAGATATTGTTGCCATCTAGAACAGTTCTATATGGAACGAGTTTCTGGCTGTCCCATAACTGACTCTGCAGAAGCAACCACTTTGAAAATCACTGCCGTGCTTGCTAAGAAAACTCAAGAGACAAACAACAGAAATATGTGTAGATTAGAATTTCATACTAAAAACTCATTTCAAATGTGCTACTTCTGTCGTAGATATACGGTGACCTTTTTCTTTCTTTTTTGTCCAATGAATATGTGGGGAAAAAAAAAAAAAAAAAAAAAAAAACAGTCAGGCAAATAAGCGATCAAAAGGAATGTTAGGAAATAAGCGGTCAAAGGATTGTTTGGTACTTGAATATCACTAGATAGTTCAAAGGAATCCAAGAACGTTTAAAAACTGGTCAGGTGTCGTACACTATAATGTCATTTAGCACGTGTATGACATCACATTTTAATGGAATTGTCTGTTTCTGTTTCGCTGAAAGTGATTGAGCAGTTGATATGCGCTTCACAAGGTTACCTATGAAAAAAGTACGGAGAAACATCAGTGTGTTATAAAACAGACCTGAATGAAGGAAAGGCTCAATAAACGTGGCAGAAGATTAACAAAACGATCGGAGCACTCGATGAAGCCAACTTAGAGGTGAAAAAGCGTACTTATCAGGCGAAGAAGAGAGCTCGGGAACAGAATTCTTAAAAAATAGTGCCAAAGTGTATGAAGTGTTTTAAAACAGTTCAAACTTTTCGGTAATAAGTCTAAAAAGTCCAAGGTTTGGTAAAATGTGATGGCACTTTTCAAAAATATTACACTTATGCTATATTTCAGTGCTGCTTATAATTATTAACAGCAATAATCCTAAAGTAAATGAGACTGCTTATTTAACATTCTGTGATTCCTAAACTCTAACACTCCTCTTTGGGTACCTGTGCTAAGCACGTGGACCGCCTCTTTCAAAGACCGCATTTTTCGCGGATACGGATTCATAGGTAAAAAAAACTTTTTGCGGAGCTAACCATTTTATAAGTGATTACGCTTTAGTATCCTATATCCCATGTTTTCCCTACCGTAATACCGTGCCCGCTTGCGGATCCTAAGTGTGGGGAAAGGAGAAGAGAGCTGTGCAGAAGTTCTTATACAGTGTTTTTCCGTACCCGTTGGCCGGTCACTTAGCCGGTATCACTGCGGCAGCCGGAGCTGTTGCCCCTGAGCAATTGGATGCAATATCACGCATCTTGAGGGTTCAAGATAATCTCAACATACAGAAATTACACCTTAGTGAGTTAAATTAAGTTTACACTGCTCTTAAAGTTTTCATTGGTTTCTCCTCAATTTTTTATAAATTATAGTATAAATCATGACAGTTATTTCAAGTGGTTATTTATATTAATGACTTATGTGGTTAAGTCTATCAAAACTATTTCATTCAGCAGAAAATGATAACATTTACTCTTAAAGCATGTGAATTCATGTACCCTTTCTCAGTCTGAGAGCTGAAATTTTCAGTACATGAAGACAATGTACCGTTTATTTTATGAACCACAACAATGAGTTTACAATTTAGTCTTTATATACCTATTAGTGCTATTAAGAAAGTAAAAAATAAAAAAAAAACACACCTGCAAATTGTCCTCATTTTTACCTTTATGCCTTTGTCAATATACATATTTTTTTTTCATTTGGAGCGAACTGATATACATAACTAAATAATTGAGGTTCAGAAGATAGTGGATTGTACTAAGAACCAATATGCAAAAGTGTGATTTTGTATTGTAAGTAGTTTCAGAGAAAAGGGCAGGTACACAAATTCACATGTTTTAAGAGTAAATTTTATAATTTTCTGGCGGATGAAACAATGTTTAATACTCAACCACCGCGGCTATCAATGAAAGTAACCACTTAAAACAATTGTCATGATTTACAGAATAATTTATTAAAATTTCAAGAAAAACTATTCAGAGCTATAAGAGACGTGGTATTTTAAATTACTAAGGTATAATTTATGTATACTCAGACTAATTTGTCCCTTTAAAGCACTAACCTTGAAGCCGAAATTGTGAACAGCATAATTATGGAAATCATACTGCTTCACGTGGCAGAATTAAAGAATCAGTAAATTTTAAATTCGCCACATATATAAGAGGTACAGACCTGGGAAGATTGTTCAGGGTTAAAATTGTCAGAACGGGCACTTAATGTTGCAGGCAGGTCATTAGTGGTAAATTCCAAGTAGTCAGCCTGATACATTGTAATACCGGTTTTCCTGGAAATCGCTCAGCGCAGGTGTTGAGCAGGAAAAGGAGGGATGGTCACGTAGGCTTCCTAGAAAACCCCACTGCTGGCATAGGGGTAGTTAAGAGATGAAGAGCTTAGAGAGCGTCATGACGCGAAGGTTTTGCGCCATGAAATTGGAGGGGTTTTTGAGGGGAAGTCCGAGGTGACTTTTGACCGGGAGCGCACCGAGCAGGCTCTTGCTATCCAGAACCCGGACAGAGTGGGTCATACACTTGCTATCCAGAACCCGGACAGGGTGGGTCATACATTTGCCATCCAGAACCCGGACTGGGTGGGTCATACACTTTCTATCCAGAACCCGGTCAGAGTGGGTCATACACTTGCTCTCCAGAACCCGGACGGAGCGGGTCAGTACACTTGTCGCCCAGATCTCCAGGCGAGCACTTCAGTCACGGGAATTGTATTCCGGATCCTCGAGTGTGAGGACACATTAGCTTTAACAGTAACAATCTATGGTCTTAGTAACGACACAGTAACGACTTAACGTTGATAATAGCGATCGGTAAATCTCACGCATTCTTATCTTAGTGAGAATAAAAGTGTTTCAACGAGAGTTCTGGCTTTTATTTGAAACACCCACGCATACCCAGAAATTAAGATCACATGCCAGAACAGCCGGAGCAGACATCACCTGAGAGCAGCATACCGCTTAGGATGTTCGCGACTACGGCTGGCGATATGCGACTTCACGTCGCGGGTTTCAAATCAGAGTGGGATGCCACGCTATGCTTGGTAACTGAAGAACCCGCGGGCTTTTAGTCTCGCTTCAGACTGAATTCTCAGAACACCGCTAGCTAGCGAACCCTTAGTTTCTGGGCATTTCTTAGAAAACTGGCCGAACAAGTTTTGGGTCGACCGTCCGGGTCGCTAATTACCGCAGGTAACAAACCCAAAACATTAGCAGGCCCCTTTCACAAATGACATTTTAACCATAGAACCAAAAACAGTACATTATATAGTTACACCTCTGAATTAGAATACTTATTCGCATACTAGTTATTGAATTTAAATACTGTTGATTCATATCATAAAATTATCCATTCGTAATAATCATTATATTAAATACATTCACATTACTTTCTCATTATAATTTAATTATCATTTAATTCATTATTAAAATCGTATTTAATAATAGGCTAATAATTACAGTATCATAACTTACAAAAATTCTCTCTATCACTCTTCATGTAACAAGCATACTCGACACTGAATGAGGCGTGTCGGAAGCTGGGGAAGGATATCCGGTGGTATGAGGAAAGAACGTGCTTCACGGGATTGGTCCAGTTGAGCCCATTTTGCCCATGCCTGCCCTAACAGTTCTGGGCTCGAAGATCCGTCGCAGTGTTGGGGCTACCTAGAGAGAGCGATGAACGACCCGTTGTTCAAGCAGCCCTCTAGTGTCCACGGGCAGTACTCTTTCCTTTGAACAAGTATCCGCCCATCTGTTTCGCAACCTCATACGTCAGTGGTGTCAGTGGTGTACTTTGATACGAGTACAAGTTTCATGTATGAAGACAACATTGCTTCTTAGTGTGTCAGCCATAAATAGAAATCTCACGGTTCACGTAGCTATTCAAGTTGATTGAAGTAACTAAAACTATTACAAATTTCTGATTGTTTGGCTCACCCTATAGAGATTATTAAACCCATCCTAGCCCGTAGTTTAACAGTTCTGAAACTGCGGAACCTCTCAAAAGGAGACTTTTTATTCCGAGACGTGAGAAGGTCAAACTCGAGTGTTAAATAATTAATGAAAGCACAAGTACACAGCATTAATAACAGCGGTTTTGATCTGAAGCTGTAGCAGATATATGAAGAGGAGATTCTTATTGTTTTTAATTAAAAATAAAAGAATAAATATGGATTATTTTCAAATAAGTAAAATAACCTAAAACATAATTTGTGGGGTTCGAACCTTTATACAGCTATCTCGAAATGAGGCTATCGTAAGTTGCCTTCCACATGGGCATAGCGTGACGTCATTGTGCGAATACGGTGACAGTACAAAACACAGCTGAGCTCACTGCCTACAATGCATAGTGTCACTATGCACACACAGAGTAAAATGCCCTAGGAAATATTCACGTATTGCTGAACTTGTACAATAAATTTGAGAGTGAATATTATACTGCAAATGGTGACCGCGTTGAATGTAAGTTATGCGACGTTATCTACAGCGTTCATTCGTCGACTGTAACTAGCCTCCTCAGTGCTGTGAGTAGGTAGGGTAGGACAGAGCTGGGCCACTTTTTTATGCGCAAGATGGCCGCCACGCGTAATCTAAGGATTACTAGGTAAGGTGGTAGGGGAAGCAGGACGTTGTAGGTGTTTGAAGGAATCTCTAGGGATAACTTTTGAAGCCTATAGCAGTGTATGTATGTTTGTGAGCATTCATGATAGTTGAATATGCCGTTCACTATATCGATGTATGTCTCCTAACACAGGAGCTTTCTATCTTGATTGAATATATTACCCCAACATAATGTTACCTCGCCCCACATAGCCATGCTAACCTAACCTACCCTAGCCTAAGCCTCCATACTTCTACTCGTCTAACCTATCCTAACCTAATCTAACCTAACCTAAGCCCCCCATACTTCTACTCGTCTAAGCTATCCTAACCTAACCTAGCCTCACCTAAGCCCCATAGTCCTAACCTAACCTAACCTAGCTCCCACTCTTTTTTACTTTGAACTTTCATAATTTAACATAACCTAAGCCCCATACTTCTACTCATCTAACCTATCCTAACCTAACCTAACCTATCCTAATCTAACATGGCCTAGCCTAACCTAAGATAGATCCTCTTATTATTATTTATTCTATTCTACTAACATGATACGTTTCTAGACATTCATTCTATCCTCTTATCATCTATCCTATTCCCTCCTCTGCTTATCTATTCTATCCTGTCATACGCTACCCTGATCTCCCTCTAGGAATTTCATAAACATTTTGATACTATTTTGAGTCCTCTGATAGATCTTTTTAAGCACTTTTAGCATATTCTTGATGCTTTTACAACATTTTTAAGACGTTTCACCCCATTTTGCTGCAATTTTGCACCCTCTGTTAGATCTTTTAGACGCTTTTAGTATATTCAGGGCGCTTTTACAACATATTTAACATCTTTTCAGACAATTTTCAGTGTTATTCAGTCATTTTCATACATTTTCAGCGTGTATTGAGACCCGTTTAGACTCGTTGATAGATATTTCAGCCTGTTTCCAGATATTCTGAAGACTTTTACGTCCAGTTTAAACATTTTTCAGAGTATTTTAGACGAATTTGACATTATTTAAGGCAATCCGAGAGTTATTCTGGACGCCCCTGTCCATTATTGTTTGCTTTAAGCACTTTGAAGGGTAATGGAAGATAATTTTCACGATATTAGGAATACTGAACCGTCTATTTCAAGGCTGTTAGACGTATCTCTACCAGTTAAATATCGTTTCAGCCATTTAAGAGACATTTTAAGCACTATAGGGATATTTTAGACTTTGTCACCAACATTTTGATTGGTTTTCAGAATCCTTTGAAACACTTTTATAGGCGTTAGACGCTTTTAATGGTATTTTTCGAGCGCTAATTAAGACATTTCAGCTCCTTCACAGTTATTTTGAGGATTTTCAGGGCATCTTAAACTCGTGAGAAGCATTTTTTTCGACAGTTTGAAGATGTTTTAAGGCACTGAAGCAGGTATTTTTGAAGTTGCTAGGGATATTTTACTAAGCTTTCTTCAGTAATCGATTTGTTTTATAGTAGTTGAAGAGCAGTCTAACCTATTCAGTCATTTATTGCATTTCATCATCATCATCAATTACTCTATCTTATAGTCCATCTAACCTAACCTAACCTGACCTAATGAGGAAATAGGAATGTTAAGGCAAGCAATGAAATAAAACAAGAATAATCGCAATGAGATAATTTTATTTAATTTATAAGGATACATACACTAGCATTAATATTTAGAAAACAAGTATACACTGCTGAAAGACGATAGCGCCCTCCTCAGTTCTTCTAATTATTCACATTATCATTCTTCTCTCTGGGTTAGATGAGCCATTGGCGCGCGAAGTTCATAGTTCAACAATCTTCATTTTTTTCTACAGACAAGCTTTAAGTATCCATGTCTAGGCACTATTCTCGACACTGTAATGTCCATACGCATACGTCGATATTCCATCCTCTTCAATCACTCTCTTGTCATCGTGAGGTGATAAGGCTATTTTATTAGCTTCAACCGTAGAAATATTATGATGTCGGGATAGGATTAAATTCATAGGAGTTCTAACAATTTTCAAAGTTTTAAGGCACTCTACATAGCTATTGAAGTTGATGTATTGCTTAATGGCGCTACGTTTTATACCTTTAACTTTTTTTATCACAGAACCATCAATATCGATAGCATACATTTTGGGCCTAAGACCAACGAACCGATGAATGATTTTTCCACAGGCTTCATCTTTAAACTTTCCCAACACTTTTTTGTTTTGTGTAGAATAGCATATATGGTTAGCAGGGTAATCAGATGTATCCAGATGTTCAAGCATGTGTAATTTATCCTGGTATATATCAGCTGTAGTCACTCGATGGACGAAAGAATCTGTATCTGTATACAACAGTTTAAGATTTTCAGCTCCATAATATGGAAGTAACACATCGTATTGATACGAATACATTAGCGTCTTGGAGATGTCTAGTACACTCATACCAATGTATATAGGCTTGTTGAACACTATTTTACGAGAAGCCATATGTACAGCAGCAAGATTAGGTCCATATATGGTTCGATCAATGAATGTAGGTTTGGCTATGAGTTTTTCTAACGTTTTGCTGTTTGTCACAAGCCGTATATCCATGCGATTACGAATATTTTCCATAGTTTTTCCAAACATAGCATTATTGAATAGTTTATAAAGGTCCTTCTCAAAATCATTTCTAGCTTGTTGTCGCAGTCGGTTATTAAACTCGACGTAAGGTTTTAGCCAACACGACTGATGAAACTGAAGTGCTCGATGAATCTTTGTTAATAGTAGACCGTGACTAAGAGCTTGTTTCAAGGCAATGTAGTGTACCACATACTTCTTTCGGCACCCAAGATGAGCAATTAACTTCTCTGAAGACGATTTCCCCGGTTTCAGACTCTCAGGCAGGAAGGGCAAATCATTATGAAGATCGTGGAGCTCGACGGGATATTCGACATCGACTTCTAAGATGTATCCAAGGGGGTCATCTTCCTTCAATAAATCCAGGTCTATGTCTTCAGGAGAAACCCATTTAAACCCTCCATAAGGAAGGGCCTTACACATAGCCCAGCCATATTCGTTGTTTGCATCTTCGTATGTAATAAACTGGGAAGGTTTACGAGGATCATACTGTTCCATATATATATTATTAGCTTCAGCATACCGATGAGAAACCTGGCATAACCCTCCTCTTATACCAGATTCAACCATGAGCAGCTGATCGTAGTCCAGCAGCAATTGCAGCTCAATTCCTGTGTACAGTAGCATAGCATCCCACGTAAGTCCTGGAGAAGTGAAATAATGCGCAGGATCCACTTTGTGTGTTTTCAGAGTTTGGTCTCTGAACGTTTCAAAGACATCCGCTAGGAGAAGAACATCAGAGGTTAAGTAAATATCACTGTATTCACCTAAGTTTCTCACATTAAACTGGTTCCATACATTTCTAGCATGCTCATAGTCATCGCCGGTAATTTCTTCTTCATTTAATTTATTGTAGAATGCTTCTCTTGGAGGCAGCTGAGCATCATTCAAAACGTCCCATGATGCGAGGTAATCGTAGGGGAACACTCCCTTACGAGTCATCAAGCTAATCTTCTCTTCTCCAAAGTACTTCTCTGTTTCGGGATGCGTCGTGAGGTTTTTCACTAACTTGTCCAAGCTTGTACTCAGGAAACGGAAGGTATCCACAAACCTGAGTTTAATATCTCCAACATATTTTGAGAATGAGATATAGCTTTCTTCAGAGCTTGGTATTACCTCCACTCTTTCGCTTGTGCATCCTAACTCCTTAACAATGAAATGAGAGTCATACCCACTCAGATTATGCATGAAGACAGGTATATAATTAGGTGTTTTACAAGCCAGGTTACATTTATTGTGTAAAGACCCTCTATACATCCCGGAAACATGATCGTGATCGCGAACCTTCCAATTATCTTCTGTAAATTCATACCCACACAGGTAGCATATTGTAGAAGCATCGAACGATTCTTGTTCTTCAGCTGTAAGTTTCAGAGGCTTAGCAGATTTATATAAGTCACCTATTTTCTTCGCAAGGGAAGTTAGATACCCTATGAACTTCTCAGCAGCATCATGACCTCGATACACGTAGGGGTGTGTAGGAAGATCGGTTTCTACTTTGTCAACGCTGGATGATGGTTTGACGTAAACAGCAAAGCTCATTGGAGAATGACTTTGATAGGGAGTTGTATAGGACGTTTCAGGATTAGAAGCGCAGGTATGGTAAGGAGTGAGAATGCTCTCAAAATCAGCATATATGACATATGGCAGTTTCAGCATTCTTTCCACGTTTTTGAATCTGACGATAGAGTTTTCCTTTGTAGGCATAACGCATCTAGCAATAGCATGTTGCATGCACATTTCTCTATGCTCCTCCAATTTTTTCATTCCGCTTAGTCCATATCGGTCATCA
The DNA here is from genome assembly GCA_030765045.1 of Tenodera sinensis. NCBI lineage: Eukaryota > Metazoa > Arthropoda > Insecta > Mantodea > Mantidae > Tenodera > Tenodera sinensis. The sequence goes on from CM060962.1 coordinate 241,665,634, forward strand.
AAATGGCTGAAGCAACGTTTACACGTATATATTTTTCCATCATGTTTAGTTTTCTGCTGACGAATAAGTCTCTCAAAATCCTTTATATACACATAGTGATGTCTGGCAGTAGCATCACTTAACAGAAGGAGATCGCGATGATCATCTAATTCTTCATCAATCACCTTTATCGGAAACACTTCATGTTTTTCATCCAGTCCAAACACATTTATGGACATATTGTTGAGCTTTTCAAATTTAGAGATTTCACCCAAGCTCGTAGGAAATGAGACGCATGAGAAATCGTATTTTTCTTGGAGATCCTTATACTTGCTAACACGCTGAGGTTTATTTCGAATGAACTTAGCAAGAACAGCGTACATAAAGCATTTCTCATCGCTGTAGTTCTGAGGGTTTATACAGGCTTTTCTCGCTTCCACAGATGCAGGTAGAGGAATATAGCTGCTCCCTCGAAGGGCATTGTACTTGTTAATTCGGAGTCGAACTCCATCAACTGATAGCAAGGCCCAGTTACTACCTTTCAGTTTACTTTCTTCCATTTCAACACGAAGCTTCTCGAATTTTTTTTCCAAGATGGCGTTCATATCAGTTTCTAAAAACACAGGTTGGTTACGTGTTTTAAATGTTCTGTCACATGTCTCTCCATGAACATTCACAAATTGACAGTCGACCATGATGTTAATTTTCACACTTTTATGTATCAACAGTTCTTTCTTTATAGCTTGAATTATACGAGGTTTTGACTCCTGTAGGTAAGTTTTCATATCCTTGAAGGTGTCACAACGTATATAATATGATTTGAGTCGTCCTTCAAATGATGTTTCATACTCGATCATATCACACTCATCAGTCATTGTCAATAGATGATGCTTGCTAGGTTCAAACTTGATTTTCTTGCGAGATACAGTTTTTTCACATCTTTCTTCATGTACGTCTCTTCTATGCTCAGTATTGCAAACATCACCACAATGTTTACAGCTGTAGACTCGACCGCATACCAACTCATGTCTCTTCTTATCATAGTTGCGTAGAAAACGCTTATCACATTTGCTACAGCTATAGTCTGGCATAGCATTCAGAACCGATTCCATCACTCCACCATTCCACATCTTTATAATATGTAGTGCGACACTTGTAAATTATATAAGTCAATAAATGCTTATAGCACTTTCCACTGACTCGCCTTGATAACTTGTCAAAGCTATTGAACGGTAATCTCACTAGGAGAAGCTGATGTGTTCTACTCTAAGGTTAATTACTGAATAACTATGTAAGCTCAAGCAAACCCCACTTATTCCACTAGCACGTACCTTATAAATGACTACGCGATTCAAGATTAAGCTTGTATTTTTAAAATATATATCATTAAACTACGTGAGTCAAGATTAACTTGTTTCATTTTTATTTGCCAGTTCAACGTTAACATGCATTTCCCCCACATTTTTTAAAGTTTAAACAAGGTAAATTACATATCACCCATTATATTTATACAAATAAATGTATATAATTTTATATACTTTAATGCCAAACACACACATACTCACACCCTCACACACACTCTCCCACACACATACACACACCCCAACCCACACATACATGCACAAGCACACATACACACATGCACGCAAACACACACATGCATACACATACACGCACACCCACACACATACATGCACACATACGCACATAGACATACATGCACATACACACCAGCAAACACGCACACATACACACGTCCGTAAACACACACACACACACACACACACACACACACACACTCCCACACACATACACACAAAAACATACACACACCCCAACCCACACATACACACGCCCGTAAACACACACATACATGCATAAACACATACACGCACTCCCACACACACATACACACAAAAAAACATACACACACTCCAACCCACACACACATACACACATGCACACACGCACACATCCGCAAACACACACGCAAACACCCACATTCACATACGCACAAATATGCATAGCACACGCACATACACACATGCACACAAACACACACACACATACACATACACGCACACTCACACATGCACAAACACATACACACTCTCCCACACACACACACACATACACACAAAAACATACACACACTCCTACCCACACGCTGATGACCTAGAAGTTGAGTGCCCTTAAACCAAACCAAACCCCTACCCACACACACACACACACACACACGCCCGTAAACACACACATACATGCACAAACACATACACACACTCTCCCACACACATACACACAAAAAACATACACACATTCACATACGCACAAATATGCATAGCACACACACATACACACATGCACACAAACACACACACATACACCTACACGCACACTCACACATGCAGAATTTGGCCACAGGGTGGCGGGAGAGGGCGAAGACCACCTGCGCTGGTCTTGAGAATCTGACAACAGGCAGAGGTTCAGGGGGGAGGGGGTGGGGGGGGGAGGGGGGGGGGCAGGGGGGGGGGTGTATTGTTATGCTAATTGAGCCAAAAAGCTCATGTCACTTATGCCACTTCTTGAGCCAGAAAGCTCATCTTCCCTCTACTCCATTTAATGCAAGAGTGGGTTAAGGAACACATCTTTAAATGATTACTCTTAGGCCAAATAACTTCTTGGAATGTAAGGAAAGAACCCCGTTTTCTCTATGTATGAGTTATTACGATGTGTTTTACTTTGTCTGTAGGTTTGCAGAACGAACCCTGTACGCGGTAAAACTTATCGTGTTAATATTGCTCAAACTGACTGTGATAAACGTATGGAAAAAGTATTATTGAATTAATTTATATACTTGTGAGAATTTAAAATGCATTTTTGTGTTCTCGAAACTTTTCATGTTCTTTCTAATAAAGACGTTTATATGAGACAAACGATTTCTCTATTACGAATTGTAAGTAGGGAAAGTATTGTATTCCACCCAAAAAATCGATGTCGAGATTTCACCGAAATATATGTTTTGAGACCCCCTGAATCCCTAAAAATTATTTTTAGAAACAAGGTCCATGTGTGCGTGTGTGCGTGTATGTGTGTGCGTGTGTGTGCGTGCATGTTTGTGTATGTGTATGTGTGTGTGTTTACGGGCGTGTGTGTGCGTGTTTGCGGGCGTGGGTGTGTATGTGTCTGTGGGTGTGCTATACATCTTTGTGCGTGTGTGCCTGAGTGTGTTTGCGTGTGTGTGAGCGTGTGTGTGTGTCTGTTTGTGTATGTATGTGCTATGCATCTTTATGCGTGTGTGTGTTTGCATGTGTGCGTGTTTGCGTGTGTGCATGTATGTGTATGAGTGTGCGTGTGAGCGTGAGTGTATGTACATGCGCGTGTGTTTTTGGGTGCATGTGTGTGTGTGTGTGTGTGGCTGTGTGTGTGTGTGTGTGTGTGGGAGAGTGTGTATGTGTGTGTGTTTACGGGCGTGTGTGTGCGTGTTTGCGGGCGTGGGTGTGTATGTGTCTGTGGGTGTGCTATACATCTTTGTGCGTGTGTGCCTGAGTGTGTTTGCGTGTGTGTGAGCGTGCGTGTGTGTCTGTTTGTGTATGTATGTGCTATGCATCTTTATCCGTGTGTGTGTTTGCATGTGTGCGTGTTTGCGTGTGTGCATGTATGTGTATGAGTGTGCGTGTGAGCGTGAGTGTATGTACATGCGCGTGTGTTTTTGGGTGCATGTGTGTGTGTGTGTGTGTGTGTGGCTGTGTGTGTGTGTGTGTGTGGGAGAGTGTGTATGTGTTTGTGCATGTGTGAGTGTGCGTGTAGGTGTATGTGTGTGTGTGTGGGAGAGTGTGTATGTGTTTGTGCATGTGTGAGTGTGCGTGTAGGTGTATGTGTGTGTGTTTGTGTGCATGTGTGTATGTGTGTGTGCTATGCATATTTGTGCGTATGTGAATGTGTGTATGTTTTTTGTGTGTATGTGTGTGGGAGAGTGTGTGTATGTGTTTGTGCATGTATGTGTGTGTTTACGGGCGTGTGTGTGTGTGTGTGTGTGTGGGTAGGGGTTTGGTTTGGTTTAAGGGCACTCAACTTCTAGGTCATCAGCGTGTGGGTAGGAGTGTGTGTATGTTTTTGTGTGTATGTGTGTGTGTGTGTGGGAGAGTGTGTATGTGTTTGTGCATGTGTGAGTGTGCGTGTATGTGTATGTGTGTGTGTGTTTGTGTGCATGTGTGTATGTGCGTGTGCTATGCATATTTGTGCGTATGTGAATGTGGGTGTTTGCGTGTGTGTTTGCGGATGTGTGCGTGTGTGCATGTGTGTATGTGTGTGTGGGTTGGAGTGTGTGTATGTTTTTTTGTGTGTATGTGTGTGTGGGAGTGCGTGTATGTGTTTATGCATGTATGTGTGTGTTTACGGGCGTGTGTATGTGTGGGTTGGGGTGTGTGTATGTTTTTGTGTGTATGTGTGTGGGAGTGTGTGTGTGTGTGTGTGTGTGTGTGTGTGTGTGTTTACGGACGTGTGTATGTGTGCGTGTTTGCTGGTGTGTATGTGCATGTATGTCTATGTGCGTATGTGTGCATGTATGTGTGTGGGTGTGCGTGTATGTGTATGCATGTGTGTGTTTGCGTGCATGTGTGTATGTGTGCTTGTGCATGTATGTGTGGGTTGGGGTGTGTGTATGTGTGTGGGAGAGTGTGTGTGAGGGTGTGAGTATGTGTGTGTTTGGCATTAAAGTATATAAAATTATATACATTTATTTGTATAAATATAATGGGTGATATGTAATTTACCTTGTTTAAACTTTAAAAAATGTGGGGGAAATGCATGTTAACGTTGAACTGGCAAATAAAAATGAAACAAGTTAATCTTGACTCACGTAGTTTAATGATATATATTTTAAAAATACAAGCTTAATCTTGAATCGCGTAGTCATTTATAAGGTACGTGCTAGTGGAATAAGTGGGGTTTGCTTGAGCTTACATAGTTATTCAGTAATTAACCTTAGAGTAGAACACATCAGCTTCTCCTAGTGAGATTACCGTTCAATAGCTTTGACAAGTTATCAAGGCGAGTCAGTGGAAAGTGCTATAAGCATTTATTGACTTATATAATTTACAAGTGTCGCACTACATATTATAAAGATGTGGAATGGTGGAGTGATGGAATCGGTTCTGAATGCTATGCCAGACTATAGCTGTAGCAAATGTGATAAGCGTTTTCTACGCAACTATGATAAGAAGAGACATGAGTTGGTATGCGGTCGAGTCTACAGCTGTAAACATTGTGGTGATGTTTGCAATACTGAGCATAGAAGAGACGTACATGAAGAAAGATGTGAAAAAACTGTATCTCGCAAGAAAATCAAGTTTGAACCTAGCAAGCATCATCTATTGACAATGACTGATGAGTGTGATATGATCGAGTATGAAACATCATTTGAAGGACGACTCAAATCATATTATATACGTTGTGACACCTTCAAGGATATGAAAACTTACCTACAGGAGTCAAAACCTCGTATAATTCAAGCTATAAAGAAAGAACTGTTGATACATAAAAGTGTGAAAATTAACATCATGGTCGACTGTCAATTTGTGAATGTTCATGGAGAGACATGTGACAGAACATTTAAAACACGTAACCAACCTGTGTTTTTAGAAACTGATATGAACGCCATCTTGGAAAAAAAATTCGAGAAGCTTCGTGTTGAAATGGAAGAAAGTAAACTGAAAGGTAGTAACTGGGCCTTGCTATCAGTTGATGGAGTTCGACTCCGAATTAACAAGTACAATGCCCTTCGAGGGAGCAGCTATATTCCTCTACCTGCATCTGTGGAAGCGAGAAAAGCCTGTATAAACCCTCAGAACTACAGCGATGAGAAATGCTTTATGTACGCTGTTCTTGCTAAGTTCATTCGAAATAAACCTCAGCGTGTTAGCAAGTATAAGGATCTCCAAGAAAAATACGATTTCTCATGCGTCTCATTTCCTACGAGCTTGGGTGAAATCTCTAAATTTGAAAAGCTCAACAATATGTCCATAAATGTGTTTGGACTGGATGAAAAACATGAAGTGTTTCCGATAAAGGTGATTGATGAAGAATTAGATGATCATCGCGATCTCCTTCTGTTAAGTGATGCTACTGCCAGACATCACTATGTGTATATAAAGGATTTTGAGAGACTTATTCGTCAGCAGAAAACTAAACATGATGGAAAAATATATACGTGTAAACGTTGCTTCAGCCATTTTGATGACCGATATGGACTAAGCGGAATGAAAAAATTGGAGGAGCATAGAGAAATGTGCATGCAACATGCTATTGCTAGATGCGTTATGCCTACAAAGGAAAACTCTATCGTCAGATTCAAAAACGTGGAAAGAATGCTGAAACTGCCATATGTCATATATGCTGATTTTGAGAGCATTCTCACTCCTTACCATACCTGCGCTTCTAATCCTGAAACGTCCTATACAACTCCCTATCAAAGTCATTCTCCAATGAGCTTTGCTGTTTACGTCAAACCATCATCCAGCGTTGACAAAGTAGAAACCGATCTTCCTACACACCCCTACGTGTATCGAGGTCATGATGCTGCTGAGAAGTTCATAGGGTATCTAACTTCCCTTGCGAAGAAAATAGGTGACTTATATAAATCTGCTAAGCCTCTGAAACTTACAGCTGAAGAACAAGAATCGTTCGATGCTTCTACAATATGCTACCTGTGTGGGTATGAATTTACAGAAGATAATTGGAAGGTTCGCGATCACGATCATGTTTCCGGGATGTATAGAGGGTCTTTACACAATAAATGTAACCTGGCTTGTAAAACACCTAATTATATACCTGTCTTCATGCATAATCTGAGTGGGTATGACTCTCATTTCATTGTTAAGGAGTTAGGATGCACAAGCGAAAGAGTGGAGGTAATACCAAGCTCTGAAGAAAGCTATATCTCATTCTCAAAATATGTTGGAGATATTAAACTCAGGTTTGTGGATACCTTCCGTTTCCTGAGTACAAGCTTGGACAAGTTAGTGAAAAACCTCACGACGCATCCCGAAACAGAGAAGTACTTTGGAGAAGAGAAGATTAGCTTGATGACTCGTAAGGGAGTGTTCCCCTACGATTACCTCGCATCATGGGACGTTTTGAATGATGCTCAGCTGCCTCCAAGAGAAGCATTCTACAATAAATTAAATGAAGAAGAAATTACCGGCGATGACTATGAGCATGCTAGAAATGTATGGAACCAGTTTAATGTGAGAAACTTAGGTGAATACAGTGATATTTACTTAACCTCTGATGTTCTTCTCCTAGCGGATGTCTTTGAAACGTTCAGAGACCAAACTCTGAAAACACACAAAGTGGATCCTGCGCATTATTTCACTTCTCCAGGACTTACGTGGGATGCTATGCTACTGTACACAGGAATTGAGCTGCAATTGCTGCTGGACTACGATCAGCTGCTCATGGTTGAATCTGGTATAAGAGGAGGGTTATGCCAGGTTTCTCATCGGTATGCTGAAGCTAATAATATATATATGGAACAGTATGATCCTCGTAAACCTTCCCAGTTTATTACATACGAAGATGCAAACAACGAATATGGCTGGGCTATGTGTAAGGCCCTTCCTTATGGAGGGTTTAAATGGGTTTCTCCTGAAGACATAGACCTGGATTTATTGAAGGAAGATGACCCCCTTGGATACATCTTAGAAGTCGATGTCGAATATCCCGTCGAGCTCCACGATCTTCATAATGATTTGCCCTTCCTGCCTGAGAGTCTGAAACCGGGGAAATCGTCTTCAGAGAAGTTAATTGCTCATCTTGGGTGCCGAAAGAAGTATGTGGTACACTACATTGCCTTGAAACAAGCTCTTAGTCACGGTCTACTATTAACAAAGATTCATCGAGCACTTCAGTTTCATCAGTCGTGTTGGCTAAAACCTTACGTCGAGTTTAATAACCGACTGCGACAACAAGCTAGAAATGATTTTGAGAAGGACCTTTATAAACTATTCAATAATGCTATGTTTGGAAAAACTATGGAAAATATTCGTAATCGCATGGATATACGGCTTGTGACAAACAGCAAAACGTTAGAAAAACTCATAGCCAAACCTACATTCATTGATCGAACCATATATGGACCTAATCTTGCTGCTGTACATATGGCTTCTCGTAAAATAGTGTTCAACAAGCCTATATACATTGGTATGAGTGTACTAGACATCTCCAAGACGCTAATGTATTCGTATCAATACGATGTGTTACTTCCATATTATGGAGCTGAAAATCTTAAACTGTTGTATACAGATACAGATTCTTTCGTCCATCGAGTGACTACAGCTGATATATACCAGGATAAATTACACATGCTTGAACATCTGGATACATCTGATTACCCTGCTAACCATATATGCTATTCTACACAAAACAAAAAAGTGTTGGGAAAGTTTAAAGATGAAGCCTGTGGAAAAATCATTCATCGGTTCGTTGGTCTTAGGCCCAAAATGTATGCTATCGATATTGATGGTTCTGTGATAAAAAAAGTTAAAGGTATAAAACGTAGCGCCATTAAGCAATACATCAACTTCAATAGCTATGTAGAGTGCCTTAAAACTTTGAAAATTGTTAGAACTCCTATGAATTTAATCCTATCCCGACATCATAATATTTCTACGGTTGAAGCTAATAAAATAGCCTTATCACCTCACGATGACAAGAGAGTGATTGAAGAGGATGGAATATCGACGTATGCGTATGGACATTACAGTGTCGAGAATAGTGCCTAGACATGGATACTTAAAGCTTGTCTGTAGAAAAAAATGAAGATTGTTGAACTATGAACTTCGCGCGCCAATGGCTCATCTAACCCAGAGAGAAGAATGATAATGTGAATAATTAGAAGAACTGAGGAGGGCGCTATCGTCTTTCAGCAGTGTATACTTGTTTTCTAAATATTAATGCTAGTGTATGTATCCTTATAAATTAAATAAAATTATCTCATTGCGATTATTCTTGTTTTATTTCATTGCTTGCCTTAACATTCCTATTTCCTCATTAGGTCAGGTTAGGTTAGGTTAGATGGACTATAAGATAGAGTAATTGATGATGATGATGAAATGCAATAAATGACTGAATAGGTTAGACTGCTCTTCAACTACTATAAAACAAATCGATTACTGAAGAAAGCTTAGTAAAATATCCCTAGCAACTTCAAAAATACCTGCTTCAGTGCCTTAAAACATCTTCAAACTGTCGAAAAAAATGCTTCTCACGAGTTTAAGATGCCCTGAAAATCCTCAAAATAACTGTGAAGGAGCTGAAATGTCTTAATTAGCGCTCGAAAAATACCATTAAAAGCGTCTAACGCCTATAAAAGTGTTTCAAAGGATTCTGAAAACCAATCAAAATGTTGGTGACAAAGTCTAAAATATCCCTATAGTGCTTAAAATGTCTCTTAAATGGCTGAAACGATATTTAACTGGTAGAGATACGTCTAACAGCCTTGAAATAGACGGTTCAGTATTCCTAATATCGTGAAAATTATCTTCCATTACCCTTCAAAGTGCTTAAAGCAAACAATAATGGACAGGGGCGTCCAGAATAACTCTCGGATTGCCTTAAATAATGTCAAATTCGTCTAAAATACTCTGAAAAATGTTTAAACTGGACGTAAAAGTCTTCAGAATATCTGGAAACAGGCTGAAATATCTATCAACGAGTCTAAACGGGTCTCAATACACGCTGAAAATGTATGAAAATGACTGAATAACACTGAAAATTGTCTGAAAAGATGTTAAATATGTTGTAAAAGCGCCCTGAATATACTAAAAGCGTCTAAAAGATCTAACAGAGGGTGCAAAATTGCAGCAAAATGGGGTGAAACGTCTTAAAAATGTTGTAAAAGCATCAAGAATATGCTAAAAGTGCTTAAAAAGATCTATCAGAGGACTCAAAATAGTATCAAAATGTTTATGAAATTCCTAGAGGGAGATCAGGGTAGCGTATGACAGGATAGAATAGATAAGCAGAGGAGGGAATAGGATAGATGATAAGAGGATAGAATGAATGTCTAGAAACGTATCATGTTAGTAGAATAGAATAAATAATAATAAGAGGATCTATCTTAGGTTAGGCTAGGCCATGTTAGATTAGGATAGGTTAGGTTAGGTTAGGATAGGTTAGATGAGTAGAAGTATGGGGCTTAGGTTATGTTAAATATGAAAGTTCAAAGTAAAAAAGAGTGGGAGCTAGGTTAGGTTAGGTTAGGACTATGGGGCTTAGGTGAGGCTAGGTTAGGTTAGGATAGCTTAGACGAGTAGAAGTATGGGGGGGCTTAGGTTAGGTTAGATTAGGTTAGGATAGGTTAGACGAGTAGAAAGTATGGAGGCTTAGGCTAGGGTAGGTTAGGTTAGCATGCTATGTGGGGGCGAGGTAACATTATGTTGGGGTAATATATTCAATCAAGATAGAAAGCTCCTGTGTTATGGAGACATACATCGATATAGTGAACGGCATATTCAACTATCATGAATGCCCACAAACATACATACACTGCTATAGGCTTCAAAAGTTATCCCTAGAGATTCTTCAAACACCTACAACGTCCTGCTTCCCCTACCACCTTACCTAGTAATCCTTAGATTACGCGTGGCGGCCATCTTGCGCATAAAAAAGTGGGCCCAGCTCTGTCCTACCCTACCTACTGCTGTGATCATGTGACAGACTGGCCTCTTCACTTCCTGTAGTCCAAACTCCGCAACCTTTCGTTCGCTGTATGTAGGTTCGCTCCCTAATAATTAGTGATAGGGGTTGGAGATCTCCAATAGTAAACTCGCCGTATGCTGCCTGGTGTTTCAGCTCATAATGTCTTTGTATGCTGCATATTTTTAGCATGATTGCATGCCAGGAACTGTATAGTTTGCCGGCAACTTAACATAAGAATTGTTTTAGAGGTAGCACTGGAACTTAAAAATTCCAGCTGTGGCATTGAATTTTTAAGTTCCAGTTCTACCTCTCAAACATTGCCCACACACGGCTTGTGTGTTTAAAAACACCAACAGTAAGTTTGTTGGCCTAAATAAATAATAATAAGAATTGTTTTCTGGGAGATTCATGCGTACAGTCCTACGACGCAGCCATTGCTGTGTGTGCATCACGCGGAAACCTGCATTAACTGGCCTCTAACGCATTGGCACGCTATACCGTGGGCACGGCGAGTGGCCTGCTGCGTGGCATTGCTACTCAGGGCCACGATTGACACCACTGTCATACCCAATAAGCCCAGAAGCACACTTGAAAGATGAGAAGAAAATGGAATGGAAGGGAAATGATGCTAAGGAAATCGTGGTAAATGACAAACCACCCAGTATTTGCCTACCGATCAGGGAAAAACCAGGAAAAGCACAAGACGAGAATGTGAACGCGGGATCTCCCGAATACGAGCCTCACATGTTGCGGTGGCGCTATCTCACTCGATTTTGCTTTATGCATATTAAGTTGCGCAATAGTTCAAACACCCCTTGTTGGGTAGTGACTTCTCTAACGCAGCGATGTCCAATCTTGTCTCTTTGGGGACGCTTACGTAATTAGTGGCTATTCTCCACCCACTCCTCCAGTCAGAGGGTGAATCAGCTCACAAGCACAAGGTCAGTATCCAGTGACGGACACAAACAGGCGATTCCGTGTCAGTTTCTAAGTGATTGCCTTGAATTTGCTGGGAATGTCTCAGAAAACCTCTTCATTCTGGATGAGTTTTGTATAAATGGTAAACAGTAAAAGTCAGACAAAGTCTTACTAAATAAAAATGTGGATCACGTTAAAACAATATGTATGTCAAACACTTCTTTCTTTTGAGTGAACCACCTTCAAGATACTCTTTATTATTTGTTTGAATTTGCCAATACTAATACTTTTCTCAGATATGAATATGCTATTCGCTTTTTTATCTGTTCACCTTGGAAAGAGAACGGAATTTGAAAGGCACCGCATAGCAAAGAGCTCTTAACCAACCCACCGGTGCAACATAATGCACGTTTGAGTGGCAAAGTTCGCATATAGTGGAAGGAGGTAAATTTCAAGCTTTCCTCTTTCGCAAAGGTTGGACATCGCTGCTTTAGCGGTTTGCAGTTCAATATCCACCATTATACGTCACGCCACTGTGAGAGACTGACTACCCGTTGTTAGTTTATCTCTGCTTTGAACGTGGTGTTCGGCTGTGGCTATTGGCCGAGCTCTGTGTAGTGTCAATTCTCCGCTGCTTGCACCACGGGATGACGTTTTGACGCTTCAACAAACACACTTTCACATGAACAGTGTGACGACAGAAATTCTGTTAGATGGTGGTGCGCATGAATCAAACGTATCATCTTTCACTGCTGCAATAATTATCGCTCTTTTTCCATGGACTATCCATATAGAGGAGCTTATTTCTTCCATTCATTTACAGTTATTCATAATAAATACCTCATATATGGAAATGTTTTCATTGGATTATACATACCCTTTGTTATGGGCATTAAGGCTCTACATATTCAAACATTTGTATCGGTGCTGCAATAAATGTATCTGCAAACTTGTATAACATAAATAGCATAACGAGAGAACAAAAAACTTCGGAACCGATTGCGCGGTGTTTTGCCTGCGCGCGTGCTCGGCACTCGTTGCCGCCTATCGCTATCATAGAAAGGCGTGGATGAAAACATACATTTTTAAAACTACTTTAAAGGCTTCTCTTGCCAACTTTATGAAAGGAGAAGCTGGAGCTGGCCACTGTCGTCCATACATTTTTGGCACCTCTTTAGGGAATCATCCATCACTCGCCTTAGAACACATTGAGGAATGCTGACGGATATTTTGTTTTAATTCTTCCAGGATGTGTAGGTTTGTCTTGTACACTTTATGTTTTAAGTTACCCCAGATATAGAAATCGCATGGGGTTAGGTCTGGGGACCACAAATATCTACTAATAATTCTGTCGTGAAACATACTTTCAATTGTTCTCATCAAAACGATGGTCGTATCAGCTGTTGCAAAGTCCTACTGAAAAAAGGCAAAATCACACTCACTGTCTGTTAATTCCCTAAAGAAAAGACCCTCCCCCCCACCCCCCCCCCCCCCCCGGCCCGTCAACTGTTGACTGGAAAAAAATTGGGCCTATAACTCAGAACCTAATATTGTTCATGAAATACCCCTTCACGACGAAAGAATTGGTGTATGGTGCACCATTAGCGGAGAAAGGTTTCTCAGAGCTCCAATAAGCGATTTCTATCTGTGGGGTTTCATATGCAGTGACAGGTGTGCATGGTTCAGGTGAAATCCCCTCCCCTTCTAATACCTACAACATAATCCAGCTAGTTACCCAATAACGGTTAGCGAAGTATCAATTACAATGTAAGTAGACACCATTAACGATTATCAAATTAGCGAAGGTAGTAACTAATTAAGACCGCCTCCGTAGCGCAGTTGGTAGCGTGCTTTCCGCTGTTCGACTCCCGGTACCGGCATGGGGATTTTATCCCCTCTGGGAGGTCTGACACGGGGTGCACTCAGCCTCGTTTGTCCCGGGGGGACCAATTGAGGAGCTACTTGATGGAAAAGTAGCGGCCCCAGGTCGTGAAGACCGCATAACTGGCCGGGAGGGATCGGGACGCTGACCACGTACCACCCTCCAGTACTGTACTCTACCAATGACGCCTGTAGTGGGCCGAGGAGGGGGACGCAGCGGCTGGGCGGTAAGGCTTGGCTCTTCATGGGGCAGTTGTGCCGGGGCTTAGTTTTCTTAGTTTTAGTAACTAATTAAACTGTTAACGCTAACCAAATCTGGGTGACACTTTACTCTGCATTTGTATCACTTACCAGAACTGGTTACTTCAACTCGTTATGCAGTATTAATATCCTCCGTAAGAGATCATGAGTGGCTTGTGTGTCTAATATCGTACCATCTGGCAAGAAGAGTGCCTACTAATTATCTAGTTTGCCTCTTCTATGTAACGTTAGCTATGAGATTATCTGTTTATTTTGTATTGTGACACCGGCCGTGGGCACAACAAAAGGCCGTTGGAGACAAACTACCTCACAGACATACCAGGCACGGCAGTATCAATGGCGCTCAAGTTCAAGCTGCCCCACATCACTCACGCGAGCGAATACCTGACAACTATCAGAGCGGCAGGGCAGAAGGGGTTTTTGAGATTATTCGAGAAGTGTCCGGCGGTCGACGAATTTGTTATTTGTAGAAGTTCCAGGAAAGGTGAAGTTCGAGGAAAGTGTTAGTGAAAGAAAGTTTGTTATGTCATCCTCTCTATATATGCAGGTGAGGCAACGAGAGTGAGGTGTCAGTTTTTGAGTTAGTAGTGATTACTTACAGACATGAGTCGTTTCAGCAGTGTGTGTGTGTGTTTGTGTGTGAGTGTGTGTGTGTGTGTGTGTGTGTGTGTGTGTGTGTGTGTGTATGTTTACAGCCGGAAGAGATTGGTCGCGTCGAACTAAAGCCAGTGAAGCAGTTTATTAAATGTTGGATGATCGTATCGTCAGAGTTAATGTTTGAGAGACAGAGAATGTGAATAGTCAGAAAGGAGTGAGTTAAGATTACGAGAAGAAAACGGTTGCGAGTTATAAGATCACGAAACACTAGATTGCGTTAACGACAAGAAAACAACTATGATTTGTGCAAAACTTTTGAAGGAGAATAACGTGACAGAAAAAGTAATTGGACAGGACTTTTGTCATTTTGTTACACTGGTGTCAGAAGTGGCATTTGTCGAGTTGTCAGCTGCCACGGATGTTAGACAGTAATGCTTGTTCGGACGTTATTGTATCTCTTGTCTAGTAACATTTCCTTTCAAAATTATTCAAATCTTGTGTCTAACTTCCTAGGAGAATATTTATGCTTAGTTTCAGTTATGTTGATGTCAACAGTGATGTGTTTTTCCCTGTTGTGCCTGCATCACGCGATATTATACTTAGGTTTCCACATAGCTCAATTCACCTGTGCATTGTGTATATGTGCAGGATTGTATAAGCAAGTGGGAATTAATTTTGCTATGATAAACCACCCACTAAAGTGTTGACACAGCTAGAGAAACTTATTTTTAGTTCCATCAAATAAAAAATAGGCCTATATTGTTATCGTTCATATTGAAACGTAGTTACACCTAATCATTACTGTTAATCATTAAGGTATTGTAACTTCGAACGTTATAATTAGGAAAACAAATAGCTTAACCGTTATTTGTAAGCGTTTGAATTAACGTATATAACTGCAACTACAACCGTTAATTGAAAATAACCATTTGTCACATCTCTACTGGAGATACAGGCATGCTCCAGGTTACTATTTGTAACAATATTGGCTATTGAAAAACCTCATCAAGGTAGGTTCTCGCTGATGAGAGAAAAAATACGACACATTCATTATGAAACACTTTGAACATGTCCAACTGGATAACTTGTTTAAGACTAATGGAATGGAATGTGAGTATGTACGCGCGCGCGCGCGCGCGCGCGCGTGTGTGTGTGTGTGTGTGTGTGTGTGTGTGTGTGTGTGTGTGGCTGTCTGTGAACAGTGTAACTCAAAAAACTAAAAGTGGGTTGAAAACTAAAGTTGGTATTTAAGTTATCGGATACGACACAACGATTTTGAAGAAAATTTCTCTATCCTAAACTACCCTTTACATGGAAACATTTTCTAACATTTTGATTTTCTCAAAACTGGCTCTAACGATTTTGATTAACATGTCATACATTTAAGCTATTTTTATGGCAAATGAAATCTATATCTTGAATTTTCTGGCTTTAGTCCATGCAGTCCTGTTTACTCTTGATGACTTTTACGTAACTGGTAAACCGTAAGACACAGACCAAATTTTACTGTACAAAAATGTAGATCTCGTTAAAACCCACAATTTATGTCCAAATATATTTTTTGTGGAATGAACCATTGCGCAGATATTTCTTGATATTTGTGTGAGTTTTGCAATAAGTATACTTTTCTCAAATGTTATTTACTTTTTATCTGTTGGCCATACAAAGAGAACGGAATATTTTCAAGGCCTTCCTATAGCGACCAGCTTTAAAACATTTGGCTGTCGGTTAAAGCCTGCTGCATTCCCGTTGCACCTACTAGAAAATAAGCAATAAGATAATTTTAAATTAATTAATATAATAATTGATAATAAATGATAATTTTCAAATGTTTATCTCGACTAAGACGAAAAAGATAGAGGAATAAGAGTTTGTAAGAATAGTTAGTACAACAATAGAGAAAGACATGTGAGTACAACACGTTAGATTTTTATTCAAATATTATGAACATTAATTCCGTACTAATTAGTTACCGGTAACTTTTGTTCCAAATATAAGTAAACGATAAAAGGTGTGTAAGTCATAGCAAAATAAAACTGAGAATAAGTTCTTGGCAAAGCAAAGCACCATTTTGTTAAGTTTCAGAGTCTATTTCTATAATAAGTGCCACTTCGCTTTGCTCTGTATGGTGAAGTGCATATGTCGGCAGTTAGATGTCCATTTAACATTAGGTCCTTTGTTCCTTGTCAATTTTTGCACTCTTTAAAGGCATAGAAGCCACCTCCGTTTTATAGAATGAAATGGATAGGGAGGTGAGGTGATGGAAACAGGACGTGAATGGATGAGTGGAGCAGAAATAAAGTGTACCCTGCACAAAGGATCCAGCGTTTGACAGTTGGGAGTATAACGACAATGTATGGAAAAATACACCCGTCGAAATGTAAGAGAAGGTGCTGGAGATATGAGGGGGCTGCCATAAATTGTGTTCTGTATGATGTAAACGAGGCATGCTGAAACTGAACTATTTGCACTGATGATACGATGTAACTGGAAGTAAAGCAAAATGGATGGATGGCTTTGAATTGTGTCGTATAATGAATGGCACATTCAATGATCTGCAGTGGATAGAAATATCTGAGAGCTCTGCAAGTAGAAACGGTGTGTTATACTTATAACTAAGGCCAATCACTAATACAACACCCAGGAGAACAACAATTCCAACCAAAAAAGAAATAACAGCAGCAATGTATGAACTAAAGAAAAATAAAGCCCCAGGAGAAAATGGAATATCAACTGAATTACTAATAAAGGTGCAGGAAAACTAGAAAATTAAATAGTTAAGCTGATACAAAACATGTGTATTAAAGAAGAAATGCCAGAAGAATGGAACGTATCGGTAATTCACCCAATACACAAAAATGGGATAAAACACTATACGGTAATTATAGAGGTATATACGATGTATAAAATCCTTACAAAATTAATCACTAAAGGAATGTAAAAAAATAACGGAGAACATCACGGAAGAATACCAGGGGGGATTTAGCGAAGTAAAGTCAACTGCAACCAGACATTTATAGCAAAAACAATCTTAGAGAAGTACTGCAAATTTAATATTGACCTTCACTGGCTATTTATAGACTGTAAGCAAGACTATGGTAGCTTGAATAGGAAGGAAATAATAGAAAGATTATTACAGTTCTACTTACCAAGGAAAATATACTCCATCCACCCTTAGACCCACAACTTGAATTTTTGTGCTGAAGATGTCCAAAATATGCGGATGAACAAAATATTTTTAAAATCTGAATGGGTGAGCTAATTCAAATGTACGTGGTACTTACCAGACATTATTCGTGGAAGAGATCACCACGTATTGTAGAATTACACTACACGACCACATACTTCCTTAAATTTTCCATCGCGAAAGATTGATGATTGTCACAAAGATGTGACTTTGAATTTCGAATGTTTTTACCACTTAAATGTTATATTACTAATAAACGTTGGTCTGCCTTACAGGTTTACTTCATGGCTAGCAATACAGGATTTTACCATCACAACTGAAAATACCCTCAAATTCCGCAGCATATTATTGCACACATTATTGCATTACTTTTCACTCTGGGCATGTTTAATCCACTGCGAACTCAAAACTGTCGTTACTGTTACTTCCCTATACCACAACACAATTAGAAGATTGTATAACTTTGCGGATTTACAAATGATTACTAATTGGCTATACAATTTGACGACCAGAAGTAGCGGGCTGTGAAGCAGTCACAAATGCTTAATCAAGCACGTGGCAGTGGAGGAATATTGGTTCTTATCTTGGGGGCTCCGATAGCTTGAGAAAGCAGGATGTCTATATTTTATTCCAAATAGAGGGATACTATAGCTGACATATCCGTCCTCTAATGAATAACAAATTGCAACATCTGAACTATGTACTTTAGAATTAAAGAAGTTGGATGGTGACTTGTTAAATACAATTCTGCTACTTGTATGCGACTTTATGTAAATGTGTGAAAATTATTTTAAAAAGAGGTTTCCTTCATGCGATTTTTGTGTAATGTACATGAACAGCCTAAAATATGTCTTTCGTTTGTAATAAAACGTGAAGCGGGATTACCGCCTCCTCTGTTCCACTATCCTAAGCGGAATGCGGTTCTCAGGTGGTTTCTGCTCTGGCTGCTCTGCATGGACCTTAATTTCTGGGTATGCGTGGGTGTTTTCATATAAAGGCCAGAACTCTCGTTGAAACACTTTTATTTACAATCAAAGTAAATGTTTGAGATTTGCCGATCGCTGTTAGAAACGTTACGTCGTTACTGTGTCTTTACTAAGACCGAATATTGTTACTATAAAATGTTATGTGTCCTACTCTCGAGGATCCGGAATGTAAGTCTGACCTGCTCGCTCGGGGATCTGGGCGACAAGTGCCCCTCCAACTTCTCCTCAAATTCCCCTTAATGCCTTTCACTTCGTAATTACCTCTACGCTGACGGTTTCGCCGAAGCGTACGTGGCCATCCCTTGTTTTCCTGTTCAACACACCTGCACTAAGCGATTTCCAGGAAAACTAGTCATACAGGGTTTTAGTCTGATTACCTGGAACTTCCCACTAATGACGTGTCTGTACCATTATATGTCCCTTCTGACAGTTTTAACCGCGAACGATGTCCCCAGGTCTGTACCTTTTATACATGCGACGATTTTAATATTTCCCGGTTATTTAATTCTGCCATTTGAAGCAGTATTATTCCCATAACTATGGCGTTCACAATTTTGACTTCAAACGTAAAATATTTTCTCCAGTGTGAATATGTAGAATATTAAACTTAGTTTCAAATTCGTATTATTGTTCAAACAAAATACGCATTTATCTAAAAATCCGAGCCCTGCTTATTACTTTATGCTTTTACCTGCAAATCATTGGTAGGAAAAGTTACTTAGTAAACGTAATATTATGTTGACTGGCTCTGCTCATAGGAATTTTGTGAGATTCAGTTCACTGTCAAGAAAATAATTACTTCATTATATTGATGAGCTCGGATTACAGGAGTTGTGGGAAGTCCTCCACCTCAGAGCAGGGGTCGGCACGCGGGAAAATGTGTCCGGGCGCTCTCTGCTAGCCCGGTGTCCGCACTGAGCAAGCACGTAAGAGTCAGCTGTCACGGCACGGTGAATCGAGCAAGCAAAGGGAAGTTGAAACGCGACCAGATAGTCCATGGTTGGATAAACAGTTTGTATCCATCGCTAATAAGTGTGTGGCGGCGCCGTGGTTGAGTGGTTAGACCACTCGCCTGTCACCAAAGCGGCCTGGGTTCGATACCTCATGTGGGATTTGTGGACAAAGCGGCGCCGGGACGGATTTTCCTCCGGTTTACCCCGCCATCTCATTCCATCGGTGCTTCATCTTCATTCCATGTATCATCAGGGTCAGAGCCTGGGGTGCCGGTTGTAATAAAAGCGGGCGTTAAACACTACCAAAGAAATGAGTGCAACATGTGCATGGTGTAGTGTTATTACAGCAAAAAATATAATATTGCAAGGCATGTGATCACACATAACACATTTGGAGAATATGAACGACTCAAGTTTCTAAAATATTCACAATTGAAGAGCATAGATACAAGAGATAAAACAAATCGCAAATTACGCTCTATTGACGGCTATAAATGCAATAATGTAAGCGCGATTCTTAACATGAGATACTTCACCAAGTTATTGCATTGTGGCGCGAAGTCAAATCATGCGAAGAAAGATTATAAAACATATTCTATTGGAAAAAAATGTGCATATTAACTGAGATGCCAAGCAGCAGGGAAACACCCACTTCGTATTTAGAAGTGCTATGTCACTTGAATCATCTTCATGTTTACAATCGGCCTCTGGTTGCAAAGTACTAATTGTGAGATGCACCACTTGCTTCCAATGTTATTTTAATGACATTCTTAAGAGTAAAGGTACTGATTATAGGCTTAAACAAAAAAGTTAATAAGTGTGTACTTTCTGAGTTACGACCCGTTAATTTCAATTTTCGCCTGCGCAACCATCATCACTATTTTACGGCCGCGCCGTCGCCGAGTGGTTAGGCCACTTGCTTCTCATCCCGGTCGGGTTTGATCCCAGGCAACCGCACGTGGGATTGGTTGTGGACGAAGCGGTGCTGCGGCTGGTTTCCTCCGGGTTCTCTGGTTTCCCCGGTTCCCATCGGTGCTCCATCTTCATTCCATGTATCATCAGTGTCACCGCCTGCGGTTCCGCAGCAGTAAAAGTGGGCGTTAAACACTACCCCAAAAAATTACTATTTCCTCTCTGACCATATGACAACTCCATCACTACTTCCTTTCCCAGCGTGCCGTGGGTCTTCGTCATTAATTTAAGTTACATTCATTAAAACGTGCTCGTTCCATGCGCAAACAATCCTCTCCTTTTCCTGTTCTTTTAAAATAAATAATAATGACCTGTGTATCACATTACTGGTAGAAACACTGGTTGTGGGGAACAGAGTCTGAGGGTCGCAGAGGAGACCAAATTGAGTGCTGGGACCCGCAAAGTATACGATTGCTAAAGCCGAACACATTCAACCTTATTGCTCTTGCGCCAATTTTTAGGGCTTATGAAGCCGCTTCTACGTTTAGATACTTTACTTTGACCTGCTAAGCACTGAATCATGATCACAACATAAAGAGTCCTGCACCAACAGGTCCGTTCCTTCTCTGCAATAAACAACATGAGAATATCTGTACCTGCATGATGAAATATAAAATGCAGTACATTACAGGATTAATTTGCTTCTATTATAAAGTATGATGCGGTGCTGGCACTTGTATGCACATACAGCAGAACCCTTACTTGGACTAGCTGAAGTGAAACATCATATATTATACGAAAATCATAAACGTAAGCAACTACCAAAGGAAAATAATTAATTACCAAATTCAATGCATGTTTCTTTTTAAATTATTAACATAACTATATACTGTAACAAGGTAATTCTGTGGTGATACAATTTAATCAAACACAGGAGTGATGTGGTGTCCGGTACCGCCGGAGCAAACCGGATAATTGTGAGTACATGTTAAGATGGTCCATATTAAGTTTGGGCAGGTCGAGTATCATGGCGGATACCCTGACACCGACCTGCGACGGGGAGAACGTGTGTGGAACTGTGGAAGGAAGGGGAAGTCTGGGGAGTGTAAGAATGTCCTGAATGTGGTTGAGTCTGGTCTCCAGTGCTGTTTTACCTTTTCATATTTACAATAATAACAAATACTAACAACTAATCAAAAACAAATTTTTGGAGAATGGTTGTAATTATGTAATTCACCGTTCTTTAATGTATACATCGTTACAGCTCTTCTATGCAAGCTTCATATTCAGTAGGTATACATAAAGAAAGATTTAGAGTGACGCCGATGCTTTTGTAACCAATGACAAAATGCAACTATTTAGTGTATTGTGGAGTTAGCACCAAAACGTGGACCTGAAGTGACTGGAAGCATACCCATAAAAATGTAAAATTGTGTTTAAAACAGCGTGTCCCAAGTCTAAAACTTCGAGAAACATAGCTACTAAAATTGTCTCACTGGCACTGCCATTTCAAAACCCTCAGACTCGTCCCCACAAGTTTCCGGCAGTAAGGACAGCCGCACCACAAACACACCTCCAAGTTAGTGCTAAGTGATCAAAACAAAAACTATCGAATCATTGGATAGTCACCAACAACCATATTATTTAGTAGTTTGCATCAGCATTCGATGTTTCATTCGCTTTACGATTGTACTTGTCAGTGCTTGAAAGTGATAGTACCTTTCATTCAGTTTACAAAAGCAATGTGAGGGGGAGATATAAGTTTAAGGCCCCAAATGACCTAGTTGTCGACGGGCCGTTAAACCTCTTAGGTTTAAGGGCACTCAACTGCATAGTCATCAGCGCCCTTAAAAACAATTCATGGGAATAACCAGATATAAACTTGAATTAAAAATAAAATTACTAGCAAAAGGGAAAATAAGTATACATAAAGATACAATATCAAGTGGCAAAAGCCAAAATTTAAAGTGATAAAGATGTCAAAAGAGTATAAAAACTAGGTGCCTATCTAAAGTTTCAAATTCTCAAACTCATGTTGCACTCCGCTAAAAACCTAAAAACTCTTTCCACCGATATTTTGTCGTCCGCCAAGACCTCTGCAAGTCTGGCAGGCAGCAAAAGTAATGTGATTGGATGAGCATAAAGCCCTGCCATCTACCGCACTACATCTCAGGCAATCAATAATGCGTTGTCCCTTGCGCCAATATATAGATAACGCTGACATCTAATGAGAGATTACTCAACCATCAAGGTCAGGAGTCGGTACCAGGCAAATGTTGCGCCCGAGAGCCCTCTGCTAGGCCGGTGTCACACTGGACAAACAGGATAGTAAAAAATTGACTTATTAGTCATAGCAATACCAACTGGTGTTGGGTATTATATACTTAATGCCTACATTCTGTAATGTTTTAAATTCTGTCTTTTAATTTTTTTCTTAAAGGAATGCGGTTAATAGTTATTGTCAATCAGTTTCTATTACTGACTTGGGCAATTGTTTAAAAGTTTTCATTGTTGGTCTATTTGAGAAACAATGAAATGTCATGAATTATACCCCCGTCGGTATTCATTCGTCTAAAAAGTAAAAAAGCAATAGTTCATGTTAAATATTATCTTTGCAGACAAGACATCACACCCAATTCTAAATTAAATTTGTTTTAAATTTTGCTCAGCCATTTTGTTACCAGCTGTGGTAACATAAAGTATCCCTAAGTTCTGTAATAAGGGTTGGTTAATGGACGCTCATTAAATGCTGTGCTTCTCAGTTTTCTTCAGACGCCTCTCTACCAGACTTGAACTTCTTTTACGTGCTGTAAATGTATGATATGGAACCACCGACTTTACTTCTCTCCCGAAGGAGGCTATGCTAAACATTTTCAAACCAAACCGGCCCTCATAGCTGTGTTGCGTAGAGGGTCGCGGGTTCGAGTCCCGTCTAGGGCATGGGTGTTTGTGTTTTGTGTATATGTGTGACAAACAGACAATCTGATGTGTTGCACTCACATGACTTTCTCTACTCCTGTTACTAACTATTCTTACAAACTCTTATTTCTCTTACTTCATGTTGGTACAGATAAACATTTGGAGAAATTATCTTATTGCTGATATTCTTGTAGGTGCAAGGAAAATATGAGAACGAAGCAGGCTTTGAGCGATCGTCAAATCTTTTAAAACTGGTTACTATATGAAGGCTCTGAAATTCCGTTCTCTTCAAGGTCAAGAGATAAAAAAAGTTAATATCAACCTTCCGTATGAGAAAAGTGTATTCCAAAACTCACACAAATAAGAAGGAATATCTCTGAAATGGTTTACTCTACATAAAATGCATTTGAGCATAACTTTTGTGTTTTAATGAGATCCACATTTTTGTATAGTAAGACTTGGTCTATCTTTTACGGTTTACCAGTTATGTAAAAGTCATCAAGTGTAAACAGGATTACATAGGCTATAACCAGAAAATTAAAAATATACATCTCATTTGCCATAAAGATATTTCAAACTTAGGGCATAGGGCATTTTAGTCAAATTTGTTTGAGTCATTTTTGAGAACATTTTTAAAAAAAATTTACATAAAGGGTAGTTTAGGGTGCAGGAATTTTCTTGAAAATCTTTGTGTCACATCCTTGAAATATATCAACTTAAATATCAATTTTGATTTCTAACTGACTTTTCATTTTTGAGATATGCTGTTCACAGACAGCTGCATGGGCTCGATCCCAGGCGACCACATGTAGGATTTCTGATGGAAGAAGCGGCGCTGGAGCGGGTTTCCTACGGGTTCTCCGGTTTCCCCGCCCATCTCATTCCACCGGTGCTCCATCTTCATTCCACGTATCAACAGTATCACCGCCTGCGATGCCACATGTAGTAAAAGTGGGCGTTAAACACTATAAAAACAAAGAAAAAAAGAAAAGAAAAACAGACACACACGGACCTTTTTCTAAAACTGCTTTGTTTGGATTCAGGAAGCTTCAAAATATATACTTCCGGTGAAATCTCGACATCGAAATTTTAGACCGAATACAATACTTCCTCTAATTAGTATATGCAGTATAGAAAGTGAAAATCCAGTAAAATAAACCAGGAAAACCAAGAAAAAGGAAAGAAAGACAAAACAAAACAAAAACACAACACAACAGTGGCGTTGGAAATCAAAGTCTATACCCTATCCGGCCTTAAAGTGAGTACGGATGTCAACATTAAGCCGCAGCACAACCTTCAGCGCCATTGGAAATAGTTTCTTTCTACATTGCGTATATTATCACTTATTTAATACTTTCAAGTAATGAACGTGGTCAATAAATACCGTAATTCAACTTACAAAACATTTAAACTTAAGCATACATATTTTACTTCCATTTACTATCATGTGATACTCGGTAATTCTCCATTGCATTGTCACTGTAGTGAAGTGATACTTTGACACTGGTATTACTAGTAATGCAGTGTGGCGGAATGTTCAGTTTCTCAGACTAGTTAAGGAAACATAAAGGCGGAAAGCCTCTAAGAAGTAATATGAGAATACAGTAGGCTTTGAGCGATAGTCAAATCTTTTAAAGCTTTCAAACTCCGTTCTCTTTGCACGGTTAACATAAAAAATGAACAACGATGTTGCATTTCACGAAAGCTTATTTTCCGAAAATGACAAATAACAAGGAATACCTCCAAAATGGTTTACCCTACACAAAAATTTATTTGGACATAGATTGTGTGTTTTAGTGAGATCTACATTTTTGTATAGTAAGCTTTCGTCTATCTCTTATGGTTTACCAGTTATGCAAAAGTCATCCAGAGTAAACAGGACCACATAGGCTATTGCCAGAAAATTCAAAATATACATTTCATTTGTCATAATAATATCTTGAACATATGTCATTTTGATCAAAATCGTTAAAGCAATTTTCAAGAAAATCAAAATTTGCCACCTAAATGGTAGTATAGGGTGGAGCAATTTTCTTCAAAATCTTCATGCTGCATCCTTGAGAGACATTAAACTTTAATACCAACTTTGGTTTTTAACCGACTTTACGTTTTTGAGTTACGCTGTCCACGGATTGAGACAGACAGACAGACAGACAGACAGACAGACAGACGCGCGCGCGCGCACACACACACACACACACACACACACACACACACACACACACACGGACCTTTTTCTAAAAATGCTTTTTTTGGATTCAGGGTAGAATACAATATATTATGTAGCCTAAAGGCAGCCACAATTGCCAATGTATCACGTTGTATATTGTCTCATGTGCCTGGCGATGTATAATACGTTGTGTTCTTGATATCTACAATGAGTGTAGTCGCTTTGAATCAGCGAGTATGCCTCTTATGTTTGGCACCTAGACACAGCACTGCTCTCTTGCCACAAATGACGTCATTGCTATGTTCTTCACTGGGCGCTCGCCACACCCCTCTTTAATACACTAATTGTGCCCATCTACCGAACTGTACCTTGGGGTTTCATCGTTTTATTGATATACAATGAAGTGCACTGGAACGTGCTGTTGTAAGAAACGGTGGTTTACGTCTCCCCATCATTGCCTGGTTCTAGTA
Source organism: Tenodera sinensis (assembly GCA_030765045.1). Lineage (NCBI taxonomy): Eukaryota > Metazoa > Arthropoda > Insecta > Mantodea > Mantidae > Tenodera > Tenodera sinensis. The sequence goes on from CM060962.1 coordinate 241,691,565, forward strand.
ATTCAATTGTTATTTGCCAGTTCATGATTACCCCGTACTCGAGTTACGGGGATGCGAGCCAACAGCGCTTATTATTATCAGGTCGACTCGGGTCACCTGGACTAGTTGCTGTGGTGCACCGTTGATTTCTCTGGTACATACCAGTGACGTCACTACGGGCTTGGAACGTTCGTCAAATAAAATTCGTAACCTAAGTAGAGAAGACTGTTTCTTAAGTTTTTATATGGCACTAAACTCGCCGTTGTTTTTATTTGGTCCGGCTTGCTGACCTCTTTACGAGGGTGTGCCTGCTAAGTCCAAGAATTTCTTTCAAGGTTAACGGAACAAAAATTATGAGCGGGGCCATTCATAAGTTTATTTAATAATCATTAACAGACTAGTTTTGATGTATTTTGTCCCATTTTATTCGAATGGATTCTTGAATATTTCCTGTTAATCGTTAGGTCAGCAATGCCCAACGTTTGCGAAAGGGGGCAGGTTGGATTTGCCTCCTTCCACTATACGTGGACTTTGCCTCTCTTTAACTCCCAGCCGTGCATTGTCTTACAGTGAAGGTCTGGTTATATGTACGTTGCGTTTGATTTACGAAGGCACTTTCAAATCTTATGCGACAAACATATGTTCATTAGTGATCTGTTTGGTAGAAGTCGAAGTGCATAGTCTTAGAAAATTCACCAAAGTGATCGTCGCCTAACATATTGCGGTACAGACTTTTAATATATTTCAATGTGGAGCAACTCTGTTCATAAATATATGTAGAGCTATACTCACTCTTATATAAATATTCTTGCAAACGCTTATTTCTCTATCTACTTCACTGTAATCGACATAAGCATTTTCAGAAAGTATCTTATTGCTAATTGCCTTGTACGTGCAAGGGAATATGGGAATGCAGTAGACTTTAAGCTATAGTGAAATATTTTAAGAGCTGGTTGCTTTGCAATGCCTTTGAAATTCCGTTCTCTTTACAAGGTCAAGAGCTGAAAAACGAATAACACAATCATATTTGAAAAAGTATAACTATTGGTAAGTTCAAACAAATAAGAAAGAATATCTCGAAAATGGTTCACTCAAAAGAGAAACAAGATATATGACATAAATTGTATGTTTTAACCAGATCCACATTTTTTATTTGGTAAGCTTTTCTCTGTCTCTTACTGTTCACAATTTATGTAAAAATCATCCAGAATGAAGAGGTCTTCTGAGGACATTCCCAGAAAATTCGAGTTATGACTTAGAAACGGTCATGGAATCGCCTGTTTGTGTCCGCCACTGGATACAGACTGTCTGTCCCTCCGACTTGTGGAGAGGAGTGGGGTAAATCAGCTCATTACGTATGGTTCTCCAAAGAAACAAGGTTGTACATGCCTGAGTTAGATGTAAATTTGGGGTTTTTCTAATTCATGCTAGTCACTGTTTTGCAGTATATCTATACCAGGTGGGTCAGCAGCGCCTTATTTTTTTGGAAGGTAGGCCACCCATCAAACGGCATGTGCACCTTAGTCCAGTATTGCGCTTACTAAAAGGTATTGCTTGCCTTTCTTAGAGAGAGGAATGCGCAAAACTCAGAGGAAAAACGGTTTAAGGGACAGAACGTAATCCTCGCTAAAGTACACCTCAAAAACATACGACTCGTTTACTGAGAGCGAATTCCGGTTTCCAGTCGATTTTACAAGCTTTTTATTGGAGTATACATAGCAACGTAGTTCAGTAAACGCCTCGGAAAAAATGGACCTATCATATGAGTACACTAACAATGCCAGCAAAAAAGAAAATGGTGGATTCTTGTACTTAGAGCAGGAGTTGGCTGCCAAAAATTAGGAAAAAATTAGAGACACGCCTCATTCATCATGGACCCGTACAGTCAAAACGGATATATAATTAAACAACGGTTTATTTACATTTTTGTGTAAACTATAGTTACAATTTTCCGATGTGGGCAGACGTTATTCGGGTTTTGTGTTTTGGACATGTAAACCCAATGGAATTTCAGAGCTCTCAGAAACAGAAGGCTTTGGAATCGCAAGTTAGTGAAAGGTGTTTGTTATTCTCCAGGATTTCTCATGATTATTACGCCAGGTCAGCTGTTTATCTTCTTTGAGGTACCGCTTTGAGGACATCATTCTGATTATTGTGGTTTATATTCGGATTCTAAGTTGTGTAACATAAACAATAGGATTCCACTACCCCAGTCAATTAGTTATACTCAAGCATTCGGAGTGTGTTGCTCCTGAAAAAGGAAAGCGTTATTGTGATTGACTCCGCAAATTATGCTTCCACACAGAATTTGCACAACATTTAGCTGCTAAAGTTAATCCATCTCATATTAGTTTTGCTTCATAAATTTCAAACAAAAAAACGGTGTATTCGACAAGGGTATATCTACAGAACGAGAAATAAAATGTAGCAATAACTTGCATTTTCTGGGAGTCCGTGGACTCCTCTTTTGCATAAATTTTGTATACTTGGTAAACCATCAGAGATAGAGAAAGCCTTACTACTACATTAATGTTATATCTCAGTTAAGTAGTACACTTTAGGTATGACCAGTAGCGCTATGCGCCTTCGAGATAGTCTTTGTATTAATTTAAACTTATAAATATAATTTTCTCAAGCATTAGGTCGTGATCACGAGAATAGTCTGAATTTCAAAGCCATCCCATAGCGACCAACTTTTTAAGCCTGAATATCACTGTATCCTTCTTATGATCTACAATGAAGTGTGTATTGAAAGTCTATCTCTATAAACAAGCAGTGGGTACAAGAATATGCTTTTGAAAGACTAGTTGAATAATAGAAAAAGCCATGTCAAAGTAACATAGGATTTTTTTCAATTGGTAAGTCGCTAGTCGTTGTTCCTCCCGTAGCACAACAGCCAATCCGGGCCAAGGCTTACCACCTGACCGCTGCTCACCACGGGCGTCATGAGTAGGGTGTAGTATTGGAGGTGGGACGTGGTCAGCGCCCCAGTTCCTCCTGACCGGTTATGCGGTCTTCTCGATTAAGTAGCTCCTCAATTGGCCCCTCAAGAAGGGCTGAGTGCACCCCTGACCAGCTCTCCCAGCGGGAGAAAATTCCCCTGCCGGTACCAGGAATCGAACCCGGGTCTCCCGCTTGGTAAGCAGCAGCGCTACCACTGCGCTAAAGAGACGACCGTTATTTGTTGTTACCTATTAGTAATTAGCACAGGAAGTATTGCATTCCAATCAAACTTAATTATCGACATTTCACCAGAAATACACGTTTCGAAGCTCCCTGTGTCCATACAAAAGCATTTTTAGAAAAAAATGTGTGTGTGTGTGTGTGCGCGCGCGTGCGTGCGTGTGTGTATGTATCTATGTGTCCGTGAACACCATGACCCAAAAAGGAGAAATCGGTTAACTACCAGTTCATTGCCTTCCAAGTTTGCGGCACAAAGTTTTTCAAGAAAATTTCCCCACCTAATAAGTTCTGTGCATGGACAAACTTTCGTAATTTTCAATAACAAAAACTTTAGCATGAAAATGATAACTTATTTTCAGTATTTTCTCAAGTAATAGATCTTAGGATTTTGACTAATGCACCATATGTGTTTAGATATTTACATGACAAATAAAAATTATATCTTGAATTTTCTGGGGCTAGTCTGTGAAAGACTCTTCATTCTGAGCGACATATAGGTAAATGAGAAAACGAAAAAATAGAAAACAAATCCTACCACACAAATAAACATTGATCTTGTTATTATACCTACACAATTTCTATGAATTAAAAGTGTTCATCGCTTTAACTATTTTCAATATACTTTTTCTTATTAGATTGAATTCTCAGATACTTCCACCTTTTCAAAACATAAGTTGCTATTCGTTTTTGTCGCGATCTTGCAAAGAGTAGGAAATCTCAAAGCCATCTCATTGATTCGCTTAAGTCTGAGTGTCGCCGTATCCTTCTCATACCTACAACGAAATGTAAATGGGATGAAAATTGATCTCGATTTACAAGTAGACATAAAATAAGATTTTGTAGATTTTGTAGCTTTTAGAAGAGTGAACAGAGAGTGTCAGAATGTAACACATCAGAATTTTTTCCTCGGGATCACGTACAGAGAACGGTAGCCATAGCTGAAATTTTTCCAAAATATATAAACAGTTAAAGTATAGTGTTTTGTCCAAAAATACTTTGAACTTTTAGTTTCAATACATGCTATGGCTTATGCCCTAGGAGCTCTTTAAAGCTTCAACATGTTACCAATTAAGTGTTCAATGTAGATGGCCTAATGACCTGTGTTTACTTCTAATGCCCTTAGCTCCATGGATTTTTTTTACTCTTTGTGCTTTAAAAGTATCCTATGCGACATAGTTTGTAACCAATGTTATTCAAATATTCAGCACAAACACAAAGATAAACTTAAACATTAAAGTATTGTTTTTTCTACATTTTTAAATTGCTCAGGATATGAACAATTTATTTAACCACTGAGAATAAATAGTTACCAAAAGTATATTGAATTGATTAAATTCTTGTCATGAAATACCCAAAAGAATGACAAAATGTGTATATACCAGCTTTGTGACTTAGTATTTACATAATGTAGTAAGAGTTTATTATTTTTTCAGAATTGCGATTTCTGCACCGTGTGTAACTATTGCTAAACTGGTACAATAAAAGTAAAATAAAAGCATATACTCAAAAACTGCTAAAGACAACTGTATGACATTCAAAGTGCGTCATAATTTTGGTAGAGTGGCGTGCGACGAGATTATGGAAGCATTTGTATTAAAATTTCAGGATAGAAATTTCATATGTGGGTACCTTTATATCTCCGGTGGTTTAACTTGTCGTTGGACCATAAAACTGGACGGTCCCTTCTACCACGCCAGTTAGGGGAAGGGGGTAGTGTGTTAACGCTCTCGGCTAACACTGAACACTGAATGTGTGTGGATCATTAAACTTACTTTGGTAAGCAAAGAACTCAATACTGACATCGCTTTGTACTTCTCGTCCACTATTTAATCACAACCCTATAGTAACATATTTTGTTCAGACGTAGTAACCTTGAATTTGCAATATTTACGCTTTAATTTAGAGTGCTTGCTGAAATATCACTCTTCAAAGTTCGGAGGTGAGGCAATGGCTACCATCCCCTCTGAACAGCAAAGGAAGCATACGTATATGACTGATTTCACTCTCATACCATCTATTTAGGTACGCCTGAGAATTAGGTGACCCTTCACGCAGGTCTCACTGAAGATGGGTAAATACTTTCGTGAAAGAGAGTACCTATGTCATTATTTTTGTATTGTTTCATTGCGTGTAAAATGAATTCTTGCGTATCCTTTCACACTATGGAGAAATTTCCTTTCCACTGACTGTATCTTACCTTTATGTGCTCTATGTGTTTTCAAAGTTTCACTGGTACAGTCATTACTTCATAAACATTTTAATGTAGCAGCCTTTCGGATTTTATTTAGAAGAATTCTGTTTATTGTTATAAAATGGTTGAAATACATCCAATTTATTGTTTGATATCCATTGATTTATTACACGAAATCTGTAATAACATAATTGCTGCAAAACTTTAATAAGCTTTTGAAGGAATAATTTGTAGAGGATTGGGTAGAAAGATATCTGTGAATTTTAACACATCAGAATTACCAAAGTACACTAGGCAAAGAGGTATTATGCAACAGAAACTGCAACATAAGATGATGAGCTAGGTAATGCAAAAGGAACTGTTAAGATGACAGTTTGCTGCTTATCAATCATACACACAAGAAACCCAATGGCAATGTGTAAAGCTTGTATTCCTGGATAAGCATAATGCATGCAAGTAGCTGAAAATTACATTTAAAGGCGAATATTAGTTGCAACCTAATTATTGCAAGGGGCCATGTTTGAATTATTCACGGAATTCATGAATACAAACGTACTGCTTTGCTAGATATATTCCACAAAGATGTTGGGTAAACCGTTTAATGCAACACCTTTGAAGGACATGAAAAGGCTCCTAAAGCGACAAAAGGGCAAACCTTGCAATCAGAAAGCTGCAACGTTGAACATTTTGGCCCAAGGAACATTACCATCAAGATCAGGAGCGCAATTTCATGTAGCGAAATGTCAGACTGTCTTCCGTTCTCTCATTCACTCTGCAGAAATGGCTAAACGAAACAAATACAATCGTCACGTTTAGTAGCTAATTCACCGTCCGTATTGTTTTCTCTCTAAGTTTACTATTAGCCCGTCTGGGTAATGTTCTATTGACCTTTATAAAGCATTCGACTCAACCATAGTACCATATGCCTATTTGTAACTAAACCTAATTCAGCTGGTAAATAAACGAGAAGGTTTTGCTTCATTCTCAATAGTCTCTTGCGTACCCTATATTCTCAGAGGTTACAAAACAGAAAAGTAGAATTAATGTAGCTTAAAAGCACGAAAAAAGACCAACAAACAAACGAAAGTAGTTTTGATATATACCATACCGCTATTGGCAGGCTGAGAACAGCCCGAGGTATGTCAGTCGTGTACCTGCCCTTTTAGGACTTAACCACTTTCTGAAGGGACGTGGGGTTTTGCAGGATGACGGGTGATGATAAGGTTGAGGGTAGAAAGGGGGTAGCAACTTTATGCTCCTCAACGGCTGTTTTTCAGTGTACAACATTCGTTGGGCACTGCTAGTGTGTGGGTCCAAATCAGGAGGTTTAAAATTTTGAATTTTGATTCCAAGCTTCTCTTGGAAGGACTGTATGGGAGCTCAGCTTACGCTGTTGTTGGAGAGGCTCCTCTGTTACTGGGGGTACCCGCAAGCCATGCGGGGAACCCGGTGTGGCACACGCGTGCGTTCTCTAGGATTATAGTCCCCAAGAGACCTAACCAGGGTGCTCCGATATTGTGGTATAAGGTCGTAAAATTTTGCTGCCCGGCGCCTGATTTCGTCCTCCACATACGGAAGAGACGAGGCCTCGTGCAATAGTCTCGAGGGGAATCTGCGGCATACAGAATTGATTATCCGAAGTTCTCTATTCTGTATATGCTGTATACGCAGGATATGGGAGTCTGCGGCCATGCCCCAGATTTCGCAGTCGTACAGGAGGGCTGGGATTATGAGAGCTCGAAAAAGGCGTAGCTTCAAGGGAATGGGCATCCCAGACCGCAGCATGCAATACAGCGAGGCGGTTGCCCCGCCGGCGCGATGCGACAAGTCGTGGATGTGTTCCCGAAAAGTAAGGCCCTTATCAAGCTTCACTCCCAGGTAGGAGATGGTATCCGTCCATTCTGTCTTACATCAATCCTTGCCGGACGGCTCCGCGGTTGCAAGAGGGCGAGTGAGGATCGACAGAGTTCGGAGTGAAGGACCGGCAAGTCACGGGTACGGAACACTTAACTACTGCGCTAACTTGCATTAGACTTACCTGAATCACATCAGATTTTGAAATTGATGACCTTCAACGCGAACACATTCTCTATATCTCCGAAAATAATATTGGTTTACTCGCAAAAGTTAATGTTGACTGGTGCCTGTATTTCTCTCGTGATTTTGTCTTTCAGTTCCTGTAACTGCGGATTCAATGCGTACGCTTTATTCTTAAAGTTCCCTATAAGTAAAAATCGCATGGAGATTGATCAGGGGAACGAAAGGGCAAGAATAATCGACTAATTATTCTGTCACCATACCCACATCACAATTCATGCATAGAATTACCAGCATTGTGTGGTATAGCTGAAACCAGCCATACAATCTTTCATTTCTTCTTTAAAATAGAATTTACATAAATGTGTGAATCAACTTTTGTGTCGTAAACATGAGACTGATAATTCTGCGCGTGGTGAGGAACTTCATGAATAACATGGTGATTTTCGATAACCCAGTATCAATTGTTCTGAGCAAAAATGTGACCTTTAATTGAAGAGAAAACCACGCTTCATTAGTGAAGAACGTTAAAGGTGGATCCACGTCACCATTATGAGCAGACTGATAAAACCAATTGCAATAATTAATCCTACTTACAGGATCTTGTGGCTGTAAAGCATGAACTTTTAAGTTTCAAAAGTTTCGTTGCCGCAAAAGCTGACGTCTTGGAAATGTTAACCTCTTGTGCTAAACGTTCCAGCGATTTTTATTTATGAAAAACGTTAAAGAATAAAGTGTATGCATTAAATCCGCACACGTTAAAAGAAGTGAAACACAAAATCACGAGAGATATACAGGCAATCAGTCAACATGAACTTTTGCGAGTAAACCAGACTTGTTTTCGGAGATATAGGGAATGTGTTCGTGTTGAAAGTTATCAACTTCAATAGCTGACGTGATGCAGGTAAGTCTAATGTAAGTTAATACAGTAGTTAGTGTTCCGTACCTGCGACTTGCCGGTCCTTTACGCTTAACTCTGTCGAAGAGCGTGTCGGTCCTCGACCGCTCCCTTGTCACCGCGGAGCGGTCCGTCGGTCAAGGAACGCACGGATGATAACTCCGACAAAGCACAAAAATAGCATTTAGTTTTTCCACTTATAAAGATCTCGAAGAACCAATACTCAAACGGAATTAATACATTTTCCGTCACAGCGATGTATTTTTAATTTGTAAGGGTCCATTTTTATTACGAATGTATCCCTTCTCAAGAATATTTGACGTATGTTTCAAGTTAGTGATGCACACAAGATTTTTATACCATAGATGCGTAATATAAATTGAGTATTTATTAAGAAATACAAATGCATATTATTCACCTAAGGAAACTTAAATTTAACACTGGCCAAAAAAGCCTTTATTTCCTTGTTTGATAAAAATTATTAAGGAGAGCCGAATGAACAACAATGCAGTAGTCTTTTCCTAGTCGATGTTCATTGCATTATGTAATTTTAGTTTACTATGAAATGATTAAACCGTCTTATTTATTATTGGTGCTGCTGTTTTACTGTATACCATTTCTACAAATTCAGAGAAAATGAACATAAAAATTATGAAATAAAAATAAGGAAAGGAAGCAAGAAACTTGAATATAATTGTATAGCATGTGAAATTCTTGGCAAAATTGTAGATAAACTCTTAATCTGCTATCTGCTTGTCATACATCGAGATACGCGGCTATTACAATTCCACAAAAAGAACAGATTCCTAAATGTAAAACTTCCTGGAGAAGACGAACAGTGTACAGACCAAGATACTAAACGCTTAATAGAAAGATAGTTCTACTTCTTTGTTTCGATTTTGATGGATTACATTTGTCTTAGGTAAATTGAACCGCACCGTATGTCATCTGTCGGTGAACGAGCTAACTGCACAACATAATAATCTTATATGAAGTTTAACAAATTGTAAAATATATGTGCAAGATGAATTTCTCAAGCATATGATAGAGTATTAACATAATATTTTGCAAATGTAATTCATCTGTCACCATTTTTTTGTTTTGTTTACTCCTCTTTTGTTTACTTGTTTCAAGAAATAAATAACACTTTAATTTTATATTTGATTTTTTAAATTTTCATTAAGGAGTATAAATGTGTTTTGCAAAAAAAAGTATGTTTATAAATATAAATTACAAAGATATTAGCCTTGTGTGTACCTATTTTAAATATACACAAGATCCGAGCTTCCTATCTAGTAGGTCGAATCTTACAGCCCAGCTTAGTTATTAACTTCCATTTTCTTTCCTTTTATCGTTAGTTACTTTTTTAAATATAACAAACATTCATTTCCTTCTACTAGTACTTTAAGTAACACGAGTTTATAATACAGTGTCTTATTTTACATTTCAGTTTGCCAGTAACTGAGTATAATTTGAAAAGTTTGTCATTATTTTAAGAAACAAACATTATTGAATTGTGACATGTGTTTTGGTTTCCTCGTCCACATAAAACTGTTGAAACAAATTTGTTTTAAGAAGTCCTTAGAAAGAAGTCACTATGTGCAACATTGCGAAGAGAGGACGAAGGAAAGGGTGTATTGTGTAAGGTGACCTTTGCAACATGGAGTACAGTCCATACAGGGATAATGATGCATACCCTATAATGTTTCCTCCATTTCTGTGGTTAATACATTTTGTAAAGGTGAAATAAGTATGTGTTGATTGATTTCAGAATACAAACTTTAAACACAAATTAGACACCTTTTGCTTTAAATTTGGATGGGGTTCTATTACGCGTTGTTACTGTAAAAAACAGTAAGGAAGATAACTATGCGCGTTAAATCTGCATACGGCAGCAGTCAATGGGGGCACACACGCTGCAGCAGGTAACTCTTGGCACTTTTAAAAATCAAGTTTGCAGCTTTCTTCGTCATATAGACAACCTGTCGTGCTTCACTACGCAAAACACCGTCTTTCTTCCTCTTTTATCACTAACACAATCACTTGCTTTACTTAGTGATATGTTCTACAAACACATAGAACTGCACAGTATCTACCTGTTCTGTTCCTTCATCAGAATAATTAGGGGTGTATTACGAGAAAGGGAGAAGCATAGCGGTGCACTTATTCACAAAGATTATTAACATTTCTTATACTGCTCGCAAAAGTTAAAGGCATGTGAACGCTGGCCAATGCTCAAGCGGAGCGCTGTTGCCAAGCGTAGTGCGTGTACCGGCAGAGATTCTGTACATAACAGCTTGTGAGATGCGTGTACCATATTCGGCAGCGCTGGTAGGAGGGGCAAGCTTAAGATTCGTTGGAGTCTGCAGTACGGCCCGCCTCCATATGCCTTTAACTTTTGCGAAGATTATAACAGCTCAAGGTTTGCTACAGTTCCGACAAAGTACACGTAAATATAAGTGCGTATAAATACCGAAGGGCTTACGTTAAAATTACGCTCCTTTTTGTACCTACTTGCATGACCATTCTGTTTATATCTGACATAGGTTTTAAGCTAGTAATAAACTATTAATACCCTATTGTTAATCTAGTAATCACTGAGCTAGCTCTGACTAGGTAATGCTGCAGGCCTGTGATTCTCTAAAGCCATGGAGCCTTTGAAGGGCATGTGCAGGAGGTTTGATGCAACCCTTAGTATTAGACAACACTGATCTTAAACAAAGAAACTGCCTTCGACAAGGATATAGGTTAGGTTTTAAGTATTGTAGAAGTTGTATTTCAACACCCAAGGTATTTTTAATGAGTACAGTTAATGTACGATAACCTCAGAATTTTTATTGAATGCACTGAATGCACTATTTTTCTTTAACACAATTTTCATTTACTCAGGCACCATTTTTCCATTGCACCTTGCGTGCTGTTAAGCTTATGGAGAAATTTATTCTCAGCAGCGCTTTGGTTAAAAATCCTTTGCCTAGACTTTTCTGAAACTTCAATTGGAAAAGCAATAAAACCAAAATTCGAATTAATGTACTAGATTTATGGTTCAATACTTCGTCCCATAGAAGCTTTTGGGCTGTGTACATTGAAGTAGCAACGTTACTAGCAAATTGCAGGTCGATTTCTTAACAGTGGAGTAATACATACAGAACTATTTGCAAGCTTCCGGCCAGATTCCCCAGCGTGTGAGAATTGGTCACAGTGGAAAAGCACACTCAGTTTTTAATTCTCTAACAGAAAAGGAGCTTTCACGGGTACTACTTTGACTGACACAATAAGCTTGATTGATTTCCTACCACCCCTTCAATTTTGTGGCAGAGATGTCACATGCCTTATTATTATTATTTTTTTTTCAGGCAAATGCCTGCTTTAAGTGTATAAGGTATGACATTCATAACAAGAAGAAGAACCTTATGATGCTGTACACCTGAAGGCCACAGTAATCGCACGGCACGTTCAAAAACCTTACTTATGCTAGAATAGTTCACAACATTGATTAGCTCACCTGTAAGAAAACACAATCCTGCAGAACAATCAGAATCCATTTACCATTTACTGTCCAACAACCTCTATTGTTTCCTCTATAGACAACCATGTTACAGCCCGTCCAGATCGTTGTGGCACTCCCCTACTCATGAAGCATAGATACGCAATAGCAGAGACCTGCCCACTTGCATAATAGGAGAGGTGGGGATTAGTACTTGCTCTGAATATGATAACTGCACAAGAACTCTTTACAATACGCTCAGAGCTTGCAATAAAGTTCGCAATTAGTAATAATAAACATTTTCCCCATATTCTTCAATATATATATATATTATTGTATTATTGTTAAACAAAATTGGTTCCATTATTTTTCTAGTACTTGTAGTACACTCCACAACAATTTTCAGGCCATAGTAAGGCGTTTCACGCAATCGTTAATAACTTTGAAGTTTCCGTTACGGTGTGGAAAAGAAACATCTAGATCAACCCAACAAACTAACATGAACACAGTCGATATTGGGATTCAGAAAAACCTGTGCAATTAAGTGAAACACCTCTCTATTACCTTGAAGTCAAAATAACAGTACGACGAAATACATAATAAGAAAGCAATCAAAATTAACAATTAAAGAAAATGAGAAATAATAGTAAGCTAAAAATATTCAGAATATACGTTAAAATAGGAATAAATATTAAGAGCTGGTTAACTGTTTTGTTGAAAGGTATCATTAGTGCAAGGGCAGTTGTTAGCGTATGTTTTGAACCAGGTTGTTAAGCTAATTTGATTTTGCCCGTCTCGGCTTGCAAGAAGTCATTAGCGACAGTGCCTACGTGACCTAGGCAGCGTCACTCTGGTTAAGGTTCCAGGTAATGCTAGGCTCACCGACTGGATATGACGCACTAGTGATATAGACTCATTACCTGGAAAAGTGAAAGGGTTTTGTCGCGTCTAGGGAAGGTGATCAGTTAGACACGCACTACGCGACCACAGACTCCGGAACGGGAAGCTCAGTGACAAGGCACGCTTCGTGAGAGCTGCGTGTTATTGCAGCACGGTCAAAAGTATTTTCCGCCACGTGCAAAATTGTAAACTTGCACCTTCTCCAGTCTACGCATTTAACCAGCAGTAGTATCATATTCTTTTAGTACTCGGTTGGCAATTTCTCAACAGTTCAAGGAGTTATTAAATTTGAGTTATTTCACAAACTGGTGGTCATTCACAAACATCCACGCATACCCCGGGTTAAATAGTGGGATTGCTTAAGCTAGGCGCGGGAAACAACGAGAGGAGATATTGTGTATTGCAAATACACTGGCGCCCAGAACATCAAATCTTCAGCAGAATGGTGAGTTGCCAACTTACCCCAGCGAGGGAACGGTTGTTGCGTCAAACTAACGACACAACCACGCGAAGCAGTTATATTTGCTTCAAACTAGCATCGTAACGTGGAGCACTTAAAAAATTGCTTCAACCTGAGGATCTAAGTGAGGTGTGTGACAAGTGCTAGAAAAATAATAGGACTCATTTTATTCACTGGAACAGGAGATATGCTGCCTGCTTTGGAGGTGATAATTTTAGTGTGCCTCTGCCGGAATATTTCCCTGTCGACTTTCGGTTTTCTTGTGCAGTGGAGAGAGCTCCTGAATGCGTTACCATATATTTTAATGCTCCCATATAATCTGTTCAGATTCTAAACAAACTTATTTCCAAGAAGTAAGCGTTGGCCTACCTATTCCACACATCCCCCCCCCCCCCCTGTGTAAGGTCATTAGAAAATACAGCAGAAGCAACTGTGAAGATGTAGACCGGGTGAAATGTTTTTGACATAGGCACATGTTTTTCTTATCCCGGAGATAAAAAAAAAAAGGCCTTTAACCTCTGAACTGGGTATGGCGTATGTCTCGGGGTCGTGCCTTCGTAATGGATATTACGTAATTTTCCATCATGTGTCGTTAATGATGTTCTCTCCTGGGTATGGCAAGTATTGTTGTAGTTGTGGTAGGAGATATTTGTAGCAGTTTTCCGTGATAGATGGCCTCATTTTCCTACACGAATTATTTGACTTACATCAGGAAGCGTGACTGAGAAGCGATAGCAATCTTAACGCATGCCAGAGCGGGGAGCTTCCAACAACAAGAATGGCTGCTCTTACTCGGAAATATAAGAATGTTCCTCTCACAGAAGAAGAAATGCAGAAATATTTACAAGACGATCTGGAAGATGATAATGATAGTGATGTATTAGGGGACAGTTCGGATGTTTTGTCATTATATTTGGAAGATCCTGAGTCAATCTCTAGTGCGAGTGAAAGCGAACCAGGGGAAGATGTTTCTCAGACATTTTTTGTTCCGCATGGTTTGCCCCCACAACATAATTTATATTTCTTTGTGCTAGTGAACTAAATATCATTTAGATGACAACACAAGCGCAACACAGCGTTTGGAACTATTTGTGGACAAAAATATGTTGGATCTAACTGCAGGCCAGACCAATAATTTCCGGCGGCGCATTCTGATCTGAAGGCGCGCTCTCCCTGTAAATTTTGGGTGGATATCATCAGAAATAAAAACACTTGTAGACCTTGTGATAATTCAGGGAGTTATATATGATGGAATTGTTTATATTTTCCAAAAAGAGAGACCATTCCAACCTCTTATTTCTGCAAAGTAATGCTACTAAAATGCCTTCCTGAATGTACTGTCTGTTCACCAGCTAATGCTCTTACAGGAATGAAGAAGAGAGGAGAAACATTTTACGTACTGTAACCAGAGTTTTGTAAACTTCCGCGCAAACGTTGTTCTGCTGGTTAAGTTGTCAATTTACCTCCAATATTATTCGCGCTATGTTTACACACAACTAATATCTCTTAAATTCAGTTGTAATATCGTACGAGTCATTAGTTTTATGTCGCAAGTAATGAAAAAAGGAGTGTAGAAGTAGATAAATCCCCGCCTAGGAGTGATGTGAAATTTGCTATGATATTGTGGTAGCAGAACAAAGGGATTCAGAGTGAGTTGTATATGTAAGACAAACCTTTATAGGATCATTGAAGAAACAAACCTAGAGGTTCTTAAAGCGGATACATTTTTGTTTTATTGGGCCACACTGTCGTTTATTTGTTCCCATACATGTGTGATCTCAATCCCATAGAACTAGCTTGGGCCAAGGTAAAATGAGTGGTTAAAGAAATGTAACAGTGACATCCTTAAATGAATTGCACGATATAACGCTCGAGGGTATATCACTTGTGACGAAACAGACTGGCAGGGTTTTTGAAAAATATGGAAAAGTTAGAAAATGATCAGTAGAAGAAAGACGGAATAATTGAAAACATCGTTCACGTTTTACAAGCTAAATAAACTGCATAAACTGAAAGTAATGTTTTAGTTCCGCCATACTGAGCCAGTTCTTTGTCTTAATCTAGCGCAAATATACATTCCAAGCTTGGAACTACCATCGTAAGTGCGACCAGAAGCACGACTCTTACTTCAGTTATCGCTGTCTACCTGGGATTGTTTACTGACGCACTTGCTACATTCCTACCAGGGACCATGAGCTGGTGAACTAACTTTATAAGGATATGTACGGGCTTTATTTTAACATACAGTTAGCTTACTCTTAGTGGTTTAGAAAATGTGAATAAAATAGTTCCTTTAGAAATTGTCAATCAATTGCTTATAATAACATGTGTTCGTGAATTAAACAGAAATTCGGGCAGACCAAAAATATCCAAGGGGGTTACGCCCACAAGCAGAAAATTTCCCAGTTAAGAGGTTAATAAATGCAGAAGGAGATAAAGGGGTGATACAAGTTACCTGAAAAAGAACGAGTCATAACAATTTTTCATATCAAGTCGCTGCAGGCGGATGTACAGTTAGATAGTGATATATGACTTACCCGCCCATCTCGGTCTCCTTGGCAACGCGACACAGTACCCCGCGATTCATGCTGCACTTGCCGGTGACGGGATCCGGAGGCGCCAGATTGATGTAGGGCGGTTCCTCCAGAAATGTGATCTTGAGGTGAAACTTCTCAGGCACTCCTTGGGGTGGTGTATGACTGTTACCCGGCCACACGATATCCTTGATGTCTAATCCATCCTTCTTCCACGACTTCCATACCCCAATCTGCGACAACATAAAGGAACTCTGTTATAGTTTTAGTGTTCTGCTGGAAGTTCTAACATACAGAATTATTCAAAAATATTTTTACAAAGTTTGTGGGCGGGTTCGTTACACTGAAACAAGAAAAAAAGTTAATGTAACCATGTGTCCCAAAATCCTTCGTTTTCAATTTATTGAAGTTCAAGGTGTTATTAATGAAAGAATTTTAAACTGGCACAATCTATTTTTTGGCATTGTCAGCGTGTTAGGAAGTGTTCAGCACATAAGCTTATATCAGATAGGTACTCAAAATGTTCTCCTCTTTCAACTATACTCCATCCAGCCTTAGACCGAGACCTTGTACCTGGTGTTCGTATCAGCTGCGACTAACACAAACACCACGTGGACTCATGCCTCGTGTTTGTGTTGCTACAGAACGATATTCAGTTAAATTTAGAGTTTTAGGAATAGCGCTGCTATCGCGTTACATTCAAGTAGTCTCAGATTTATCATACATCTTGAAAATTCACAGATAATCTCCAATATTTAAGGTACCTACTATATTTTGTGGTGTGCTTTGGTTTCGGCGTATCGCGGGTTAGTTGTTGATGACTTGTGTTTACATAAAGTGCAGATCTAAGGTAAGAGCGATGATAGATACGTCTGCACTTGTCGCACTCTATCAAACACTTCCTAACAATGTAGAGTGGAAACAATTGAAACGTTAATGACAGACTGATAGGAAAACTTTCAGATACAACTTGGCAAACCCATGAGGCGTATCGAAAATAATCTGAAACTGCCCAGATGTTTACGTGAGATAATCGCACATACTCGGCGAGACAGGATATGTACTCTCTATTCAGATGCAATTATATCTTCAGGACAACAACGTCTTATATATCGGCAGGCGCGAGAGATCATCCATTTGTGTTTTATTACTACCTGGCAAAGTAATGAAGCGTATAGAAAAGAATGTGAAACTGCCCACATGTTTACGTGAAGTTATCGCACAAACATAGCTAGATAATGTGCGTACACTCTGTTCAGATGCAATCATATTTTCAGGACAACAACGTCTCATATATCGGCATGCGCGAGAGATCATCCATTTGTGTTTTATTACTACCTGGCAAAGCAATGAAGCGTATAGAAAAGAATGTGAAACTGCCCACATGTTTACGTGAAGTTATCGCACAAACATAGCTAGATAATGTGCGTACACTCTGTTCAGATGCAATCATATGTTCAGGACAGCAATGTCTCATATACTGGCAGGCGCGAGAGATCATCTATTTGTGTTTTATCACTGACTATACGCCAAGATACTATTATTTCGTTCTTCTAATAAACAAGATAAAGTGGTCGTTGCGCTCGACCACCAAGTTCAATACGCCTCGCCGCTATGCCAAGTAGTAACTAAACTAAACCCCAGCGCAACCACCCATGAAGGGCCAAGGCTTGCCGCCCAGCCGCTGCGTCCCCCACCTCTGCCCACTACAGGCATCATTGGAGGGGTGCAGTACTGGAGGGTGGGACGTGGTCAGCGTCCAGCAAGTAGTAGCTGGGTACATATAAAATGACAAATGTAAACAAGTACTATGGTAACACATCGCCGTCTACGTCAGATACAATGAGTCACAGTCTTCTATGGGTGAATGCATAGATAAATGAGGTTGTTGACTCGACTTGGAAAGTCGAATTCAAACTTTCATTAATAAATTTATATGTGCATTAATAACGCGAAAACAAATCATTTTGGGACATAAGTTTCTATGGACTTTTTTCTTGTTTCATTGTAAAGAACTCATCCTCAAAACTTGTATAGAGAGGTATGGACAGGTAAGATAAAATACATCAGAGAAATTAATCGAACTGTTTGAGCCATTTGTTAATTGCTGAATAGCTTAAATCCTTGTCTTTTATTAAGCCTATTGACTTGAAAATAATTGTTACATTATTTTGCATTCTCTACCATTATCTTCTATTGCTGTACACTCTCTAAAAACTATCCTTCCAAAAGTCTATTATTCTCTGTACCTGAATTTACTTGAGATAAACGCCTGCATAAATAGTTACATTACACACTTTGATATGAGTATCCAGTTCATGTTTCAGGACTGCCATTATATACTCGCCTTTTCGAGAAAAATGTCTGAATAAAAATTAGTGTTGAAAAATGCCAACCAGTATTAATCGAAAATGGCCGATGCCACAAAAAGGACTTGAAATAACGTGGGTGTTTAAAGATATCTGTTTTAGAATAGTACATTTTTGTCTATCTCTAATGGTTAACCCGTTATACAGACTAATACAGAATTCCCTCAGAATGAAGAGCACTTCATAGCCTATTCCCAGAAAATTCAATATACATATTTTATTTACCATGTAAAATATGCAAATGTATGATAGTTTAATCAAAATCGTTAGAGCTATTTTGAGGAAATCCAAAACTTCGAAAAGTCTTCCATGCAAAGGGTAGTTAGGGATGGGGGACTTTCTTAAAGATCTTCGTGTCGTATTTTTGGAGGATTCTGAACATAAGCATCAAATTTTCGAGTGAGATGGCTCTGCCATAACGTCAGAGGCTCGCATTCGGTAGGTTCCGGGTGCGATTCCCGTTGTCTACCCTCTCTGACCTGCCTACCGGTGGGGTGGTTTCTACAGTTATTCTACGATTTCCCTTGTGTCATTTCCCTTTCATTACATTTGCTTCTCAACTTTCAGGTGTGCTTTTGCGTTTTGTGGTGTATAGCGGAGGGCACAGATGGTTCGACAGATTGTTCGTTGCTCTATCTGGACAGCTCCAGTAGTGGCAGGGCCTTCGAGTCTGGAACTGTTAAGAACGTGGCCCGTGTACTTGAGGCCTGTAGTCTCCAGTGCATTACTTCCTCATGGGAGGTGCAAACCGCTATAGATCTCACGCAGTTGGCAGTGTGGAAGATGTTTGCTAGCCTCTGTTAAGTACTCTATACCCTATAAATACCAAACAGGAAATTTATCGGTTATTCAGTTTTGGATTATGCTGTTCACAGACACACATACACAGAGTGTCCGCACCGTGGTCGAGTGGTTAGGCAATTCGCCTCTCACCATAGCTGCCCGGGTTCGATCCCAGACGACCGCATATGGGATTTGTGGTGGAGAAATTAGCGCAGGGATGAGCTCTCCAGTTTTCTTCGGCATCCCATTCCCCCGGTGCTCCATCTTCATTCCTATCATCAGTGTTACCACCTGCGGTGCCGTATCTAGTAAAAGCGAGCGTCAAACACTACAAAAACATACACAGAGACAAAAGAGAAAGAGAAAGGGAGAGATTGAGGGCGAGCGAGGGGGAGAGCGAGAGACAGATATTTCTCGCAAAAATGCTCTTTTTGGATTCGCGGAACCTCAAAACATGTATTTCCAGTAAAATCTCGACATCAAAATTTTGAAAGGACTGCAGCAGTTCCTGCAATAGTAACTTTTATTTCGATCCACCGCAGTATTGCACTTATAATTTGAGTCCATATGCTGCAAATCCTAAGCAGAAGTAGCATATGGACACAAATCATAAGCGCAATAAGTGAAATGAAATAAGAGTTAAGATAATATCCCTCATCAGAGCCGATACTACAAACAAGCGGAGTGCTCCAGGGCGACCCGCTAAGCCCCCTACATTTCTTTCTAGCGGCTGAAGAAATTATAAGAACTACACAAAGCGAGGATACACCTATGCCGACGATACAGTGATAGGATCGAAAGACATCTCAGATAGGATCGAAAGAAGAAGAACAAATGACATGGAAGAATGCTGCCACAAACACGAGTTCTAGATAAACGTATCAAAAGCGCAGATGGTGGTATTAAGAAATGGTTTCTACATCTGCAGAAATATTCATACAAGAGCAGAAACTAAAAATCACACCATACTTCAAATATCTAGGCGTAACGTTACAAACAAGTGCCAACTGATTCACAAAACATGTAACAGAGAAGGCTACACAATCAATAATGGCAATGCACGGAGTACACTCAGCCTAGAGACAACAATGTCAATATTCAGAGCAGCAACAATGCCAATACTGACATATGAGATTGAAGTCATCTGGCCACATCTTATGGTACAACCCGAATCTACACTCGGAGTATAAGCAGTGTACATTAAAAGGGCTACTGAAGAGTCAAAGAACACGAGATCCACACTTTTGTACCTTCTGGTGAGAGAAACATTCCTCGTCCAAGACATTAGGCCATATCTGCTTCTACCCAAATCCAGCGTCTCAGAAAAACTATTAGCCTCACTCAAAGAGAAATGAGAAAAAATATGGCCAGAAGTTTACGACACAGGGGCCATGATCGACCGAACATGGACAAAGAGACCAGACACGTGTTCAGTAGAATGGCAGTTCATGGCTTCCATCATGCCATCTGTAACAACACATCATTTCAAGAGCCTGCAACGACATGTGAGTGTGGTCGCAAATGTGATTCATATCATCTGGACACGTGCACCAAACGAATGCGACTATGCAAACAGTGCAATCGATTTCTCCGCTGTTCTACTTTCTACAAACCTATATGGTCATTTGACTGCAATTATTATTAATGTATTATAATACTTCTTTTGGCTGCTATATATAGGCGGTAGAGAAAGTAAACACTGCCAGTTTTAATGGGGTTTCGAAATCTCACTAAATCACATATTTAGTGTATAGGGAGACAATACCAGCACGCATATTCCCTCCATTTATGGAATCCCCGTAGGAGGCATTCTACTGGCCTTCACAGGTATAGCAATGCCACAGAATAGAGAGTATACAGAAAGGAAACTCGGCAGCAATCAGTGCACCAAAATTTAGTGCGCATGCGCGAAGTAAACCAAGTAAAATGAGTAAATAGCTGTGTTGTTGAAGCCAAAGCGAATGGATACGTTGTGTTTATTTTACCTCGAGGATATTAGCTGCTGGGCATATCTATAACTGAAGAACTGATTTATAGGCCTACTGAAAAAGGTATAAATATGTATTAATGTATTTTAAGCTTCGACGTGGTTATAATGAGCAGCAGTAAGAGAAAGGGCGGCCAACTTTCGGCACCAAACTGCAGAAATAATTCACATACAAACAGGGTCATAAGATTTTTCAGCTTTCCAAAAGATGAACAACGGTAAGCGAAGAGCGTTATATATTTATAACTTACTATAAGTTAAGTGGTATTTCAGAATCACAGCAATGTGTGTATGATTGTTAATGTATTTTACCCAGTAATACAAGGTAAACAGGGAGGATAATTTAACTATGCAAATCTGTATTCTCATTTCAAAGCACACGAGAACAAGAATATGGATACCTTTAGAAATCTAAAATGTCCAAGTTCAATCTTTATAACCTGCATTGAATATCTGGAGAGCATTTTCACTGGCAATATTCTCAGATTAATGACAACAAGTAATGTTGGAAACACATTGATTAATTTAATGGAGAATGTGCAATTCAGCCAACCATGCAAGGATTTCCCCATGCGTTATTTAATAAGGCTGTTTGTTGGCATGAGAATTTTTTATTTCTTAAAGTTTGTGAATAGAGATTTCAAAAAAAAAAAAAAAAAAAAAAAAAGTGAAAAAAATTACAAATTAATGAAAGTGGCACATCTTTGAATAATATGATTTGCTCTGTAGTTGCTTCATAAATTCAGATTAAACAAGCAAGACAAAAGCACAATTACACACCCGAACACTATTTTTCTTTAATGCTGCAATAATATTGGCAGAGAAGGTCATGTGAATTTACACAGCTTTGTTGTTTTATTGTAAAAAGGTGAAATAAAATAATTAATGCAATTGTATGTTTTATTGTAACTATTTTATGTTGTGCAAATAGACATGATATAAAAAGACCATTCCTAGATCTCTTTAGCCCTTAATATAAAACAATCCTAACGTTTGCCATACTGTAAAGTTACTGCTGTGATTTATGTTATTGCACCATGCTCTACATTTGTGTCTTATTTACTTCGTTTGCTATGTATGACAAGACTTTATGATTCAACGTTTGCAAAATCTGATTCAAGATTTTGTGCATTTTATTCTTGTGGTAAATAAAAGCAACTAATGAGCCACTTACTTATTAATGACTGCTACCTATTTTTCACTTATTTCATATTACTAGGGCTTCCTTTGTTAATACATATAAGTAGAAAGGAAAAGTTTGTTGGTTTCATTATGCTTTCGTGCGTTATTCTTTTCCTCAAATTTTAATTGCCCTGAAATTTTGTGTAAGAACAGGGCGCGAAAAGAAGTGCAGCAGAACAGAGCGCCTTTTGTAAACGTATGAATGTCTTCGGTTCCTAATATGAACTATTATGTATCATTCCGGCTCATTTTAGTGAGTAAACTTCTTCATTGGAGGGAAAATAGATTGTACTAGTCTGAGTTAATCATATGTTCGGTTTCATTAGCATTTCTTTTTGTAAAAGTTTTCATTTAGCCGGCTAGATTAAGAGTTCCGTTTCATAAAACTGCTTGTTTCGGGCCCTGGTAGGAAGTAGCAATCGCTTCGTTAACTTGGTCTCAATATGGCGAAGCGCGCAACGCAACGGGTACACGTAGATCAAAGGAGCCGACACAAGCTTTCCTTTCTGTATACTATCTATTCTGTGGCAAGGAGGTGTGTGCATTTGTTCACCTTTTCGCGCTTGCAGTGGCGTTGTGTTTTACGTGTACAATTCTAGATTATTCATATATCAATATATAACTTTTTGCAGTGATTCCATATAGAAAATTAGCTTCCAGCATTCCCAAAATTCTTCCCCAATGCACCTCCATAATATTTGCAAGCATCGCTTCAGCTACAATTAAAGGACACGGGACTGGATTTTCAAAGTATTTCTAAGTTAAAATATATTTACTTGAATATTGGCACATTTAATGCGAGAAAAGTTTCCTTGTTTTTCATTAAAATGAATTTTATGGAAATTATGCACATTTATTTACCTTAGAGCACAACTTAGTAAGGAAGAAATTTCATATACAGAAAAGCAAAACTGGAAAAAGCACATACAGAAAGGGGAAGGGGTTCCAGCGGGGTTAAAGGGGAGCGTTACAAAGGTGATAAACATACGACTGGGCTTTAAAAACGGCTGATCGATAAATAACCTTGGTCAAAATGATTCTTAGGTGCCTCTAGATTACTTATGCAATATAATGAAACAGCCGAAAATTTATAATTTTCTCTTTAAGCAGTATAGGCTGTGTCTTAAATCGTCATTCGCATTTGGTATGTATATAAATGCGAATGGTTATTCCAGATTCAGCCTGTTTATGTGTCCGACAGACGATAACATATTGAGCAGAGGCTATCAATAAACTCAGCTGTATGTTGGAATATCGAATTGCGTAAACCGCACTGCCAAGCGATGTGTTAAAAACATTCTGCTCTCCTAATGTGCTCAATCATTTTCCCATGCCTGTACTTGCACTGGACTGAATGGCTTTGGAGTATCCAGGAATAGGATAGATATGGAGTGGGTTTGGCACTGAAGCCTTAGGCTTTTTATACCTATGTCCCCAAGGGGGCACTGGAGGGAGGAAAGGTGAGATAAGAGGAGACATCCAGCGGCCAGATCCAAACTAACGGTACAGAAACTGATAGAGATCCCTAAGGTTTCCAAAGTTTGACGACACCTTGAAGTCTTTAGGTCTCCGGGGCCATCTTAAGTAGATCCCAGTGGGCTCCAATGCCCCGCCCCCCTACACGGAACTCACGGATGCATATCATCCCTGCCAAGCTGCACCAAACGCCTTTGCTGACACTTGCGGCTCTGAAAGAACCAATGGGATGAACGATCTATGAAATGATTAATGAAGCCAAATTGAAGGACAAGAAATTCGGAGGGTGTAATTCCCAGCATTTGCCTAGCGATTCTGGGAAGCCGTGAAAAAACTCACGGGTTAGGAAGGTCGGCCACGGGAATCAAACCCTCGACCTCCGGAATCCGAACCACACACGTTACAGCGGTTGAGGTTGAGGTACCTATCTCTAGGACTGAGAGTGAGGGAGACAAATTGAGCTAACCACTGTTCCGTGCTACCTTAAGTATAATTTAAATATCTGTATCATATACAGTGGAACTTGGAGAATTCGAACGTTTATGATTTGAAATCCTCGTTAATTCGAAGATTTTTCTTGGTCCCTTGAATTTTGAATTAAAACAACGCAAAAAAGCACATGTAATTAGAATTTCATGTTCCTTAATTCCAAGTTTTTGTTGAGAAATGTCCATCGAAAATTAATCCAAATGCAAAAATGTAATATGATAACTTCGTCCATGTGTTTCTGCAAAACAAGTCATCACTCCGGGGTTGTTGTTTTGTCGGAATGCAGTTTGGAGCTGGAATAGCTTTTCTAGCTGCCGGCCTTGAGCTTCTATAGCTTCTTCCACATCCCCTTGTTTAAAACACGTGCGCCTTTGGTTGTCACTTGAGCTTCCTACTGTTCAGTGTGTTGCAGATCAATGCCATATGTATCTTAGTAAACCGCGTGTCCGGCACAAGACTAACTTTTGCGGAAAAAGGCTCCGTCATTCGAGTAGTTGAGACTTGATCTGATTTGAAGGGAGAAAAAAAAAACAACACTAAAATCGCAAAAGAATACGGGATGCCACACAACGCTTTGCCAACTTATCTGAAGAATACGAACACTTTAAGCAGCGCCTGTAGAGAAAATGGAACACGTCGAAAAAGAGTGAGGCAATCAGAAAATTCTGATGACGAGTGCGTGTTAATTAGGAATGGATATATATATATAGCTAAACTGTCAACTTTAAACGTAGCTTTTCTAATTTGAATTTTTGGATATTTCTAATTTTTCCCTTGTACCTGCAGCTTCGAATTGTGCAAGTTCCACTGTACTGCATCCTAAAATTCTAGTTTCCGTTTCAGCACCTTGCAAATGAAGCTTTCAAATAATGTTATGACATTATTACTCCACATAACCTTTCAAAGTATTTTAGTATGAAGAGTCTACAGCTTGTCTTGTCATTTGAACCACATATAACGCATGATGATTAGTTGTTAAATATTAGTTATAAAGGAAGAACAACTCTTGCTAAATGGATAAGTTAGTGCAACATTTGTTCGTGTATGTGTCTTTAATTTCCAAATGCATCTTAAATTTGAAAGCCGTCGGAAGTTACGGCTGTGAAAAAATAACGTTATCTAATACGGGTATGAGCGCTTAATTATAACCAGTGACAAGCGAGCGTTGCTCAGCGCAAGAGAACAAAGATCTGGCGGCAACAAAATTGCACAGTAGAAAAAAATAGATGGCTGAATCATGTTACAAGCAAAATATGAATTTAATTTCCTCTTTCATCCCATAGCTTTTGTAGCGTGCGTTTCATATATCTTTGTTTGTTTAGGGGAAGAGAGGTGTAAAGCGCTGAATAAACTAAATATCAAGCCCACGTGTAAATTTGTGGTTTAAAGATTTATAGGAAAGGAAATTGTAGAAAGAGTAGGAAAAACACAGAATTGAAAATGTGTTAGGTTCAATGTTCTTGCAGCCGTATCAATGCGCAATGTATCACCTGACATTCTGGACAACCGGCTATTCATAACGCTAGAAAGACTGCAACTCTATTTCGTATTCAAACTGTAGAAATAGATCCTATATACAAGTTACATTAGAAGCAACCAGAGGTTTTAAAATTGTCGCATGTGATGTAAATTAAAATGTCCCAAATTTTATTCACTGAGTCCTTTTAAGCTCAAAACAAAACTGCAGAAACTACTGAGACATGTTACACATCTTAAATTGTTATACCAAAAGTTAGGGGAAGTGGGAAGTGTGAAATGGTCAAAAATGTCATTTTTCATTTTTACTACAGTCAAATTCTCTGACATTTTCTGAACAAGAATAGATGTGGTTTTATGGTTTTTTATACCTACCATGCTTCTTTATTTAAACACGCTTTTAGCATATGGGTTTTGATACAAGTCATAACAAATTTTTTGTTTCACTGGCTTTTTCTCAAAACAATTTTTGCACACTTCTTTTTGAATTAGAATTTCATATATGGACACAAAATTATGATGATGTAGCTCACCATTTAATATGGCACCCATGTTTTGTTTAAGAAGTTGTGCACATTTCATATTTCTATTTTCTTTTCATGTTGAAAAATGTATTCTATCAAAATCATTACAGATACCTATTTATATAATTCTACGTCAGTGGCATAACAGACATACGAGGCCTAGTGTAAAAAAAGCCGGCGCCGTGACCAAGCGTTTCACCAAGGCGGCCCGGGTTCGATTCTAGGGGACCGTAAGTGTACTTCGTGATGGACAAAGTGGTATCGGGCTGTTTTCTCCGGTTTTTTCGACTTCCTCCGCCTTTCATTCCACCAACTGGCTCGTTATCAATTTTCCTTTCATCCATTTCGCCCTCATGTAATATCAACTCCTTCCTCACTCTCATAGCAGGCTTCGGGTTGATCACCCATACTGGCAACTCTCTCTGATTCAGAGTTTGTAAACTCACCAAAAAGCAGGTCACTCAAGGTGTTCCCTTGTAGGTCCTTGACATGCAGGTTCTTCATACGAGGAAGGTAATAAGAGAAAAACGAGAAGATATTACAAACCCAACTGTGAAGCATAAAAGTTTAAGCTATAATACGAATACAGTATTATAACAAAACGACAATACCTAGTCCAGTTGCATCTCTATCACTTTATTTTCCTCCCAAACCTTTATACAAAAACACCATTTTCTTCTATGGCGTTAACACAGTCTTGTGTTCTTCTCGTAGTCTTGACTCGGTCCTTTCAGTGCCTTTCTTCACTTTCTTTGTCTCTCATACACTAACTACGACGATACAATCAGTCGACGCTCGTTAAATCTCCTTTACGATGCGATGACACAGACACAGCTGTCTCACACTCACTGACACACTGACCGACTCGTGTCTGTAACTGTAACTCTCTCTCTCTCTCTCTCTCTCTCTGCTGTTTCTTCGTCTCCTTATATAGTGGTGAAGACCTCACAGGGAGCTTTCGCGAAATCCTTCAAACACGCCGGCGATGTCAGATCTTTCTCGACGTTTCCGGGGAAAATCCCTTTTGGTTCCACCACTCTGATTGTTGTGAAGCAGCTTCTTTGCGAAGCCCTAAAAATTAGGTGCAAAATAGAGGTATGGAGAACTCGTTATATTTTAAAAAAAAACTAGTTTGTGAGTTTAATGAAGTTAATTTTCGACGAAAATACTGCAATCAGCAATCTTTTAAAAGCAGTAACGATTTGAAAGATTATGAAGGGTAATTTCGTCGAAAGTATGGCTACTAGCTGTTTAATTATATAAAACAGCGAAGCATAAACATACTATAGAGAAAAATTGTGATATTGTGTCTTAAGTGTATAAGATTATTTAGAAGAAATAAAACTTGTACGAGTGATTCAGTGGACGAAAGTTTTTATTTTTATAAACTTCATATCCATTCATCATCACGAGATGTAATACAAAGGAGTCATGCAGCTAGACGTTGTAGCTACGCCGAGGATTTCAAAGCACTACAATTGTTACGTCACATACACAGAAATAGTCGTGAGACAGCGTGACCTTGAACGCCTTTGCTCGCCGGCCTGGAATGTGGTGTGAAGCAGCTTAACCCCACTCGTCCTTTGTTTTGCGCCGCACTTGGCGTCACAGTATAATACAAATGTAAAAAATAAAATAAAGTGAAATAAATTAAAACTATGTAAACAAATACAAACTCGAGAATTTTCACATTCATGTGCCAAATTTTTCCGACGGATTGGCTTAAAATTTGACTATTTGCTACATCTTCTATTTAGGAGCGGAAAACAATGCAGAACATTTTCGTTAAGCTTCTGAGTGAGATGAACGACAAAGATTTACCAGGAATCAAAGAGAAAAATAATACGGAGTAATGTTGAACGAAAAGATGAGGGATGAGGTGGCAGTGAAGATGGTTGGGTAGCTTGGCAAAACGAAGAAGATGAAATAGGTGAGGAGGTGGAAATGAAGCAGTGCCCAACGGAAGTTGCACACTGGAAAGCAGCCGTTGAGGAGCATTACCTACAACCTAAACATCACCCGTCACCCTGCAAAACCCCGCATACCGTCAGAAAGTGGTTAAGCCCTAAAAGGGCAGGTACACGTTTGACACACCTCGGGCTGTCCTCAGCCTGCCAACAGCGGTCCGCGAGCGAAAAACTATCCGACATAGAAAGCAAGATCAGCGGTGTGAAGTAGAGAATTACCAACGTGTAGACCTCGGGAACCCATTAGCGCCTACGAGGAATTCCGTGTGCAATGAAAATATAGAAAAGCACACAGAAGGCAACACTAAACGTTATTGTAGGTAAGGTTTTGAAACAAATCATGTTTTGTTTCTCGCACAAACATTTTTATGAACTTTCCTCAATATTTTGATCTATGAATTAGTAAAATTTCATCATTTTAAAGTGGCTGTTGTACACATTTCATAAAAATTACCATACTTCGAATACTTGATATCCAAGAGCTAATTTTTTTCTAGATAAGTGACCCTTTTCCCCATTTCCATGGTGGGAGTGTAGCGTTTTTCCTCATATCCAAGAGGTCCCGAGTTCAAATCTCTGTTAGGATAAGTTACCTAGTAAGGTTCTTTTCCGAGGTTTTCCCTTATTCTGAAAGACGAATGTCGGATAGCATTAAGCGCTATGGACCTTGGGCATTTGAGCATCACTTCAGACATTCATTCATTGTCTGATATGTCTTAACCGGTTCAAGGCGTTAAACTTTAAACTATTGAAACTCGTTTTGCCTCACTCCACCCCTCCCCTTTACTGATGTTCAGAATCTAACACACCTCATTCAGTGGTGAGTATGAAGACGTCTGTTTCATGAAGAGTGGTATAGAGAATTTGTTGTAAATTACCAAAACAGGAAAGTTTTCTGTTTAATATGCGAATTTCAATTTGTAAACATAAAGCCTTACAATATCAAATGTCACTTTGATCAGCATGAATTAAACTGAGGTGATATTACAGGTATTTATTTAAAATTTCAAAAGGTACTTTCTGAATACTCGTATTTGTAAACATATAAAAGAGACAATATGATTCCACTTTTAATGAGTGTAGTTCCTTATTACTTTATTTGATATAAGCTATTATATTTAACATGATACTGAGTTTAAAACCAAACAGTTTACGTTGATCAAATAGTTTTAAACTACTTTTAAGGCTAAATAGCAATGGAACTCTACCACTTTTGTTTATGATGAAAGAGAAACAATTTAGTGTGTTGATCATAAGGCAGCATAAGAATATTAGGTGCATAAGATAAAGGGAGGTTATAAACTTGAAGATTATATAATTTTCCTAACCTCAAGGTGGCTGTAAAAATTATTGCATTCAAAATGTGTTTAATTTTAGAACAATAGTTAATAACAGCGCAGAAGTTATTACTATCACGCAGGTGGAACGAAATCACCACTGACTTGTGTCAAAACAATCTTCGTCACTCGGCAAGAGAATGTGGAGTAAGGCAAGTTCAATCGCTACCTCTCCTCTCGTGCCCATGCCTGAGCTAGAGGAATGAAACTTTCAACACTCATTCAAGCTAACATTCTTAATAGTGGTATCAGAATTTTTAAGATACATTGAATTTGGTTTTATTAAAAATAAATATAAAGTGTTTAATTTAAAAGAGGTATTTTGAAAACAAGCATGTCATCTAATTATGGAATATGCACTATTCTGCCACAGTAAGCTTAGAAAAAATGATTACTAAGTAGAAAAAACCAAGTGGATGGCTTATATACTTCCTAACTACTTCGGTCACAAACATTCACCATTTAACATCAGTAGCATAGCCCCTGCAATTGCAATTTAAAGACAACTCACCAATTTTTCACGAATTGCGTTGAAAGACACTGCCATAAATTCGTCAGCTTCGAGGTCCATGTGTTATAAAAATAAATAAATAATTTGACAGTAGTAAAGCTCCTACTTCGTGGGGTTTTGCAGTATACCATGCATGTGTTTAAATCTAAGACTTTGAAGCACATGTGTTCGAAACTCATATCTCTCCAAGAGTAATAGAAACCCAAAGAACAAATGTACTATAAAGCAAGTGAACATAATTGCTCTTGAGCAAGTGCTCCAAAGGTAAAAAGCCACCGATGTGATATTAGATGTTAAAGGCGGTGTGTAAATGGAGCAAAAGGAAATAATCTACGGAGCCAGAGTTTTTTCGGTACACGTTGGTCGAGACTAGCAGCTAGTGCCATTAGAGCAGTATAATGTTCACTATTGAATGATAAACTGGAGATTTAAGAGAAGTTTATATCACTAAATCCTGAAAACACTAATAACTAGCTGTTAAAAATCTATATTTCTATGGTCACTAAGTAGTTTTAAATAAACTCTAAATTAATTTTCTCCCGGCTTGTACCGACTTATCACCATGCAATGTTAACATGTTAAATACTACAGAACTGCATTAGTCGTGGACTATGCCTACTGCTTACGTAAGATAACTTTAACGTGCATGAAAGTATTTGGAATCAGTTCCTAAGCCCCTGTATGTATTTTCCTTCGATGCAATTGAATGTGCCTCGGTATAGTATTATTCATAATCTAACTAAAACCATTGATATCACAATTATTATATAATAATTTACGAGAACAAAACAGGAGACGCAGATCAAGTCAGATAGTTTAGACATACTATATAAATCCCTATATTATCACGATATCTGTATAGGATTGTATACGAACGTTTCAGTTGGTTTTTCAGTACTGTATTAAAAACATCATATATACACACCAGTTAGATGAACTAATTACTTTACTGTGCAATTTCGCTTTGTAGAATTTATTTTGCAAGCTGTGCATTGAAGAGATGATTGGGCAGTAATTGCTTCGTGCCCAGAAATTAATGGTACATAAAATTACAAGAGGGAGGGGGGAATACAATGACATTTAACCTATAATATCTCATACAATGTTGATATTATTATTGTGAACTTGAAACTGGTTTTCATAGGCACAAGAAATATTTACTTTACAGAACTGAATGTTTTCATTCAGCTGTCAAAATGTAAATATGTATAACCTACATAGCAGGTATCCATACGTCATTATCTTTCCGTGAAATGCTTCAAGGCAACGCGACGTTTCAATTTTTAGACATTCAATGACCTCGTGGTTTCAACTTTGCTTTATTAGGGGTTATGCTCCTCTCTAATCCTGGATCACTTTAGAAAACAATGCATTTTGTTGTATGATTATACCTTAAATTGTTATTTATTTCCTGAAATCGGGTATGAATGTATTGCCGTGAGAACTTACTCTTAGGTTCTGGGTGATACAAGGTATTTGTGAAGAATGAATAAAACTCCTTTCCATTGTTTCAAAAGGTAAAGAAATGTTGAAAATTTGTTTAAGTCCATGTTTTAGAATGGAATGCTGCACTCTGTTCCAAAGAAGTATATATTTCTATGGTAAGAGTACTAATTAACCTCCAAAGAGTTTAATGAAATATAAAGTGGAACTGCTTATGGTAGGTTATGGCAGTAACAAATCTTGTGCATGGTTTTCAGATTTGTCCCAGTATTTCCCATCTGTTTTACAAAATTGATTATCCTCATTCCATAGCTTAGAATTTTAACACAAGTGCAATAAAATGGCGAACAAAATTTTGGATAAAAGTTCGTTGTAATCCTCCTAAAAATAATCAGTATTCAGTTATTTCAAATCCCTTGTTGAACTTTGTATGTGTACTAATGCCAATGCTTCAAAAAATGATGAATTTGGATAATATTTCAAAAATACTCATTTAGAATCACTAACATGAAACAGATGTACAATTTTCTACAATTATCTCTTTTTATTGGACGTCGGGCTCAGCACTCAACAAAGGATGGACGGGGCCAAGCTACTTCACACCACATGCTGTATCGGCGAGCGGGCAAAGATATTCAGGGCCGGGCTACCTCACGGAACTGCTGTGTGTACGTAACTGTTAATAATCGAGGCGGCAGAAACAAAAGCAGTGTCAAGAACGTTCACTAGACTTCTAGCTGAGTCATTTCCGGTGCGTGTGTGCCTGTGGAAATCGAGAAAGGTTCGTGTGACGTCATCCCCGGGAGAAGAACAGAGCACGCCCTGGTTAAAGTCTTACACATCGCCTCGAACCTTCGAGTTAGGAGTTTCTCTGCAACATGGGGAGAAGAAGACGCCAGAAGAAGCAATCACCGGTTACCAATGAAGCGACAAGAACGGAAGCTGAGTCGGCAACCGTCAGTAATCAATTTGAACTGTAGCACTGTATGAATACTTATTTCCATGGATGTATATATTGCATACGGTAATAGGAAATATGTAAAGATAGGCAGTACGTTCTCTACAGTCGATAGCATTGTCATGCTGTAGCTGTTTCTTCACCCGACTGTACTCTGTAGCGATCACGTGATCGCCCCCCCCCCTTTCATTTCTGTGACTGTTTACATTTCGTGCGACGGATCTACTGCTATGTGTGTAGACAACCTGAAACAAACTGCTTGCAAAATCCTCAGCCTAGTTATAATACAGAGTACAGTCATAAACTTATTCTGTTCCATACCATAATATTGGTTCGTCTGTACTGTGTGAATTTCTAAACATGTTCGTAATTTATAGTGCACAGAAAACAAAGATGAATGTCATTCTCAAAACAGGGTTTTTATGTAATTATTGAATTAATAAGACACGCTAACTATTGCACTGACATCGCCTTATGGTTACAACAATTTCCAATAACACACTGATGGAAAAAAAAAAAAAAAAAACCTGCAGTCGGTAGGACTCAAACCTACGCTCCCACTTTGAATCTGATTTCTAGTCAGACGCCTTAACCACTCGGCCTTGTGGCATTTCACCTAAGATATGCATTAGGGATGCGCACCCGGGAATGTCCAACTTCTCTTGTGCGACTTGTCTTTAGGGACAAGTCACACTACGACGCCGCTCTTACCTACGGATTGGGCCTCCCAGGCCAGGGAAAGACAGGTATCGTTGCTGTGACGTCATCCCTCAGCTCACATGCCCGCAACGACGGCCAGTTACACGTGTGACGTCACAGCGTGGAAAAGGAAAGGCGTGCGCGACATCGCAATTTTAATGCTGACTGTTTCAATTACGATATAGTCACTGATTATAAATAATTACATTTCGCTTTATGCCATATATATGAATTCTAGTTTATGTGAAGTCATGTTATAACGCTAATGGAACAGAAATCATAACTATTTTGCCTGAGCTAGAGGAGAGCTATACAGACCAATTAAGTGGACATTTTCCGACATTTCCCGTTTCGCTTTTCTTTAATTAGTTTATCAATGTTAGGACGTAATGTACGGCACATTTGCAACCGAAGACTGCATGTTAAATTGTGATCTGACAATATGCTTCGGGATTTTGACTTAGAAAGGTTCATAACAGAAAAAAATTGTACGCAAACATACGTGGAACCAAACATACATATTACCCGTGCAACAAGGGCATACAACCTCAGAAATCTGGTTTGAGGAATATTCTTATAAAAATCAGCCAAGTCTTCCTCGTGTTTATACTTGTCCTTCAGCAAATCGTCACACTGTGAATTTATCAATTCAATTTGCCACCTGCTAAAAACATTGTTAACATCCAATGAATATGGGGTCGCAAAGATCTGAAACGTAGTTGACAATGTTTCTACATCTTGAAGCCTGGTCTCAAACTAGTCTGAAACACGGGGAACTGAACACAAACACAAAACCACTACACAACGTCAACAAAAACACAAAATAAACACAAAATTCGCACTAACGCCGTTATGATCCCTCAAACAACAAGTAAAAACCCGCAGACTGGGTTGAAGAGGGTTCTCTCTAAACAGCCCGGGCGTGTTGTAAACATGCCCAAATAACATTTTTCGTATTGATTCAGTTTCGTGCAAGTAGCGCCGTTGATCTATGCAGCACAGCAATACACCGCTCTCGCCTGACGTCACACGAACGTACAAGCTGGCTCTTCGTTTAACTACGTCACACGGCCCGAAGTTGTCTTCCCCTGTCCCAGGCCAACTCCTGAGAACAGAGCTCAGAAGAACAACGTGACTGTCTTTTGCACAGTGAATCAGAAAGAGTAATTATTTGCATGCATGTTTCATAACTTTTAGGGCATGAACTATCGGGTCCTAACCGAGCGGAATGCCTCAGGCGGTAACCTCTGTGGCCCGCATTCTGGTGGTCGCGGGTTCGATCCTCTTGGCCGCGCACTCTGATATGGGTTTTTCCGTGGTTTTCCCATGCCACTTAGGCAAATGCTGGGCTGCATTATTTCATACCACGGTTTCCTTTCCATCATTTCCCTTCATTCCATTTCCTTATGATCTTTCAGATGGACTTTCAGGCGGTAGTGTTGACAGTGCCGGGCAGATGGCGTGGATGGCTGCGCATGGTAACTGCTGTTCTCGGCGCTAGGTGGCGTTTGGCCAGCCCTTGTCCTCCGTTGGGGGGGGGGGGCGGGAGGCGCTGAATGTGACACCGGAGCTGCGGTGTGATGGCTGCTTGGCGGGCCTGGCGCCTGGATGAAGAGATCTCAGCCCTTGTTAGGGACTTCCGCGCGACTCTGTGGCCTGTCTAGCTGCGACCCTGGTGACACCTTCGGTTCTCTCATTTCATCCTTGCCTCCTGAGGGGTGGTAGCCACAATATATCTGTGTAGATTGAAGTGAGCGAGGTGTCCCCCTCTGTGTCTGTACCCTTTACCTTTACCGGGTCCTAACGATGATGGTGATGATAATTATTCTACGAAACTTATTTTTCCTTTCAAGTATGTAAATACAGATAAGGCATGAACTTTTCTTCCCACTTAGAAGACAATGATGTTAGAGGAAGGATGTTGTTTGACTTTAGGCATGGAAATTAAGCACTACTAAATGAAGCAACTATGCGGGCTTTAATAATATAAGAAAAATACGCGATCTCTTATAACACAGGACTCACAAGTTTTATAGAAGTCACGGTCGAAGCTATTTTTTTATATTGCTCCAAGTACTGTTGAAGTTGCTGCTAATTTAGCGAGAGGAAGCCAATTAATGCATTCGAGCCTTTAAAAATGTGTACGTCCTAATTTTCATTATGTTGCTTTAGAAACTATAAGGTTCTAAGCAAAAGTGGTTTTTGCGTTTCTTGCTGCATTCGTTCATACATTGCGTTGGTTTATCTCTTTTTCACATGAAACATTTCAAGAACCCTTATACGTACAGAGCTAGAAAGATATTTTTTGAAACATTTTAAATTTGTTTGAAATCGGTACAAAACTAAAGGTAGTTTACTTGAAGAGCCTCTTATTAGGTAAGTAAACCCCTGCATGTACGAAGCTACAATTAAATGCATAGCAATTTAAAGAATATCTATTCACACGCTTAACATTTAAGGGGACAAAGGAGTCAGAACATACAGAAATTACACCTTAGCGAGTTAAATTACCACTGCTCTTAAAGTTTCCAGTGGTTTTTCCTGAAGTTTTTATGCATTATTTTATAGATCATGAAAATTATTTTAAGTGGCTATTTGCATTGATAGCTTATATGGTTGAGCCTATACAATATTTCATCCGACCGAGGAATAATACACCAGTGAATTCATACACCTTTTCCGCAGAAATTACTTGCAATACAGAGTCACAAGCTAGCATGCTTGATATTAGTATAATCAGCTCTCTTGTGAACCTCAACTATTTAGTTATGTATCGACGCATATCAGTATATCCATGTACTAGAAATTAAAAATTTATTAGGTATTTGCAAAGTCGAAAAAGTAAAAATCTGTTATGTTGCACTCACATGACTTTCTCTACTCTTGTACTAACCATTCTTACAAACTCTTATTCCTATATTTTCTTCGTGTTAGTTGAGATAAACCTTTGTTGCTTATTTTCTTGTAGGTGTAGTAAGCTTTGAGCGATGGTGAAATCTTTTAAAGCTTTAAATTACGTTCTCTTTTTACTGTTAACGTATAACAAATGAATAACGATGTTCCATTTGACAGAAGTATTAAGTTCTCCAAAACTCTAACAAATAACAAGGAATATCTCCGAATGGTTCACTCTACAAACAAATTTATTCGGACATAACATCTACATAACATCTACATTTTTTGTATAGTACGATTTTGTCTATTTCTTACGGTTTACCAGTTATGCAAAAGTCATCCAGAGTAACTAGGACTACATGAGCCAGAAAATTCAAGATGTGCATTACATTTGTCATAAAATATCTCAAACATATGGATTTTAATCAAAATCATTAGTCATTTTCAATAAAATCAAAATTTTCTATGTAAAGTGTAGTTTAGGGTGGAGCAATTTTCTTCAAAATCTTCGTGTCGTATCTGTGAAGGATATTGAAATTAAATACTAACTTGGGTTTTTAATCGACATTTCGTTTTTGAGTTACGCTGTCCCCAGACTGGTAGACACTGACACACAGACATACGCACACACGGACCTTCTTCTAAAAATGCCTTTTTTGGATTCAGGGGGCCTCAAAACATATATTTCCGGTGAAATATCGACATCGAATTTTTGTTTGAAATACAATACTTCCTCTACTATATGTAGTAGAGAAAGCAAAAATGTGGAACATTTGAAATATTGATGCTTTCTTAATATCATGAATGCACATAATAAAATTATTATTGTGGTTCAGAAAGTTTAACTGTGTGTTGTTTACGTGTACTAAGAATTTCCGCTCTGTACCTCTCATACTTTCTGAGGAAAAGGTATATGAATCCACATGTTTTCAGACTAAATTTTATTACTTATCTGCTGGGTGAAATGATTTTGTAGAATCAACCACGCAAGCTATCAGTGCAAATAACGACTTGAAATAGTTGTCATGGTTTATAAAATAATAGATAAAAGTTTCAGGAAAAACCATATAGAACCAGAGGAGCAGTGGTAATTTAACTTAATTTAACTCACTATGTAATTTTACATGTTCTTTTCCCGTAGGTTTTAGTGGATAAAAAAGGAGGCTAACTTATTGATCCAGAAAGCCTTTCAAATCATATAAGTTTTACAATTACTTCGCGAAATATATAAATATAAGTAAATAAATGAACAAACAATCAAACAAACCAACAAACAAAGGAGGGAGCGAGCGAGCGAGCGAACGAACGAACGAAAATAGATAAATAAATAAATAAATAAATAAATAAATAAATAAATAAATAAATAAATAAATAAATAAATAAATAAATAAATAAATAAATAAATAAATAAATAAATAAATAAATGAATGAATGAATGAATGAATGAATGAATGAATGAATGAATGAATGAATGAATGAATGAACGAACGAACGAACGAACGAACGAACGAACGAACGACCAACAAACAAACAAACAAACAAACAAATAAATAAATAAATAAATAAATAAATAAATAAATAAATAAACAAACAAATCAACAAATCAACAAATAAATAAATAAATAAATAAATAAATAAATAAATAAATAAATAAATAAATAAATAAATAAATAAATAAATAAATAAATAAATAAATAAATAAATAAATAAATAAATAAATAAATAAATAAATAAATAAATAAATAAATAAATAAATAAATAAATAAATAAATAAATAAATAAATAAATAAATAAATAAATAAATAAATAAATAAATAAATAAATAAATAAATAAATAAATAAATAAATAAATAAATAAACAAACAAACAAACAAACAAACAAACAAACAAACAAACAAACAAACAAACAAACAAACAAACAAATAAACAAATAAATAAATAAATAAATAAATAAATAAATAAATAAATAAATAAATAAATAAATAAATAAATAAATAAATAAATAAATAAATAAATAAATAAATAAATAAATAAATAAATAAATAAATAAATAAATAAATAAATAAATAAATAAATAAATAAATAAATAAATAAATAAATAAATAAATAAATCGATCAATCGATCAATCGATCAATCGATGAATGGATGAATGGATGAATGGATGAATGGATGAATGGATGAATGGATGAATGAATGAATGAACGAACGAACGAATGAGCGAATGAACGAACGAACGAACGAACGAATGAATGAATGAATGAGTACACATTCAAAGCAAATGTTGGAACGCACGCCCATTGCGATTAACACAAAGAGTGCATCGGCGTGCCCTATTCTGTCGTATCAGCCATTTCTCTGGTTTCGAAGCTTTTCGGACTAATTTTGAGTAGTAAAGCTCTGATTAACTGTAAACAATGAGATGTTTATGTTTTGTTTTTGTGTTCTGTGTTTGTTTCCTGTATTAAGATTGTGTCTTACTAAGATAAATTCAATACTAATTTGCATTATTGGTTTTTCCGTAAACACTTAAACTGGGTGGGGGGGGGGCAATGATCTATGGTATTAAGCCGTCTAGCCCTTAAAGGAAGTACCGCAGCAATAAAAAAAATAATAATAAAAAAAATAAAAACATAAACAAAATCCTTAACAAAAAGTGTTTAAAATAATGTTGTCTATCAGTTCCCAAAGTTTGTTGGTCCAATTTTGGGACACTGTATATTAATAACATTTCCGAAAATAACACAATATAAATTTGAGACTAGATATAAGTTTACCATCTTATTTTTACTCCGTTCCCTCATTTTCTATAGTTCGTTTCCACTTTAGTGTTGGAGATAAGCTCATGGGTAGTGCAGTGTCGGTTGGTATTAGATGGTGTAAATGCTCTAAAGATAAAAGCCGCCAATGTGACCTTAGGTGTTAAAGGCGGCTTGTAAATGAACATTAAAAATAGTGAATAGAGAAAGTCCTGTTATTTGAACCACCACAGTTTTTAGGTGGATATGGACGGAATGGTTTTGTTGTTAGTTACTTGCAATTTCCAGTAAGCAGGGTTGTTTTCTCAATATGTATTCCAAACTCGATTCGTAGGCTGGTGTGGTAAAATGTGTCAATATCCTCCCTACAGTGTAAAAATGTAAATGTGACAGAGAAACAAAGGATAAATCCAGTGTAATCAACAGAAACTCCAAACGAGTTTTAGGCTCAGCTGGTATCGCAGAGTAACTAAAAGAGGACTACGTAAAAAAAAATACCCAAAGAAAAAATCTAATATGCTATGCTCACATAAATCTCTCAAATCATTCTCTAACTATACATTCTTCCTAAAGCTTGTTGTACTTGTTGTTAATCATTTAAATGTCAATGCAACACTAGCAGTAGGCTAAAGACAGTGAGAGTTGCTATTATATTGTAACAATTTGACAATTCGACAAATCCCACTTCTGACAACAGTGTGACAAAACGTCCAAAGTCCAGTCCAATTACTTTTTCTCGCCTTATTTTCTTACGAAACTGAAGGCACAGCAACACATCTCTCGTTTAGTGACGTTAACACAGTCTACAGTTTTTTATAATATTACAACTCACAACTGTTTTTTTTTTTGTCGTAACCTTTACTCACTCCTTTATGTCTCTCTTCACTTTCTCTGACTCTCAACAGCTGACTTTGACGATACAATCACTCACCACTCATTAACTACTTCGTTATTTTCCTTCACGATGCGCCAGTTCTCTCACGCACACATGCAGCTGATACAAACATTAAAACTAAAAGCTGAACTAAACTAACTCCCGAAATGACGTAATACGGTCGTCGGACTCGTCTTAAATGATTTAGGAAACCCCTTTTGGTTCTGCCGCTCTGATTGTTGTCATGTGTTCACAACAGTCGCGCGAGCCAGCATGACTTTGAGCTTCTTTTATACACGCTCAGCCAGGTGGGTGGAGCAGCTCGAGCCGAATGTCCTTTGTTGTGTGCCGCGGCCGGCGTCACAAATTGATTTTGGAATTCAATTTCTCGTCGTATCACCATGAGAAAAATCTGATACAAGTTCGGGTGGCCTCGGGTTCAATTTCCGGCTAGGGGTCGGTTTGTTTTAGCCAGGAGTACTCCCAGTTCTCCCTAGTGTGGAGTATGACTGTGTGGATGAATATAGAGACAACCCAAACTAAAACACAATGTAAATTAACAGTAAACGAGTGATCATCATTGGCAATGAGCAGTTGTTCCAAAGGCAAGTACACTAGTTATTTCCTAATATGTTAAAGGCAACGTATAAATAGGCAAAAAGAAAAGAAGCTGGTGTGTTGCATTCACATGACTTTCTTTGTTTACTCCTCTACAAACTATTGTATCAAATACGTATTCTTCTACGTGCTTCTTGTTGTTCGAGATAAACGCTCATCGCACATCTTTACATTTCGTTGTAGACATGAAGAGGCACAGGATTAAGTGATAGTGGAATTTTTAAAAGCCTGTCGCTATGTGATGGGTTTGAACTTTCGTGCTTTTTGAATGATCACGAGGGAGGAAAGAAAGAATACCAGCCTTCTACTTGAGAAAGTTACAAGTATGTAAATATTCAGACAAATAGCAATGCACTCCCGAAATGGTCCAGGACGCAAAAAAGTGTTATTTGACATAAATTGAATGCTTTACTAGATTACACTTTTGTGTAGCAAGAGTTTGAATGTCTTGCGGTTTAGCAATGATGCAAAAGTATTTCAGAATGAAAAGTACTTCACAGGCTATTGGCAGAAAATTCAAGGTAGCTATACATAACATCTGAAGCTTATAGTATTTTAATCACAATGAGAAGCTGTGTGTGGGCATGTTTGAGAGGTAGAATTGGAACTTAAAAATGCAATGCCACAAGTTGGGATTTGAACCACAGACCCTCCGCTTACCAGGCGGGTGCTCTAACCAGCTGTGGCATTGAATTTTCAAGTTCCAGTTCTACCTCTCATAAATATCAAGTTTGCTATTTAGCCTACTGTTTGGTTTGATCTGGAGCTACGCTGTTGATGACGCGCGCGTAGCTAAAACACACACACACACACACACACACACACACACACACACACACACACACACACACACACATACACACACACAAACACACACACACATGGACCACTTCCTAAATGATTATTCTCGGATTCAGGGGTACTCAGAACGTGTATTTACATTATCTTGATTTTTGTGTAGAATACAATACTTCAAGGTCAAGAATTGTTGGCAGGCTGAGAATAGCGCGAGGTGTATCTTACGTGTACCTGCCCATGTCAGTACTAAACCACTGGTATGATGGGATGTGGGGTTTGGAGGGCGGCAGGTGTAATTGAGGTTGGGTTAGTGAAAGCAGGTAGCAACATTTACTCCTCAACGGCTGCAAGATGTAATATTTCGCCACTTACTATAGTTAAATAGTAGGGAAGCTTAAAAAATCCCTAAGTACTTAATTCCTACTTATCTCTTCCCTTAGCATGATAAACATTATCATAAATTGCAAAATGACAATGTTATTTAAATCCGTCCAAAAACGTTTCAAGGAATTATTGTTAGTTCCGTTTTTATTATTATTCCTCAATCATCAAGGAAAATCATGCAAGTAGGGCAGTTGACAAGGGCGTTGTTACTCATCTTTGAGCTGTAAATGATTTAAAGTATCTAGCGGATTGCGCAATTTCAAATCATGGCCTGAGTGATTTACCACAACAAGGTTTTCCTCATTTGAACATCCATTAATCATTGTCATTTCGCTCATTGTTATATTGCTTACCGGTGTGACAGTTGGCTGAATTCTAGGTCAAAGTTGTAAAACAATACAATAACAAAGAGCTCCTGCCAAGTCAGAGGAAACTGGAGTTTGTGCACGTCCCAGAAATCTGTGTCATCATTTATAAAGTTTGAATCAGACCACCCGAAAGGGTGATTTATTTCTGAAAATTCGTCAGTGAGATTTTGCATATAAAAATATTTATAAGTAATGCATATATTAACTTTCAATTGAGCTGATTTCATGCAGCAGACATAACTGGATGCGGAGCCAGTGGCGTAACGTTTTAAGGTTTCAAATACGAAGGGAATGAAGTGGAAATCTTTTAAAAAAATAATAAAATAAAACATACAATAAAATCACAAATTCTGCAGGAAGAGCTTTATTAATTCATGTTATTTTGAAATTGATTTTTCCAATTCAAATTGCCCTGGACAACACAATTGTAACATTTATTTGGTATAAATGCAATTGAAGATTTATTGCAAAATGGCTAACTTGTTGTGTCGCCGGGCACAAAACAAAGTACTGTTGGGGCTAAGCTACTTCACACTACACGCCGGGCCAGCTTGTGGGCAAAGGCGTCAAGGTCAAGCTGCTTCGCGCGTCTCTTTATGTGTACGTAACTAACAATAATCGAAACGAGTACACAAAAGGGCTTTCTCCGGAGCCTTCGAGAAAAATCTAGCCACGTCACCGGCGGCACGTTTGTGGAGTTCGACAAAGGTCCATGTGACGTCATCCCCACTACATAAGGATGTCAGAAACAGCAGTGAGTGTGTTTACCGTTGTAGAGACATTAGTCGGCCAGTGAGTCAGTGAGTGCGAGACAGCTGTGCGTGTGTGTAGTATGTCGCTTGTGCCGTAAGAAGATTTTAACGGGCGTAGAATGATTGCATCGTAATAGTGAGTGTATGAGAGACAGAGAAAATGAAGAAAGATATATGAAAGTACGTTACGAAAGTAATGTACAAGGTTACGGAAATAAAAGTAGTGAGTTGTTTTAGCACGAAAAACTGTAAGCTGTGTTAACAACGAGAGGAAAACTGTGTATTTATGATACAATTTTAGAAGATAAAGTGATAGGAAAGTAGACGGACTGTTTTTGTCGTTTTGTCACATTATTACATTTAGCATACTGTTTGTTATGGTAATGCAATAAAGTTTTAGTTTTTGTATCATTGAGATATTTTTCATGCTTTGGATTTCTCATTAATGCCAGCATCACCTGTAATTCATCCTCCAAAGCCCTCATGTACAAATTGGCTCCCGAATTACACCGAGTCGAGTCCTGGTCACCAAAAAAAATATCATTAAAACTTCCTTCACAGGTTAGATGAGTCAGGATATATATTTATTTTTCTTTTTTTTTTCCCCCTTTCTATGTTTCGTTCTCTCTTTCTTGATTTTGTATCACAGCCGGGCTTTTAAATAATTGTTTAGGAATAACGTCGTATCGATTGCTTCATATGATAGTTGTGTTTTTCCTTGTCTTAATTGCTCTATTCTTTGCATTTCACTGTAATTTCGATCAGTGGTCAGTACTTTAATAACAATTGAATGCACATATTTCAGTTTGGAGGGATAACAAACACAATTAGCAATCGGAGGTCAAGGGAAAAAACTGGGGAAGGTATGTAACATAACACTGGTGCACAATACACCAAATAGTGAATTTTACTTTTTTGATCACCATTACACCATCAAATGAATAATTTTCTCTACTTCTTTGTAAGATATAACTTTTGTTTGCAATAAATTACCTATAGAAAAGCGGAGATGGGAACAGGCGCTATCGGGAAATAAAACCAAAGTTTACATACCGTAAAGTTTCCTTTTTTTCAATAAGAGCTCGTGTTTCGTGTTTTAAATGTTACACTCATGATCAACACGTGTCCATCATGTTAACTCCTATGCTACTAGAACTAAGGGGATTACGGCATATTTTGCTACATACATTTACCAAAGTACTTTGTAACTATACATGAAGTATTAGGGCAGAAGATAGAAACAAGGACACCGCAAAGGAAGTCCCAAAAAAGGCGTTCACCGATAAATATACCTAAGTACTTCAGTACTAGGTCGTTAAAGATCAGTCAAAGATACTGTTAGGCGAGCATAAGTACTGACGATCTCTCTTTTATACAGTGTCCCTGACCTTTAGGGGCCAAATTAAGTTGATAGAGCATTTTCATGTAAGGAACCATTGGTTAGAAATGAATATTTTGGATGCCATGCTATGATAGGGGTACAATTTTTGCTCCGTTTGCACTTTCCATATAGAAGTTTTGCCTGCCAAACGATCCAACACAATCTCAAATTCTGGGGTCCCCACAGCTCTTTGTTTTGCCCCCTGGCCAGCTCTCTTTGACCTTAATGAGCCAGTCTCTATTAAGTTCCTATTCACAACAATGCATTTCTTCCAATTTGGATGATGTCTTGTTAGGAAACCTCTCCTGGTACATTCGTTCGGCTGTCCGCGTGCTACATTCTGCCACATCAAACATTAAATCAGGCCTGGGCGATTCACGGTATACCTAGAGCGACCTTCACTTTTTTACCTGATAAACACACAGTTATCAGTGCAA
This sequence comes from Tenodera sinensis, assembly GCA_030765045.1. NCBI lineage: Eukaryota > Metazoa > Arthropoda > Insecta > Mantodea > Mantidae > Tenodera > Tenodera sinensis. Next base: position 241,735,699 of record CM060962.1, read on the forward strand.
TGCCGTGCGCAGGCTGCACTCTCTGAGTACCAGTTGCCCAGTAAGTAAATGCATGTCAGCAAGTTCCTGTGACGGGTAATGTTCCACCTTCGAGAGACGGTCATGTATGGTAAATAAAATAAATAAAAAAACAAAAGCTCTAGACAGTTTGTTTACACAAAACAAATAAATGAAAGTGCCAGGCAGTTTGTTATGAAACTTAAAGCAGCTTTAGAAACGTCTCTCACATTCACCTTCAAGATCGCATGGTGTCCAAAATAGTCATTTCCAACCAACGGTTTCATATGTCAAAATGCTCAGTTTAGAAGTCTCTATTAATTGTATAATTTTGACCCTGAAGTTTTAAGACAGCCTGTGTATCCTTTTTATGAATAAGAAATTAATTTTTCTTATAGAAAGCCATTCTATGATATGGTTTATGGGAATTATTTGGGATGATTGTTATAAGTATGTATCTGACAATGGTACTTATTTTTGCTTTGTCTTGAACAAAGGCTCATGGCAAATTCTGAGGGATAATATGCAGAAAGTAATCTATACCAGGTAGGGTAGTAATAAAGCTAAAAGTGCAAAGAAATGTTCGTAAACCGTAACGTCCAGACCTTTAATAGGGTCTGAGCTCTAAACATGTAATTGTTTCCGAAAAAAATCACAAAGTGACATTGCTTCCACTATTTCGGATAGGACAGGTTCTATAGTGATCAAAAATTATTTTCAAAACTTTGTAGTACATCTAAACAGAATAGTTAGGGGGATACGGAATGGCTTCTTGATCAAATAATTCAATATTTAGATTATTGACTTATATGAATGTATGAAGTTTTTCTTCATTATGTCATTTTAATTACCTCGATAACTATCCCAGAAGTAGGTTATTAAAATATGGGAATGTCTGTACACAATTTCAGTCAATTACAGTAGCACTAATGGAGAAATTCGAAGTTTCAGAAGTTACACAAACATTTCAGTGGTCTGAAAAGTGCCATAATGTGCCCTACACTGATTACTTAAGCGATGGTGACACTGAAGCTCATAATGAAGTTGTAACACACATATGGAGAAAATAAAATAATTGAAAAATTGGAATGTATAGATCATTGTCCAGAAGAGGATCGGTTTTCGACTAAGAAAACCAACGGTTTCTTTGAGGGAGAAGATCTTAGTTACGGAAAGCATAGACTCAAGATGATGTCATTGAGAAGGTGGAGGGTGTTACAGTAACACAAAATCTAGAAAATGTAGACAAAATGATAAAATAGCTATGGGCAGTTTACTACCATATATTATCGACACATAACAATCCCAATAATGGTTTCTGACCTGCTGGTGCAGACAATTGGTGTTAATACAATATCACAGGAAATAAATATAACTATCCTCAAAGTGTGCCACTTGCCATAATGGAAGAAATAAAACCAATATTTTCAGACTAGATTTTCAGCTTTGAACCTCATTTCCCTTAAGTTCAAACTTTCCTGACATAAGGAACATTTTCTCGGTCGCTAATTAATATTTTGATCTGACCTTTCCAGGAGTTGTTTGTGTTGGTGTATTACATGCACTAGAGTAAGGGTTTTGAAAACAATTAACACTCAGCAGAGTTTTTAACAAATATGTATTCTAAAATGTGGGGGAAAATCAAAAGAAAAAACATCTTTCAAAGACTATTCAACGTTTTGAAAAACTATTATTTCAGTTATTATAAGCATATTACACATACTTTAGCTTTCTAAGTTGTACAGTTACTTAGAAAATATTCTTTGCATATGACACATGTCAAGATACCACTGCATTCCTGCACTTAGAAACAGAACCGCTGTGTTTGTTGTCAGCAAGGTGTGCTCCAAAGTTGACCTCGGCAGAGAGCAAATTGCAACTTGCATGTTTGCATTTAATGATCTTGTCAAGGCATTTCATGTTGCTTTGCACGGAGGTGTGAACCCCATTATATACGGACGATTATGCAAGTGAAGAGAGTGGGGAAATGTAAACGTGCAGTTTCATGCCCTCGTGATTCCAGAAAGTGGTAGTGCGGTTGTCAATACCCCTAAAGGATAACAGTAGCATCCTCTAGGAACATACAAGAGAATGCAACTTGCACATTATCTAAATTGCTCATGCATTAAAAGGGCGCATCTGAATGGCCAAAGTTGCTCTAAGGTTCGCGTCAAATCTCCTGCATATGCCCTTCACAGGCTCCACGGTTGCAGCGAATCACAACCTAGTCAGAGCTTCGTCTCACTTAGTAATTACTAGATTAACGATCGGACACAAATAGTTTATTACAAGCTTAAAACTTATGTCAGATATAAACAGAATGATCGTGCAAACATGTACAAAAAACTTTGTTTTAGCTTCAGCCGCTCGGTATTTATACGCAATTATACGAAGTTTGAAAAGAAATAAGTGGCAACACTATTTCATCTCCTCGCACGGATTTTTGTTCGAACTGCAGTTGGCAACACATGTAAAGGATTAGTGGAACTATACAACTCGGGTGGCGGCGTTAGTGTAGGTGCTGCAGTGATAGGAGAGGCCTATGTTGAACATAAGTCGTCAAATCACAACGCCCCAAAGGGGATGTTTACCAAGTTCGAAATGGATAAAAATCTAAGTGGTGCGTGGAAGAAGTGCCAGGGAATATCACTCTGGGGTATGTGAAGCATGCGGGAATGAGGCTATCCATATCGGACTGTGGCACGTTGGGTTGCAGCTTTTCATACAGGGCATGATAGTGTGCATCAAGAACCATGTGGAGGTCGATATGGGGTAGAAAACAGCATCATGAAATTGATTCAATCTTTGCTGCATGTGAACATCATCTGAAACATCTTCGTCCAGCACTACTCAGGAAACGACCCAACTTCCACCTATTGTTCTGCAGGACAACGCCCGTTGTCACAACGCAGCAGTTATGAGGAACCTTTTTGCACGATGGGATGGGAGGTTCTAGAGCACCCACCCTATTTACCGGACGTGAGCCCATGTGACTTTCGTCTGCTCCCTAAGATAAAGAACCACTCGAAGGATACGTTTCCGCACCCGAGAGGCCATACTTCGAGCTATATTTAATTGAATTTAATAAATAAATAAAATACGTAGAAGTTTTCTCCTAACAGATCTATATATAAATTAAAAATATTATGAGTAATGACTACGTACTAATGAGGCATATTTATGCCAATAAAGTTAAATAAATGTAGTGATTCAGTTGTTTCAGGGTATTAAGATTGTTTCGGAATCTTAAATTGAGCTGCTTAATAACAAGGGAGTTAGCAGAGGTTCATGTGCTTCTTACCTAGCGAGCGATAAGATGTTGGTCAACACATAACACCTTGAGAGAGGAATAATTTCCACCCAGAGCGCTAGGGGAAGCAGAGGCTTCGCTCAACTTTTTCCAAACAATAAACCCTACTCTGGGCATCACCTCTTTTTTAACTTCACCGTTGTAGCCAGTGGGTTCCATTTCATAACAAAACGATGTCTACTTGCCCCTCAACCTTTACTGGATATTAGGTCAGGAACTAACTCCCTTTTCCTACTCTAGCGAAGAGGAGATACACCAAAAAGAGGCGTTAATATCCGTGCTGCTGCGAAGATAAACCATTCACGCTAAAGTTGTAAAAACTCGTGAAATATCATGTAACTCAAAGCGTGGTGTGAAAATCTTATTGGATTATTAAGCGTGGGCAACCCTTTTCCATTATTATTTTATTTTTGGAGAGATAAGCAAGGGTTGTTGTCATTCATCGTCCCTTTATATGTTTACAAATACGGGTACCTATTCAGAAAGTGCATTTTGAAATAGTAAATAAATCCCTGTAAGATCACCAAACTTTGATTTATGCTTCTGATTAAAGTGGCGTTTGATATTGTAACGCTTCATATTTGCAAATTGAAATCCGCATATTAAACTGCAAACTTTCCTGTTCTTGTAAGTTACAGCAAATTCTCCCAGCTATTCTCCATAAAACAGCTTTACTCGGCACTGAATGAGGCGTGTCGGAAACTGAACAGCAGTGTAGGGGAGGGATGGCAGGTGGAGTGAGGCGAGAACCGAGTGGCGCAGTTGGCCCAATTTTGCCCATGGGAAAAAGTAGTGGCTCCAGGTTGCGAAAACCGCATTTACCGGGTGGGGAGGGGGTGCTAACTATGACCCACTTTCAACACTGCATCCCACTCGTAACGCCCGTTGTGGGTAGTAGTTGGGGATGTAGCTGGCGGGTAACAGGCTTGGTCTGGGAAACAACACGCTTAAAATGCTAGTGGAAAAATCTGTTATTAACCACTGTTTATTAGCAGAAGAAACAGCTGGTTAGAAAAATAAGTTATTTTCTAAGCTCCTTAAGTGGAGCGAATAAAGCGCTGAGAGAGGATGCAGATGTATCAGACATGTAGTTGCACAGGATTTGGTGTTACAAAATTAAATAAACTGAGACAGGATTTAGACACAAATGCTTGCCTGGATGGAAATTCAGATAAAACGATGTACTGTCACGGAGTGCAATAAGAGGGAGTTAGAGGTGGGATTAAGGTTTTAAAAATGACAGTGTGGAGAACGAGGAATATTTGAAATGAATTTACAGTTATAATGGAAAAGATAATTACACCTAGGAAAATACCATATAGGAAACGCAGAAATGGAATATTTAAAACGAAGACAAACTTCATCAGCCGATTTAAGTAACTATTTTTATTAATTGAAGTCCTATGCACCAACATGAGTGGTAGAATTAGGAGTTGGCAGACAGAGGGGCCTCCAGAAACTGGAGCACAGATCTGCAATTAGGCCCCATTGTACTTTTATGCTTCACCTGGGAGGGAGCGGAGAGGGGAAAACACAAAGAGACACAAAGTTCCAGACGATGGCGTGCACTACCAAGGACGAGGATCCTACGATTCCAAATGGAGCACGTCCTGACGCCGGCCAGCACTGTCTAGTACCCGTGTCCCAAGGAGGTTCCTGTGGTAATGAGACAGTCTCCAAGGAAGAGAGAGTCCCAGGCCCGCCAGATACCAGGGAGAACGCTTTTCAAAATGCACTATCCACCGTCCTGCCGCAACACACCAAGAGCCGTCGCCTGATGCTTCAACTCTGAAAGATACGAAAGATAATTATGGGGACAGGAAATGATGGAAAAGCAATGTGTGGTAGAAGGGGAACCAGCCCGTCAACCAACTGGGGAATCCACGAAAAAACTAATTGTCATAGTGGCCGCCCGACAAAAATCGAACCCGGTAAGTGCAAGCTACACATGTTACGACGGATTCATCTCATCGGTAACAACAGTGGCATAATGTATACCGGGTAAGTCTTCTCACCCTGCGGATTGATAAGTTATGCAATCCCTGGGTTTTACAGGCTGTGCCGTACTGCATCGCGTCGCATCAATTTCAGCCAAAATAACTGCTTTACACCGTTATCCATGAACTGCCTTGCTCTTGCAGCATAACTGTGCGCGTTGGCCTACAGCGGTCAAAGTCCCAGCTTGAAATACTTCCACTTGAAGGTGCTTTTTATCTCTAGTAAATTTTACGAAAACTGATAGAAGTGTCTTTCACTTAGTTTAAATATGCGAATTTGATAAAAGCACAAATTGTTACCTCTTAGAATATGCTTTAATGAACATCATAAATAAATGCATAATAACATTGTAATTATAATTTACAGATACAATCATTATATAATATTTTGTTATTTAAAACTATTCTTTCCTTTAAAAGAAAGGCAATAAATTGCTCTGAGAGTTCACAAATTGCAGCACGTAAATACAAACTAGATAACGTTTGCAAGGCAATATTATAATCTTTGTGAACCTCTCGGGTTCCCGAAGTAGTGCATTTAATAGTGACCATGACATCAAGCCGGACCATCACACAGATAAATCTTTACCTTTATTCCAAAAACACTGTGCCACAGTGGGCACGAACGGCTGGAGCTTCGTATTTATAGGCAAATCCACTTTCTAGTGCTTTTGGAAAGAACACGTGATTTGCAAGAACGTTGTTCAAAGTAAATATAAACAGAAATAAATAAAAACCATATTTATTTGCAGGCGTGATTCGAACTCCCAACCTCCAGCCTAACTTTCCAGTATGTTAACCATTGCGCTACTAGAACATGTTAAAAAAAGCACCACCGTAGAACCAATTAGCGGTGTCAGTACCTGCATTTCGCATAGTCTGTACAATGAAGCGTTGCCTAGTTACCAATTCGCAGGATGAGAAGGCTCACTCGGTATATAGAAAGCAGTATCCAGCTACTGCAGGTAATCTTTGATGTCGACGCTTCTCTATTTTGAATTGTTTCTTACCACAAACTGAAAAGACTTAAAAGTATGTTCATAACTTCATTTATTACTTTCTCTACTACGTATAGTAAGTAAAGGCAGTATTGTATTCCACCCAAAAATTCGATGTTGAGATTTCGCCGGAAATATACGTTTTGAGGCCACGCGAATTAAAAAAGGATCATTTTTTGAAGAAGAAAAAAAAAAGTCCATGTGTATGTGTTTCTCTCTCTGCTAGTCTGTGGATTATTTGCTTTGTATTTACGTGTGTATTTGCGTATGTTGTGAGAATTTACAACTTCTCACTCTTTTAATAAATAATTATGCCCAAAAATATTGACAAAGACAGCATACCCAAACGAAAAACTTTACGTACTCGGGAAGCGGATGAAATTGTGCTTGGTAAGGTACATATCACAATTAAAGGAGTATGCAGTCGATGGTGTTGCTCAAGAACAAAGTTGCAAAATTGTTTGGTATTTCCCTTTCCTGGTGTACTCCGATTTAATTACTTTCGGCGGAAGTAGAGGGTTACATTGTGCGAAACAAGGATTTCACTGTGTCGTCTGTAATAAAGCTACATCAATAAAAAGCTGAAAACTGTGAACAAGTGGTTACCGATACAAAGGGCGTAATAACAGCAACATGGAAAAATGGAGTCTTGGAAACAAGGATAGAACACTTTGTCATTTTCGCGGGCCTTTCTTTCACCGCCAACTGTCAATATCTTTCTTGCTTGGCGCCGATAATAAGTTTAGCATCTTTTAACGATGGGACACGAAGATTTTGAAGAAAATTCTTCCATCCTTAACTACCCACTAAGTGGACGTGTTCAAAAATGTTTGAAAATTTTGACTTTCTTGAAAATGGCCTATCAATTTTCATTAAAATGCCATATGTTTAAACATTTTTATGACAAACGAAATGTATATCTTGAATTTTCTGGCTATAGCCCATGTAGTCCTGTTTACTCTGGATGACTTTTGCATAACTGGTAAGCCGTAATAGATATACCAAATCTTACTGTACAAAAAATATAGATCTTGCTAAAACACACAATTTATGTTTAAATACTTTTTTTCCCCTGAGGTGAACCATTTCGGAGATATTCCTTGTTATTTCTGTGAGTTGCGGAAAACAAACTTTCTTCAAATGGAAACATGTTATTCATTTTTTTTATATTAACCGTGCAAAGGGAACGGAATTTGAAAGCTTTAAAAGATTTGACTACCACTCAAAGCCTACTGTATTCCCATTGAACCTACAAGGAAATAAGCAATAAGATAATTTCTGCAAATGTTTATCTCAACTAACATGAAGAAGTCATAGGAATAAGAGTTTATAAGAATGGTTATACAAGAACAGAGAAAGTCATGTGAGTGCAACGTATCAGATTTTTTTCATTAAACTTATTTATGTTGAGAATGACATAACCATAAGTCACTTCCACAACTTCCTCACGTATCTTCGAGGGTACTCAGCTTAAAAGCCGTTAAGTAATTGTGTTATAATAAAACTTTGGATAGTTTCTTTAAACATTTGGGTAAAGGTTTAAGTTTTCGCTTATTGAAGCACTTTTAAATGCATAATTCCAAATTTAGGTTTCATCTGCGCTCATGATTGCCTTTTCATAGATGATCCACGAATTGGCACGATAGTTTTCAGAATCATTGTTTATGGACTAGTCGTATACAAATATAGATCCTCCAAGTGTAAGAGTTCTCAAGTTACACCTGCGAAAAATGCTCAATTGGGAGGCAGGAATCCTATCACACTCTCTCAACAAATACTTTCTGATCTGCTACTGTGTCTATACCCAGCTGAATTTCAGGGACCATAGCGGGGCAAGTTCATGTTCATGTTCCCTTGTGGTTAACCGAGAAAAAGTACGAATCAGCTGGGGAATCTAATATCGTACTGGCAAGTTGACCATGGTAGCTTAGTGGTTAGAGCAGCCGCTCGATAAGCGGAAGATCCGTGGTTCAAATCCCGGCTATGGCATTGAATTTTTCAGTTTCTGATTCAACCTCTTAAACATTGCCTACACGCGGCTTGTGTGTTTAAAAACACCAGCAGTAAGCTTGTTGGCATAAATAAATAATAATTATCATGTTCAAATGTTTGACCGGCGTTACTATAAAGTTCAGTAGCAACCTAGGAAGTGCACGGAGTGACTTGAGAGAGAGAGCTGGGGCCCTGCATTTGCTGTACTTGGAAGAAAAACTTAAAGTGTATCCTTAACTGGCCAGAGAATACGGCTCTGAGTAGGCAATTTCTTGCACACTATACGCATCGATAAGTTGTCTGAGTCTCTATAGGCAAGAAAAGTTGTAAGAAAACTTCTTGGGATGTACTTGGGATAGCTACAAAACTAATGCAAACATAGTTTCTCAAAACCTCGAACAAAAGTAGGAAGCTTCTAGTTATAGTCAGTTCCTTAGGATTATCTTTCGCTGGCAATAGCATACTTTAATTGGGACGATTAGGTTGAACTATATTTTAGCTAAAATGTATGCACACTTAGTGAAAGAAGCACATGTAATCAATAGAAGGTGATACCGATAGAGAAAATAGGATAGAAGTTATAAGTAGGTCAGCATTAAGCCAGCTACTTATAAAGAGTTGGCTATGACTATAGCCTCTTATCGCCGCTGTACCTAAAACAAAATGTTTAAATATTTAACACTGTTTAACAATGTTTAATCCATCCATTTCTGCAAAATTTGCCAATGTTAAGACGTTAAACGAAATAAGCTTAATATCAAATGATTAGAAAAATAAACATTAATAAAAATAGTTTGCAAAAGATGTATCGAAATAAACGATTCGGGATAAGGAAAGTCATGTAACTGCAACATCAGATTTCTTAACATGAGTTTGATTTGATTTTCACTGAGTACTTCGTGCTAACGTCTTCTATTTCTGCTACACCATAAAGCAAGAGGGAAGCGGGAAGAAACCAAAAACAAAAATAAATGTCCATTTCCAAACCAATCACAGTATCTTGTGGTACGCACTGCAGCGCTCGACCTGGAATGTGGGATATGAGCATGCGCCACGTCATCAATAGAGGATCACTTCGTCATTCAATCGGGTTAAAGTAATCGATTCACAAATTCGTATTTGCACTGCTCTGGTTTAAACGGTTAATTTGATATCGGCACAAATAGAATGAGAACATACACAATGAGTCTGCATATCCGATTCAGCTTTAATGGGACCACTCTAATTAAGCTTGCTTCTGCAGTTTAGACAGAACCAAAAATATCCTTGGTATCAAATTCAAAGTTTCTGTTTTCACATGTGTCCTCTGATGTAACATTGTTGACTCTTCCAAGTATCACAATTACTCTCCAAAGTAAATTACTTGAACCGTAGCACTTTTCAAGTTTCTGACAGTGAAAAACTACATTATGCCATTTACTAATATACATTTTTCTTAAGCTGAATGCAAGAAAAACAGATGCTTTATAATATGAAGCCATGATTGCAATGTAAGTATTAGGGCTCTTTTAGGTATGTTTAATAAGAACAAAACTAACAGAAATAATAAGAATAATAATAATAATAATAATAATAATAATAATAATAATAATAATAATAATAATAATAATACTAATAATAATAATAATAATAATAATAATAATAATAATAATAATAATAATAATAATAATAATAATAATAATAATAATAATAATAATAATAATAATAATAATAATAATAATAATAATAATAATAATAATAATAATAATAATAATAATAATAAGAAGAAGAAGAAGAAGAAGAAGAAGAAGAAGAAGAAGAAGAAGAAGAAGAAGAAGAAGACGACGAAGAAGACAGTAATAGTAATTATATATATATGCACCATATACCTCTTACATTATTCATGTCACTAAGTGTATTTAAACACACTGTATTTCTACTTTTCGGCTAACATGACAAAAGAAAATAGTAAATTTCAACCAATAGGTCTATCGCTAACTATGTTTTGACTGGTAGCTTTACGTCCTCTACTACGTGAACTAGAGGAACTATTGCATTCCACCCAAAAATTCACTGTCGAGGTTTCACTGGAAATATATATTTTGAGGACCCTTGAATAAAAAAAGGTACTTTTAGAAAAAGGTGTGTGTGCCTGATTGTGTGTGTGCATGTGTGTGTCTGTGTGTCTGTCAGCATAAAAACGTCGGTTAAAAACCAAAGTTGGTATTTAGGTTTAATGTCTTTCAGGAATGCGACACGAAGATTTTGAAGAAAATTGCTCCACCTTAAAGTACCCACTTGCAAAAATTTTTCGAAAATTTTGATTTTCTTGAAAATGGCTCTAACGATTTTCATTAAAATGCCAAATGTTTGAGATATTTTTATGGAAAATTAAATGAATAGGTATCTTGAATTTTCTGGCTATAGTCCGTGAACTCCTATTTACTCTGGATGACTTTTGCATAACTGGTAAACCGTAAGAGATATACCAAATCTTACAGTTCAGAAAATGTAGATCACACTAAAACACACCCATTATGTCGGAATAAATTTTTTGTAGGGTGAACCATTTCGGAGATATTCCTTATTTGTGTAAGTTTTGGAGAACTTACACTTCTGTCAAATGGAACATCGTTATTCACTTTTTATGTTTGCAGTGCAAATAAGACGGAATTTGAAAAATTTAGAAGTTTTGACTATCACTCAAAGTTTACTGTGTACCCATATTCTCCCTGTACCTACAAGAAGATAAACAATTATATAATTTCTTCAAATGCTTATCTAAACTAAAACGAAGAAGATACATGAATAAGAGTATGTAAGAATGGTTAGTACAAGAGTAAATTCGTGTGAGTGCAGCACATCAGATTTTTATAACTTTCTCTATTACGTGTAGTAAAGTAGAGGAAGTAGTGTATTTCACCCAAAAATTCAATGTCGAGATTTCACCGGGAATATGTTTTGAGGCCTTCTTAATTCAAAGAAGACAGTTTTAGAAAAGGTACCGTGCTTGTACGTGTGCTTTTGTGTGTGTTTGTGTGTGTGTGTGTGTGTGTGTGTGTGTGTGTGTGTGTGTGTGTGTGTGTGTGTGTGTGTGTCTGTCAGTCTGTGGACAGCATAACTCGAAAACGAAAACTCGCTGCTTGGAAACCAAAGTTGGTATTTACGAGTAAGTTTAATGTCTATCAAGGAAGCGACACGATGATTTTGAGGAAAATTCCTCAACCCTAAACAACCTTTACATGGACAAATTTTTAAAAAATTTGATTTTATCGAAAATGGCTCTAACGAGTTTTATTATGATGAAGTATGCTTCAGATATTTTTATGACAAATGAAGTGCAATATCTTGAATGTTCTGACAATAGCCCATGTAGTCCTGTTTACTCTGGATGGCTTTTGCATAAGTGGTAAATCGTAAGGGATTGACCAAATCTTACGCTACAAAAACTGTAGATCTTGTTAAAATACACAATTTATGTCTGAATAAACCTTTTTGGAGCTAAGCTTTTAGCAGATATTCCTTGTTATTTGTGAGTTATGGAGAACTTATACTTCTGTCAAATGGAACATCGTTATTAACCGTGTAAAGAGAGCGGAATTTGAAAGCTTTAAAAGATTTGACTATCACTCATAGTCTACTGTATTCCCTTATTCTCCTTTGACCTACAAGAAGATAATAAAATAATTTTTGCAAATGTTTATCAACTAACACAAGAAACTATAGGAATAAGAGTTTGCAAGAATGGTTAACAAGAGTAGAGAAAGCCATGTGAGTGCAACACATCAAATGGCGCGGATGCTAGCTCAAAAGAAAAAAAAAAAAAAAAAAAAAGAGTACTGCTGGTAAACATTAAAGGGCTGCTTGCTTGACGAGCTGTTCATCGCCCTGTCTATAGCTATTTTCACGTCATGAAGGCACAACGGGCTCTTATGCACCATGTTATTCTTATGGAAGAATCAGGTGCGCCGTTGCCAAATTTGCGTGTTTTCAAATGTGACTAAGATAAAGTATGAACATGCATTTCGGTGTAAAATGTGTCGAAGAATACTATGGTATGCACGATAAACCTTCTATGCAATTGTACATTTTTTAAAACAATAAAATGTAAAATTTTGTTTAAAGCAGATTTTTTAACATCTTTCTCGCTCCGCACGTTTAAACATGGCTTTAAACCGAAATAATTGCAATGAAAAAAAAAAATCTGGATTATTCGTTTGCTTTTATAGGCCACGTTAGTATTTAGATTGTATCAATATGTCTAAACATATTTTTTTTAAAAAATAAAGTTTTAAATAAAGTGTTAAGATTCTTTGTTTATACAGTGGAAAATGTCTTCGCTGGCTAATTCTCGTTCTGTCGGTCCACGTAAAAACTTCCAGCGACAAAGTTGTCAAGGAAATAACGAAATTATTTTTTATATAAATATAGAACATCTCCAGTAACAAGCCATCCATAAATCACCATTTAAAGCCAAATGTTTTTAGCGCGCCAAGCACACGGCCAACCACACCCGGTTCTCCTGTAGTAATAGTAGTACTTAATAGTAGTAACAGTAACAAATAATAAACCTGGTTGTGTGCAAACGTGGTAATCACATTGGCGCAATATACGTGGCAATGCAGCGCTGATTCTCCATAAGAGCCATTGCGCCTTCTTAACGTGAAAACTCCTATAGGCAGCTACAGCAAGCAAGGGGATAGGGCTTTGGGCCTGGAACTATTAAGGGCCTATGTGCGTGTCTGTCGCCTGTTTTCCCCATCAGGGCCGGGGGGGGGGGGGGGTAGTGGTAGCCGCATCTGATCCTTGTAGGCCTCAATGGGCGAGTTATTCCCCTCCGCTGTATAACGTATAAGTACCTCTACCTATAAGTCTGCATAGTTATCAACATTTTTCTTTAAACACAATCTGCATGAGCTATTTTTTCTCCACGCGCTTATGACGGTTCACAATATTCAGCTCATACTTTCACTGTTAACGTTGATTAGAGCGGGAAGTCTTTAAAATATTGGGATTGCATCTGTCACAAGGAATAAATTCTTCTTAGCAGCCTGAATTACCACTGACAACTTATGGAAGTTCTCAAGGTGACTCTGAGATTTCTTTTTCTTCTTTTTAATTACAGTATGACCCGCGGTGTCACACTCACTGTGGGTTTTGTGGAAATGGTTCATGAGCCACATTATCAGAAAATCGCCGGAATCCTGAAAGGTTGTCATAGTTCATGGAAGGCGTAAAGATATGACTCTTGTTACAGTGTAATCCTTAGTACAATTATGAATTTGCACTTGTGTTTAGACTTGAGTGAGGGTTTCACACACACACACACACGCACGCACGCATGCACACACATACACATAAACACGCTCACACATATACACACAAACAATCAGGCAAATAGGTTTTACACCTATTAGTGCCATACCGCCTGAAAGTGGAGCATTTAAGGCCGTTCGGATTATACTATGCAGGTGCTTCAACCATACGTTCACCAGGGATTCTACATGATGAGTGGAACAAGTATGTCCAGTACAATTGTCAATAAAGAACCGTTTGGCCGAAATAAAGATTTAAGTGGAATATTTGAAATATTTAGAGCCATCTAAATGCAAAAAGTCCAAAATGATAACATTTTAAAGAAATTTCAGCGACTTAGTGTCTCAAAACTAGTGTTCAATATAGAAGTTCAGAATAGGACAAAATAGTTTCATGATAAGGAATCCACATGTTTATAGGGTATCTTCATGTGTGAATACTCATTTATTTACACGAAGGAATGTCGCATAACTAGATTAAGTAGTACTTACGTGTATTATACAAAGCGGTTGCAAGTGGCTGCAATAGTAATTCCATCGGGAGGATCGTGTACCACATTTAAGATAAACATTCAAATGTAACAGAGAAGAAATGTGGGCTTTCTGAAACTTAAACCTGCGTACTGCTGACAAAGAAACGAAGCAATGTTATCCTTTAAGGATCCATGTTTTTGCGAGTTTACTGACTTTATCTACAGTACCAACTGAATTAAAGCTCAGTAGAAAAAAAATGCCTATTCAGTTTACCGGCAAGGAACAGAGGGGAGAGGGATAAAGGTAGAGGGAGAGTGAGTGGGGTGAGGAGACACAGTGTGCCTAGACTTCAACCTTGCAACAATAAAATATCCTGCCTTTTTAAGGAAGAATGGGGAGGGAAGGATTTATGTTACCTACGGCATTTTATGTTTCCTTTGCTGAATGGTAAACTCTAAATCTTAAAACAGCTGTAAAAATAAATGTGTATACTTTAACTTAGAATACTTAAATGTTCGCTATATATGTTGGCTTTCATATCTACGGTTATATGGCGAATTTCATTTTGCAAGGACAGACATAAGCAAAGATAGTAAGTCATTTAATATTTGGCCCTCAGCTTATATTTGCCGGAGGACAGATGATCATAGTTGAGTAATCACCTTGCATCATCTACTTGCTGCTAGATGGTTTCAGTTGTGTAGATGCCTGCAATTGTTGCAATTGATTTATTCAGCTCACCACATGATAATCAGGCGATTATGTGATAGCTTTTCTGTAGCCAGTGTAATGTTCGACAGATAAAACTAGTTGAACGTCTTATTGGCTAGTCTTTTTAATGTATTTCCTGAGTTTCTAAGTCAACTATTGTACTTTATTTCTTTTATTTATATATTTTGTACACTTTTTGTTCAAATACAGTATATGATGTCTTTGGATGGGCAGTTAATGTTTTTTATCACTAGTGGTGATACAATGTACTGAAGAAAGTTTCAGAATACAAACGAAGAGTTCGATTTATTTAATTTGGGTACGTCGTTACTGGCTATCTTGTGTTTGTTAGAATTTGCTTCTTCTGGAATCCGGGATTGTGGCTAGCATATCTGGAGAATTAGTTGTGCTTGTTAACTTTAAGGAAGGGAAGTGAATGGGTCGTAACGGACCTGTGTGACAAATGTTTCTGATTTCCTCAACCTCCCAGGCTGTCTTTCAATTTTGAAAATGTTGTACAGATCGTAAGTATATTTTATCGGTGAAACAGTTATCACAGTGGCCGATTAAGTTTTAGCTAATTACACAAGTGATATTTTAAATCAAGTCTCTTGAGTTAGGCTACAGAACTTTCACACAATACAGGAATGCGGAGATTCCCTACTCCCAAGCCACGTTAAACGTTGTAAAAACGATATAGTTATAACCGTCGAGAACAACAATATTCAGTTACTGAATATCAGTTATTTAATATATTAACATCTAGTTTGCACCCCATTTAGTACACACTGTCACTTCACTTTCCGCGGGGGCGTAATGAAATATGTATGCTTTCGGTTTCCTTGCTGGGGAGTCGAACACAAGACATCTTTAATCTCTTGCAATGTCAGCACTCAGAGCACGTCACAACAATCATTGCAAACTCGCTCGCTAAACCGCACTTTTTGCTGCACCAAAAACGTACTCACTCGCGTGAGCGTTTGCTTATGTAGACGCTGAAAATGTCCACAGAATGGTCTATGATATTCTGAAGCCGGGAAGAGGGAAAACTTCGGGAACATTCTGGTCTTTTATTTTTCTTTCTTTGTTTAAATTTATTAAAGGTCGATCAGCAGTTTCCCGCTTTACAAACCAGGCAGTTATTTTCAGTTGTTTTCATCGAGTCTTCGAATACAGAACATAAATTCACATTCATCATAAAGCAGTACAAAGATTTCACTGTACATTCTATAAGCGAAAATTTCGTATTCCAAAAATTAAAACCTGCGTTAATTTTATTTAATTAACCTGAATTTTAATACCGTGCATTGCGTAAAATTACAGCGTCAGATGACTTTAAAGAGACTCAGCGTTTACCTTATAGGATTTCAACACAGCGAAGTATGTATTTGATGACCTCAAATATGAGCGTTGCGAATTGTGGAGCGCCATTTGATGACAATGAACAATTCAGTTAGCAGGAATGGAAATCTACCTCTGAAATCGGGAAACCCTCTCCATTCATTTTTTTCATTCATTTTCACTCCAGCTGTGTGCCTGTAATTCTATTGATGTCCTTGGAGTTAGACTTAATTAACAAGCCAACTACTGCTAGAAAAAACACCCTGAATGTCTGGTTTAAGCGTTTGGGCATACACGTGAAAAAGTGCCTGAGTAATAACTTCTGCAATTTTAGAACTTGAAATATAACACAAACCACAAAGGTACTGAAACAAGGTTCACCAAATCTTATTTAATATTTATGTAGAATATATATTAATGAAATGGTAACAAAGCTGCAAAGGTATGCGCATTCCAATAGGCGACAGATTTTTGCTAATTTGCCGATGGCCAACTAGTTTTAGCCCAAGACAGATTTGATATAGAATTTATGATAAAGCGGTTGAAAAACACATATGAGTCACGGAGTCTTACAGTACATTTTCAGAAAACCATAATATTTGGCAATAAATAGCAATCAAGGAAAGAATTTACTGTTGGAAGAAGCAATACAAATAAAGCAAGTGAAAAAAACGAAATATTTGGGAATAATAGTAGATAACATTGAAGATGTGGATAAAGAGAACATAAAGCGTAGAATTGAACTGAACCGGAACATAATATACTCATTTACTGCTGTATGGTGGGGTACGCCTATTTGGAGAGTCACCAAAAATACCGGATGGAAGGGAAGTCATTACATTAATTTAAACCAGTGGTAGATCGCTGTATTTGGAACACATTTTATATCTTACGTTTTGTTTCTGAGCATTTCCTACGGACGTATTTTAGTTTATCGAAAACAAGCTAGTAGCACCGAAGATTGTGTGGGTGTCACTTTCACTAGTTGGTACATAAACAAACACCGTAGCGGTGCGTCTTGAGAACATAAACACATACCCTGCCGTGGCCTTCCAGGTTTACTGTGCTAGTGTAAGCCAATCAGAAGCGCTACCACTCTTCAAGCAATCGACTTGTTTACATCCAGAAACCAGTTCAATTCCCTGACCACCCGTAAAGCAACGTTGTCGAGTTACTTCACGTCTGAAAGAGCTGCTCGGAGTATTCCTTCAATTTTTTTACGTGATTAATTATTTCGAAACCCTGTGTGATGTTCCATAATTACTACCGAAGCTATGTCAGAAATAAATTCCTGTACGCATCTTACAGGTAACAAACTGCTGTCTTCGTTTATTCTCGCGGAATTACGCATCCAATTTGGCACAAAAATCATTTATTTTTTTCAAAACCGGCTGATCAAAGAACAAAATGCCATTAGACCTGTTTGTTGTTAGTACTTCTATGAAGCGTATATTAGAAGGACTGTAATAACTTCCCTTCCATCCTGTATATTGGTAAAATATTGGTGCAATCCATTGTAATCTATGGAAGGAGGTATGGACAATCAACAATTACTACAGAAATAGGCTAATAGCTCTAGATATTGATTATGCGGAAGTGCAAGAAAGTCAGAATTAGAACATATCACAAATAAGCAAATTAGAACCATAAGCAGAAGAAAGTATAATTGAAAGAATTGAGAAGGAATTAAAATGGTTAGGACATATATTAAGAATGGAAGATGAGCGATGGCCGAAACAACTATATCAATGACAACCAACCAGAAAGAGGGAAAAAGGGTGACCAAAGTGAACACAAAAAAGAAACATGATAACACTAATGCAAGCAAGAAGTTTAAGCATTGAAGACCTCCAAATCGTACGCTTTGGAAGTTTTGGCACGGGAAGATGGCAGCAACTGTAAAAAATCCGAAGATAGATAGAACATATAATATAGGTGCCTACCGAGATGGCGCGTGATAAAGTGTGCAACTCGCATTTGGAGGGAGGGGATCTAGGGCTGGAATTCCGGGGTCGAACAACTTGACCGAAGAGCCGAATACTGGGTTGGATAATCTGATCAGCGAATTCTCCTATCGTCCGTGCCTTTTATCACTGCATTTGATTTCTTCTTTGTCACCACCATACCAGACATTGGGCTGATCACCCATCCTGATCCAAAGTTAGCTTGCTCCTCAACAGGCTACTGACCACAGTCCTTGGTGGTACAAAAAAGAAGAGAGTAATTCATTGAATATGAAGAGAAGAACAAATATATAGATTGTTAGTGAATAATGAAATTTTCATTGTGACTTTCTTGGCCTCCCAGATGAGACCATTATTTTCACATATTGAAATTCTATTGAATAAATGTGTATACAGAAGAGATTTTTGATTTACATTATCATTACTGTGATATTTACAGTAATCTTGTGATACAACAGACAGATTTATCTCGAATTTAACACATACGCAATAAGCCCACTACTAACACATATTGCCTTGTTGCAAAATTGTCAGATTTTTTCCAGCCTCAAAAATATGTGCCTCAACTGCAAAAACATGTTATGATTTTTTATTGCATTCTAAGCCTCTGCAATTATAACTGAATAAATGCCTCAACAGCAATAATTCGACACATTTTCTCAAATAATTAGTTATTTAAATGTCTAAAATGCCCTGTTCAGAATCAGAATATAAACGTACGACGTAAATAATAGGTACCATAAAAATAAATGTCTCAAAATGCCAAAATGCGACTGAATGAGTGCTTTATTGAATAATTTAATTACAGTTTTAATTTTATAAATCCATATTAATATTATAAAGGGAGAAAGGGAACAGGTGCGCGCGCATGTATGGCGGGGAAAGAATAGCATATAAAGTCAATTAAGCGATTTTAATAATTGTTTTCACCATTGCACGTAGGTGCTGTTCATCTTAGATTGTATAGGTTATAAAGGATTTTTAAAAAGTTTAAAACTGGGGGAGTAATGCACGGATGTCTCATTAATATTATGCAGCTTCAAGCCCGTGTATTCGAATATGAATATTAGAGTTCATTTTTGCACTTTATTGCAAACCTGGTACAGTTTTATAATTTCAGTTCAAAGGAGGGTAAATGGAGTTTTCAAGTTGAGTGGAGAAGGAACTGACTTGGTGGACTTATGTCACCAAATTTACTGACTTCCGTGAACTTTGTTATCCATGAGTAATTTCGTATGATTTGATAAAGTTTGTTATATTTGAATTTTACAATCTGTCAAAATAGATATGCTACCCTAAAACTTTCAAAAACATCCGCTACCCTTATTTTCTATCCCCTTTTTGAAGCTTCTAACATACAAATTGACATTATTTGACCTATCGAGACAAAACGTTCTAAAGGTTAAGCTACAGCTCTCAAAAACCACTCTATGAATATTTTCAATCTCTAATATAAAGAGCTACAATTTTTAAGCCATTTGATGAAAATATTTTACAACTATACTGTAGTAATGACAAAAAATGTGGATTACCTTACACATTCCAAAACTTACCACATCTTATTCACATTTAGTTCCTCGACATTTTCAAAAAGTATCCTTACCTTTATTTTGAACTTCTTTTGAATCAAGCTATATTACTTGGCCAATCACGGCAGATCAGAAGCAGATTTACACAGTGATACGTCACATCGGAGTTAGTCTTGAAGTGAAGCAGTTTTAGTGAGTGCGGAGTGACTGGATAATCAAAGCCAGAGAGAGTAAAGAAAGACAGAACAGCTGTGAGTTGTAATATCACGAAGAACTCCAGATTGAGGCTTAAATAAAGCATGAGTTAATAAATGAAAAAAGCTAAATCAGAAAATCCTAAAGACAAACTTCTTATTATTAAATCAAATTGACTTAAAGTAGATAAAGCAATAATTTTTTTCAAAATTATGTTAACGACGACAAAGCAGAACTGTCTTTTCTGTTTCGGTTTTAGAAGGAAAATGTGAAAGAAGAAATTGGACCTTGTCATTTAGTCACGCTGGTGTCAGAATTTGGATGTAAAACCACGGCGGAGGCAATGCTTGAGAAACTGTTGGTTGGTGTGGCACAAATGGGATCCAGAATGTAGCGGCTGAGGACCAAATGGGGATCCGGAATGGAGAAGATGAAATCAGAGATGTCCGAAATGAAGACGGAGATATTGGCGAAGATTGACGGACAAGTGGTCCGCGTGAAGGAAGACGCGGAAGAACTCGGTGGGAAGGTGGAAGACCTCTTCCAGCGTGTTGACTTCGTGAGGACGCCTGAAAACGTCTTAGCGCCCTGGAAGGAAGAGTTGACGCAGCGTCAAGGAACTGATCGCCAAGAGGGTAGAGGAACGCGAGTGCGCGGACTTGGGGAGAAAGCACCTCGTGGCCGAGGTAACAGTTACGCCCGTCTTGGAGAACTGAAGTGTACGGCATGAATGGGCGAGCAAAAGAGTCAGCTGAGAGACGTCTGCAAGGACCTCTAGCCGCCTGTGTTGAAGATGTAGCGAACCAGGACATGTCGTGAAAGACTGTCAACAGGGAAGCCTACGAGCAAGTGAGCAATGAGTAAGGACCGATGAAGCTTGTGATAAGGAAGAACCGTCAGAGCGGTCCAATTAGATGACGCTGAGTGCCTTGGATAGAAAAGAGGACATCATCGCGAACTGCAGGATACAGGGGAAGCACTGCCGGGTACTAGTGGACACGAGTGTAGCCTTGACCGTGATCCCATCGGATGTGGCGGAGAACATGGCAACGAGGAAACTAGATCGACCCTACGAGACAGTGAAGGCATTGGGTGATACCTTGCCTGTGAAGGAGACCTGACTGGTGTTGACCTTCGCACAGAGCATTGTAAGTCTGTGGGTGTTCGTCGCAAGGGTGCCTGAGCAAGTTCACTAGGTTCTTGCTCCACATGCAAATCCCAATTATTGGTTCCAGACGCTCTTAGATGTGGATTCTACATCCACTTCCCACAAATCATTCAGATCTGGCTAGCACCTGGTTTCATACGGTACCAACTAAGCATGACCCAGCCCAGCTCTACAACAAATATTGCAACGGACGGCGGATCTAACCAATTACTGAACTCCTCTAGATGGCGGACTGCAGCTGTGAGACGGATCACCACATACTTGCAGTACAACGTGTGATTGTTTACAGTGTTTCTAAAACAATAAACCCGTGTGGCTAAACTGTAAAAAAGCAATATTTAAATTCTCATACTTTTACTGTATATTAAATATAACACCAAGTGTGAAAAATCGTGCAGTTATTCTGAATTAGTTTCCTGTCACTCTGTTGGAGTTTAGGGACATCCTAGCGGTGCTTTTTGTGTACGAGTAGTCATGTGAATTTATTTTCAGTTACTGATCCCACCACTAGGTGCCTATGGTGGCAACTGATTAGTTCACAGCCCAAAGATAGAGCCACGAGAGAGAAGAAGGATGCTTGGGGTGTGAATGAATTCGTTGCAAATTATCTATAATACGATAAGCTGACAGCTCTGAAACATACCCTGGAAATCTTTTTTCAATGCGCCGATTTGGCTTTACTCGTTCGTGCTCATTCTTTTTTATGGTAACTCACTAGCCTTCTATGACAATTTCCTAGTTTTCTTTTATGTCGCTCAAATCACACCTGCTTTATTTTCCATTGCCAGGTGTTGGTTCCCTGGGTGGTCACGTAATACTACGCCAAACTAGGCCTTACATGGGCACATTTTAGTTTTTTTTTCTTTTAAACTCTCTACTACGTAGTGTAGTAGAGGAAGTATTGTATACCATCCAAAGATTCGATGTCGAGATTCCACCGGAAATATATGTTTTCAGGCTCCCTGAATCCAAGAAAAGCATTTTTATAAAAAGGTCCATGTGTGTGTGTCTGTCTTCAGTCTATGTGTCTATCTGTGAGCCAGTCTGTGTGTGTCTGTCTGTCAGTCTGTGGACAGATTAACTCAAAAACGAAGTTGGTTAAAAACCAAATTTGGTATTTAAGCTTAATGTCTTTTAACGATGAACACGAACATTTTGAAGAAAATTCCTCCACTCTAAACTACCCTTTACATGGAAAACTTTTCGAAAATTTTGATTTTCTTGAAAATGGCTCTAAGGATTTTAATTAAGATGCCGTATGTTTGAGATATTTGTATGACAAATGAAATGTATATCTTGAATTTTCTGGCTATAGCCGCTGTAGTCGTATTTACTCTGGACGACTTTTGCCTAACTGGTAAACCGTTAGAGATAGACCAAATCTTAGTACACAAAATTTAGATCTTGCTAAAATACACAATTTATGTACGAATAACATTTTATAGGGTGAACTGTTTTGGACATATACCTTGTTATTTGTGTGAGTTTTGGAAAACTTATACTTCTGTCAAATGGAATATCGTTATTCAATTTATTGTTAATCGAGCAAAGAGAACGGCATTTGAAAGCTTTAAAACATTTGACTATCGCTCAAGCCTTACTGTATTCCCATATTCCCCTTCCACCTACAAGGAAATAAGGAAATGAGATAATTTGTACAAATGTTTATCTCAACTAACACAAAGAAGATATAGGAATAAGAGTTTGTAGGAATGGCTAGTACAAGAGTAGAGAAAGTAATGTGAGTGCAACACATGAGATTTTTTTTCATTGTGTTAGGAATTGCTTATGACTTTAATCAATCAAAATTTCGCTTACACATACTTATCGTGAAAGAATGTGAATGTACACGTTCCACTGCAGTTCTGCGCGAAACAATAGAGCTTGGTAGGCATATATTGTAACTTCATTATATACACCACGGTCTTTTATGATGTGCCTGGGATCTTCGCGAAATGCCCAGTTTCATCAATACCCTAGCACATCTGACGTGCCCTCTAAAACCCGGCAGCTATTGAATGGAATTATTTCGATACTCAAGGGCCAGGCATTGAAATTAGCCTGCATAGCTCTATAACATGTAACATTAACATTTCGTCTTTTTAAGCAGACGTTAATATTTATTTTGTTTAAATAACTCAATTTAAACGTTGTGTTGTGATACAGAATAACTGTGGAATAACGAACTCTGTGATCCTTTTCCTGGAATAATAATTAATACCGTTAATCAAACTTGGACTTCCATTTACGCGAAAAAGAAAGGGGGAGAACTAAAAGCTCTGTTTGAATTACACTTACCGTGCTAAAAACTACGTTGATTTCCATGGCGCAGCGATGTAATCTGTCTCAAAGTACAATACTGTAGTAAACATACGGGAGTGAAGAAGAAGAGCAGCTATGTCTAACCTTATCTCTTTGGATCCTTACGTAATTGGCTGCCTTTCCCCACCTCCTCTTTCAGTCGGAGGGTGAATCACGCCTGTGGCCTGTAGTCTCACAAACAGTCAGTATCTAGTGACGGACACAAACAGGCGGTTCAATGGCAGTTTCTAAGTCAAAAACTTGAATTTTCTGGGAATGTGCTCAGAATACCTCTTCCT
The DNA here is from genome assembly GCA_030765045.1 of Tenodera sinensis. Classification (NCBI taxonomy): domain Eukaryota; kingdom Metazoa; phylum Arthropoda; class Insecta; order Mantodea; family Mantidae; genus Tenodera; species Tenodera sinensis. The sequence continues at coordinate 241,759,269 of CM060962.1, forward strand.
TCTGGATGAGTTTTGCATAAATGGTAAACAGTAAGAGACAGACAAAGGCTTACTAAAATAAAATAAAAAAAAAAAAATAAAAAAAAAATAAAATAAAAAAAATAAATAAATAAAAAATAAAAAAAAGAATGGGATATTGTTAAAACACACAATTTACGTCAAATACTTCTTTTTTTTCTTTTGAGTATACCATTTTCGAGATATTCTTTATTATTTGTTTGAATTTGCCAACACCTAGACTTTTCTCGCATAGGAATATGTTATTCTTTTTTATCTCCTGGCCGTGCAAAGAGAACGGAATTTAAAAGGCATCGCATAGCAGCCAGCTCCTAAAACATTTCACTATCACTTAAAGCCTACATTCCCCTTGCACCCACAAGATAATTAGCAATATAATAATTTCTGAAAATGCTTAAAGCTTAGTAGATAGAAAAATAAGCATTTGTAAGAATGATGTGTATATGAGTGAATATAGCTGAAATATATTTGCGAACAGAGTGTCTCCAAATTGAAGCATAGTAAATATCTGTATCGCAATAGGTTATACGACTATAACTTGATGTATCTTCTAAGGCACTTCGGCTATGCCATCAAACATTGATACACTTCTTAAACGCGAGCAGTACCAAAGAAGTTGCTAATGAACGGTTGTTTATCACATACGATTTTGCTTTGGTACATCAAACGGAAAGGACATGTAACCAATCGGCCACTGCAACACAATGTGCGGCTGGGATTTAAAAATTGGGAAAGTGAGCGTATAGTGGAATAAGGCAAACCCAAACTCCTCTCTTTCGCAAACGTTGGAAATCGCTGAAGTAGAGAGATAGTACATAGTGGTATAAATATTGGACGAAGCTCAATGAACATTGTATTACTCTTTGTTGATGGTGCTGTTTTAATTTTTGATACAGAAGATAGGCTGCGGAAGGCAATACATGAAGTAATAATGTTAGTAAACTGTACAACATGAAATTATCAGGGGGGGGGGGGGAAACTGAGGTGATGGCATTCCATGGCAATTTCCGTTTGGAATAAGATATACATGGCAAATAAAGCAACTGAGCAAATGTCACACTTTATATACGTAGGTTGTGAGGTCACTTATGAAATAGATCAACACATAAACAATAAGTGTAGAAAATATCAAACATTAAAAGGAAAAGCAACAAAAGACACGCAACTAAAATTTCATTCCGTCATGGCACTCCCTGTCTTAATGTATGGCAGCGATGCCGATTACAGCAAAATAATGGCAACTGAAATACGCTTTGTGAGATCGGTACTGTATTTTTGCATGGTGGCCGCACAATTTGAAGGCTGCTGCGAGGAGGAGCAGATGGTAAACACAACATCCAATAGAGGCTTGCCACGCCCTGCTGGGTTGTATAGTTAAACACGATGGGAAATCACGCTATAAAGTCGGTGGTATAAATATCATTTGCTCCAACAATATATATTTGCGTAGTAGGCAAGAGAATAATCTTATCACGAAGAGCGTTTTATTCTGAAGCTTCCAGTCCAAAAAACAATTTTCTACGTTAACTGTTTGCAGAGATACTATTCCACTCGCAAAAGTTAAAGGCATGTGAACGCTGGCCAATGCTCAAGTAGAGCGCTGTTGCCAAGCGTAGTGTGTGTACCGACAGAGGTTCTGTACATGAGAACGCGTGTACCACATTCGGCAGCGCTGGTAGGAGGGGCAAGCTTACGATTCGCTGGAGTCTGCAGTACGGCCCGCCTCCATATGCCTTTAACTTTTGCGAAGATCATAGCCAGCGTGTATTAACTTTGGGGAGAGAAAAGTGTATAATGCTTAGATTCATTTCCCTGCATCCTGCAGTCCGCCTCTGTAACGTGGTGGTAGCGTGTCTGTCTCATGTCCAAGAGGTCGCGAGTTCGAATATCTCTTTGAGTGAGTTATCCAGATAAGGTATTTTTCTGAGGTTTTTTCTTATCCTGAGAAGACGGGTAAATTAAAGCTCGATGGACCTCGGGCTGAGTTGGGCATCATTTCACTAATTTTATTCATTCACAGTTCGATATGACACTACGTTGGAGGACGTTAATAACAACAAAAATTTGCATCCTGCACATACACCACAGATGAATATAAATGTTCTCGGCTCGTGAATTCTAAAAGAAATGTTTACATCAGAGAGATGTAATTAAACAGAACACAGGCGGAGTTATACACTATTAAATTATTCATAAATAATACACAGTCTAAGTGTACTACTAATGAAGCACCTGTGTAAGCCTTTTGTGTGTTTTATATAATGAGATAGGATTAATATTCAAATATGCCAACAAACTTACTGCTGGTGTGGGCAATGTGGTTTACTGGCAAAGTACGAATCGGTGGGTAATTTAATGCCATACTGGTAGTTTAGTGGTTAGAGCAGCCGCTCGATAAGCGCAACATCCGTGGTTCAAATCCCTGCTATGGCATCGAATTTATTAGTTCTAATTCCACCTCTTAAGTGAGGTAGGATTTTTAGCATTTGGGATATGTTCAAAGGAATATTTTGTTACAATTATGAAACAAGAGCGGTTTATCAATGTTCACATGCAGAACCCATTCACATATAAACATAGTCAGTAGTTTGTTTTAATACGCAGAAGGAGAAGTTATTTATATTTACTCAGGTGTAGAGAGCATGCATTAGTGCATTAAATTCTTTCATGTGTAATAGCATATTGACTACAAACAGTGATTTTATATATTTAACAATATGTAGAACATAACATATTCTAATGACATTTGAACCTGCTGTTTCTATATACGAGTATATAACTAGTTAGCCAGCCGCTCATTCTTTTTATTTTTTTAAATTGATGTTTTCGAGGCTTTACAATAATGAAAACAGTAATAATAATGTGGTTACAACACGGATTAATGTTACCCGCGAGTAATCCTATTTAATTGGACATTAACCCCCCGTCCCCTCTCTATCAATTGTGATAGTTGACAAGTAGTCCTTTCATTTCATTAACTCGTAGAAACTATGTTCCAGGAGACAAATGGAAATGCAGCAAATGGCCGTTGGATAAGCTCTCTCTATCTGTCGGCTTATGAAGCCCCGTCTGATGTTGTTTATATGGTAAGCTCTCGCTGAAACCCGACATTCGTGAAGATCTAGAACATGTATTTTCACTTTTATTTTCCAGTACACGTTGGCTTATAACGATCTGCGTAAGATATTCGCGAAATGACAACTTTTAGTAGAAGCCTACCGTATATACTACATACTGTGACAAAATGCTAAAAGTTCAGTCCAATTACCTTTTTCTTGCTTTTCCTTTGAACTGAATGCTCAAAAGCACAGTTCTCTTCTCGCAGTTAACATAGTTTACAGTCCTTCCTGATATTACAACTGTGCTGTCTTCTCAAAACCTTGACACACTCCTTTCTGTTTCTCTTCACTTTCTCTGCCTCACAAACAGCTCGCTTTGACAATGCTATCTCATGGAACACTCACAAGTCACTTTCCTCTCACAGACTACTCTTCTCGTCGCCTCCCCTTCTTTATAGCGAGGTTGACGTAACACGGTCTTTTCTCGAACTTCTACAAATACGCTGGCCACCAGACACTTCTCCAGTGATCTAGGGAATCTCTTTTGGTTCTGCTGCTCTGATTGTTGTCATGTGTTTGTTCGTTTGAGTAGTGTGGGGCAGTCCGTCCCCTAGCTTCCCTTGATGTGCACCGCCGCGGCGGCCGGCGTCACAATACTATTGAAATATAAGTAAACTCTATGTCAAATAACAAAATTCTTTAAGTTTAGATACCTATCCAAATGTTCCACTGACTTTGTATCTACACAGTTCTTACAAAGCATGCTTCTATTCAAATTGCAGTCCTTACGATACATTTCTGATTGAAATAACTCAAAAGTAAGAAATATTACATGTAAAATACAGAAAAGAAATTGCGACATGTGTACCATGATATTATTAGACCTCTACTTGGCAATCCTATAATTATGAAAAAGAAATTGCAACGCAGCAGTTTCACTGCTTCTAGCCTATGTAACACTATGGCTGGCATACAATTTAACGGCGGGCGGCAGGAGTAGCTGTCAACACAAAATACAAACAGAAGCTTACCACGCTTTGTGATGTATTTTTAAATATGCTGTGAAATCAAGCTGTAAAGCCAGTGGTATAAATATAATTTGTGCCCATTTGACTTGTACGAAAGGGAAGGGAATAGTACTGGTGAAATCAGCTGCCATTAATTTTTGTGTCTGCCATAGAATAGAGCTTGCGTTTTCAAGTTTAGGAAGATGTCTATTGTCCTTTTCTCTAAAGCAAATCACATAGGATAATCACATAGGACATTCTTTCACAAATCAATGTGATTATCAATATCTCTTGAACAGGCCATACCTGACCCCTGATGATCTGATCTCAGTTTATAATACCACATACGCGCATCGACTATGTTTGTGTGTCCTGGTGGAAGGTACTGCTTTGACCATACGTTCGGCCATAATACGATTCTACATGATGAGTGTAACAAATATGTCCAATGCAACTGTTGTCAATAAAGAAAAGTTTCGCCGAGAGAAAAATTGTGTAGAATATTTGGAATATTTGTAGTTATCTAGCTTCTGGACGAATGGATATAAATGTTTTTTTGTTTCACTAATTGTCACGCAAACATTGTGTGACCAATGCTGTAATGTCTTTTTACCTTAATTCGAATGAATTTAGTTGCAATTTAATGTTAACGTGAGGTTACCAAATCTCTCTTAGAAATATAAAATTTGCACCTTCTGCGGGCTACTTGGTTCGAGGACCATAAAAGTGTCAAGTCGCTTCCAGTAGCAAGTTAGTGGTGGGTGTACAAAACATATTTGGCGGTCACAAACGCTAGAAGTCCTCCCCTCAGTTTGTCTTGTGTTGTGTTCTGTGTCGGACTACTTCAGTTGAGCGCAGATGATGGAGCTATTGCTACTTGTTCACTACCTATCACTGATTGGATGTAGGGGATGGAATCTCTCCCACCTTCTCAATAACACAAACACCAGAGGGGCGAGTACTTGTTTCTCTGTTCAATATATCTGTTTCCCTTTCTTTAGGCTTGAGAAAAGGAAAACCGCACAGGGCGTAACATTAAATTGTGACTAAATCCATTCACTATAGCATTGTTCACACAATGTTTGTGCGACTGTTAGTGAAATAATAAATCTCTAAGATCCATTCGTCAAGAAGCTAGAGGGCTCCAAATATTTAACACAAATTATTATTTTTTCTTTCGGCGAAACAGTTCTTTATTGACAGCAATTGTACTGAACATATTTGTTACACTCATCATGTAGAATCCCTGGTTAACGTATGGCCGAAGCAGTATCTTCTATCCCGTAAATTAATAAGAGTACGTGCGTATCATTTTAGTTCCGAATAATCCCGTTGTATGTTGCGAGTCGCAACATACAAGTATCACAGCCTGAGACACAGTCTTATAAGCGCCAAAGAACCGCTTTTTTTTTTTTTTTTTTTTCCCTACTAACTAATTGTATTTCTGGGGTGACTCTGTTTATTTATTTACTTGTACAGTGGTGGAGTTGGTCCGGTACCGCCGAAGCAAACCGGATGATTGTGGGTAATGTTAAAGTCGGGTCGTTGGCTTAGGCAGGTCAAGTATCATGGCGTTGCCCTGACACTGACCTGCGGTTTCGGGGGAAGTTGGGTCGTGCTGAAGGACCGGGTGGAGGACCGAGTAGAGGTCTGAGGAGTGTCAGTCGATTCAAAATCTGATTAAGTAAGTCCTGTAGTGATAATGTGTGTCCTTGCAGAATCTCTTCCAACGTCTTATGGACCTTGTGAGTGCGTGAGTCGCTGGTGTAAGTGACCACTTTCTCCAGCAGCTTGTTGAAGTGGTCACGGAGGCTATTGTTGTCTTGATGAACTGTGGCAGGTAGCGTTGTTTGCAGATTGTGGGTGACATCCTTAACGTCCTCGAGAGCACGAGTCAGGGCTGTCTCCCATGCTGCAACCCGGTCGGTGAGAGTCTGGAGTGTGTCTTGTATCTTCTGTAGTGCGGCGGTGTTGTGGAGTACGGCGGTGTGTAGTGGGTGGTCTGCAGCGTCGTGTTGGTCGGCGGTTTGGCGATTGGTCTTGATATGTTGATGTGTGACGGTGAAGGTCTGCGAGGCGGAGAGTGATTGTTGCGTAGGCAGCCTGTGAACTGCAGGCGTCTGACGGCGTGGGTTCCTGGGGCACGCCGCCTGGCCCGTGAAGTGGCCAGTGCAGTTGCACGTGGCACAATACACTGGGCGACGTGTCAGGTCGTGGCTGGTGCAGGATGTGGTGAAGGTGCCGGCGCCACAGTAGTGGCAGCGTGGGGGGTCGGCGCAGGTATCGGCGGTGTGAGCATACTGGCAACAGCGTCGGCAGGGAATAGGGCGTACACCACGGCTAGCCTCGACTGGGAGCACCTGCCCGAGGGCAGGAAGCCCGTCCTTCAAAGCAGCGCGGTAATCTGCCCCATCCCAAAATTCCAGGCGCACCAGCGGCGACGGTCCTCTGGCTGTGATGATGCGCGTCGCTTTCATGAGAGAAGGCCAGCGACGTCGGGCTGCGCTGAGGAGGAGAGAGTCCGGAAGCTGCCGATGTACACCGCGCACAACTGCGCTGTAGCTCTGCAGCCTCGTGGGGTTAGGATGACTCTCTCTGGACGTTTGATATTCAACCTCTGATCTTATCGAGCGGCTGCTCTAACCACTAAGCTACCATGTCCAACTTGCCAGTAAACTTCCCAGCTGATTCGTACTTTATCCCCGGTTAACCACAAGGGAATCTCACATCAGAGATAAATACCCCAAGGGCAACTTACAACTGTAAGTACTTTATGTCCCAGGTTTAAGTAACCTTTAGATGGTAATTATTATTTATATGTGCCAACAAGCTTACTGCTGGTGTTTTTAAACACACAAGCTGTGTGTGGGCCCTTGGAGTATTCATCTCTGATGTGAGATTCCCTTGTGGTTAACCGGGAAAACGTACGAATCAGCTGGGGAATTTAATGTCGTACTGGCAAGTTGGCCATGTGGTTATAGCAGCCGCTCGATAAGCGGAAGATCCGTGGTTCAATTCCCGGCTATGGCATTGAGTTTTTCAGTTTCTGATTCAACCTCTTCAATAGTTAATAAATTAAAAAAAAAAAAAAAAAAAAAAAAAATCTAGAATATTAACCCTGGATTAAGAAATGTGTCGGGCTTATACATATACATACAGATTTTTATATTGTTATTTTTTAAATGACTGTAACCGTTTTTTATTTTGTATTTACAGCACCGTTGTATAAATTTGGTCGTTTTAAATCCAGAGCTTTCTAGCTTCTAAAACTGAAACCCCAGCGCAACAGCACTTAGCAGGTAAAGGCCTAGCGCCCGGCCGCTGCGTCCCTCCCACTAAAGCTGTCATGAGAGGGGTGCAGGATGCAGGGTGCAGGGGGCAAGGTGGGATGTGACCAGCGCCTCGGGCCCTCCCAGCCTTTTGTGCGGTCTTCGCGACCAGGCGCTAAGTAGACAACCTTTCTAGCTTCTACTTGGGATAATAAATTCATGCCCGGTATTTTCAAACTTACGTATGAAATTTCTGAATGGCAGAAGCATCCCACTTGTATTAACACCATTTCCGAAACTGCACTTACGATAGAATTACAGTTTAGTCGTAAATGACGCCAGGAAGGAAAAGACAATTAAGTGTTAGAGAGAATTATGCTGAAACACACTTACCTCTTCCCAGACCAGCTGAGTGCTCACACCGGGCCTCAAATTCATTATCTTCAGCTCGGCTGCCTTCAGCACGCCATCCTGGGTGAACTCCAAATTAGGTTTCCCTTGGTCGCCCTCCACGCTCACATTCCTCAGGTATCTACAAAACAAAGAAGAAAAGTCGTGGAAAATTGAATGTGACCAAAGCATATAGAGGAATTTTAAATTAATCCTAGATTGTACATTACATGTATTCAACAAATATTATTGCATACATGGTGTGCTAGAGAACCCCAGTAGACTTTTACTCACTTGATACGTATAGCATTCGACCCAAAATTTCTATGTCGAGATTCCACTGAATATATTATGATTTGAGGCACTCTGAATCCAATAAAAGCATTTTTAGAAAAAAGGTCTGTGTGTGAGTGTGTGTGTGTGTCTGTGTGTGTGTGGGTGGGTGTGGGTGTGTGTGTATCTGGGTGGGTGTGTGTGGGTGTAGGTGTGTGTGTGGGTGTGTGTGGGTGTGTGTCTGTGTGTGTGGGTGGGTGTGGGTGGGTGGGTGGGTGTGTGTGGGTGTGTATGTGTAGGTGTGTGTCTGTGTGTGTGGGTGGGTGTGGGTGGGTGTGTGTGTCTGTGTGTGTCTGTGTGTGTGTGGGTGTGTGTGTGTGGGTGTGTGTGTGGGTGTGTGTGTGGGTGTGTGTGGGTGTGTGGGTGGGTGTGTGTGTGTGGGTGAGTGTGGGTGTGTGTGTGGGTGTGTGTCTGTGTGTGTCTGTGTGTGTGTGGGTGTGTGTGTGGGTGTGTGTGTCTGTATGTGTGTGTCTGTGTGTGTGTGTCTGTGTGTGTGTCTGTGTGTGTGTGTGTGGGTGTGTCCCCGTGAACAGCATAACTCAAAAACGAAAAGTGCATTAGAAACCAAGGTTGGTATTTCAGTTTAATATCTTTCAAGGAAGAGACACACAGATTTTGAAGAAAATTCCTCCCTCTAAACTACCCTTTACATGTGAAGATTTTTCGAAAATTTTGATTTTCTCAAAAATGGCTCTAACGATTTGGATTAAAATGCCGTATGTTTAAGATATTTTTATGGCAAATGAAATGTCCTATTTAGTTTTGATGACTTTCGTTTAACTGGTAAACCGTAAGGGATACAGCAAATCTTACTGTTCAAAAAATGTAGATCTTGCTAAATATACAATTTATGTTTAAATTTATTTATTTTATTTATTTTTTTTAACTTTTGTAGAGTGTACCATTTCGAAGGTATTCCCTGTTATTTGTGCGAGTTTTACAGTGCTTATACTTACCTCAAATGGAAGGTCGTCAGTCACTTTTTTATCTCCTGGCCGTGCAAAGAGAAGGGGATTTCAAAGCTTCAAAATATTTGACTATCGCTCAAAGCCTGCTGTATAGCCCTTGCATTTACAAGAGAATTAGCAGTAAGATTATATCTGTAAATGCTTATCAATATGAAGAAGATAGAGGAACAAGAGTTTATAAGAATAATTAGTACAAGAGTACAGAAAGTGATGTCATCCTATTTTGTAATATAATTATATAAATTTGCAGTTAGTTTACTTAGTAGCCGTTACAGCGCTTGCACAACTGTGGACTTTGACCTAAGAATTCACAAAACATTCACTCGGATTCCTTGTTTACCTCTGACAGTGACCGCCAAAGAAAACCTCTCTGCACCTCCGATCTATGTCACATTATTTATAGTTGTACGAAGGTGTCGCCATTTGATTGGTTGTTTTAGGAAATTTAGCCTTGCAACGTGGCCTAAAACAGCCACTGAAATGGCCATTACCGCAGGTGCAGAGAGAGAGAGAGAGAGAGAGAGAGAGAGAGAGAGAGAGAGAGAGAGAGAGAGAGAGAGATTTGACGGTCATTTAAAGATGTGTTTAGCCATTTTTGTTTTTTCATAAAACTATCCCCATTATTATTAAAAAAAAATACCATTGAAACACTACGCGCCCTCGGGCTTGTATGGATTTTGTTACGCCAGTTTACAATCTGTAACTCGCAATGTTTAGACAATAGCGGCATATACAGGAATGAGTTTATTCCCTTGAAAATAAAGTCCTTTGAGTGAAGTGGAAAATATTCTAAAACTACTCTTGTCTATTATCGCTCATTACACCCGCTTGCCTAGCATTCTGCCTGCTTTTCTTACAAGCAGAACAAAGTTTACGCACGCCACTGACTGGATTTGCCCCGTGATTTCTGCAGCTCTTTTAATGCACGAGGGGTTATCTACTTACCCCAATGCCGGCTGGAGTGGGCCACCTGATATATTTCTCTATAAGTACATAGTCAACTATTTTAACAGCTGGTCGGCGTGTGATGGCTTTGACATTCCAAAGTCGTTGACTAGTATTTTGACATCAAAATACAAATAATGACTCCCTATTTGAGCAGATTATGAGAATTTAAAAATCCCAAACAATGAGGAATATTTCGAAAACAGTAATCTCCTCAAAAAGCTATTTGGCATCAACTATGAGCTTGAACTAAATATACATTTTTTTCCATAGTAAGATTTTGCCTATGTATTAAGGTTTGCCAGTTATGCAAAAGTCATCCAGACGGAAGAGGACTTAAGAGACTTTTCCTGAAAATTCAAGATATATACATTTTCATTTGTCAGGAGCAGGGAGCGGGGTTTTAGTGCGAAATCCATCAAGTTAACCGTGCACTTACAACGGGAAGTGGAAGCGCCGGCGAACTTGCAGAGTGGAAGGCAGTACAGCCCTGACACTACCTGCCGGCTCTATACGCCGTGCTGTTAATCTTATTCCTATATTTACTTACTAACACCCCGCTCCCTGGTCATGAGCATAATATATGTTAAACATGTGTTACTTTAATCAAAATCCTTGCAGCCATTTTTGAGAAAATCAGAACTTTCGAAAAATATTCCATGTAAAGGCTAGTCTAGGATGAAGGGATATTGTTGAAAATCTTTGTGCACCATCCTTGGAAGATGCTGAATGTAAGAACCAAGTTTGGTATTTGACAGACTTCGTTTTGTGAGTTATTGTTCATAGGAACATGCGAATGGACACACACACACACACACACACACACACACACACACACACACATACACACACAAACAGGCAGACGCACACACACACACACACACACACACACACACACACACACACACACACACACAAAACACACGTTTTTCTAAAAATCCGATGTTTTGCAATCAGATGACTTTCTCTACTCTTGTAGTAACTATTCTTTCAAACTCTTCCTATATCTTCTTCATGTTAGTCGAGATAAACGTTTGTAGAAATTATCTAATTGCTAATTTTCTTGTAGGTACGAGGGAAATTTGGGAATACAGTAGGCTTTGGGACATAATCAAATCTTTTAAAACTTTGTAATTCCGTCCTCTTTGCACGGTCAAGAGGTAAAACAGTGAGTAACGGCCTTGCGTTTGAGAAAAAGTATAAGTATTTCAAAACTGACACAAATAACAGGAAATATCTCAGAAATGGTTCACTCCACGAAAAATGCATTTAGACATAACTTGTGTGTTTTAGCGAGATCTACATTTTTATACAGTAAGATTTGGTCTATCGCTTACGGTTTACCAGTTATGCGTCGTGAAGAAGATACTAATGGGCGCCAAGTGGTTGCCGTAGTGAGTGTATGAGAGGCACAGAAAGTGAGGAAAGACACTGAAAGGACTGAGCAGGGTTACGAGAAGTAAAACTTGGGAGTTATGATAGCACGAAAGACTGTAGACTGTGTTAACGACGAGAAGAAAACTGTGTATTTGTGATAAAATTTTAGAAGACAGTAAAGTGATAGAAAAGTAACCGGGTTGGATTTCGTCATTTTGTCACATTGCATTCCAGGCGAGGAGGAATAGCAGGAGGAAGCAGGATTTGTGTGGAGTATTTAAAGGTAAATGGACATGAAGAAAGGGTGAGGAATTAGTTTAAAGATGTTCAATTGCGCAAGAAAATAGATACTCATGATTACTACACCAATGAAATAATTTAGAATGAAAATGAAAAAATGGATAGGCATAAAGGTAACACATCAACACTTTCATATTGCTCAAGAATCGAACTTTTAGTGCCTGAAAATAGAAACCTCTTCCCAAGTAAACGAGGCTAATGGATCTTTTGTACTTTGAAGGATAAAGAGCAAAATGGATGGTTAGTATGGACTCATGAATGGGCAAAAATATGTATTGTTTGTGGTCTATTCACTAATGGTAAGCTGTTCTTTGACAGAAAGTGATTGCGTCTTTAACACCTACATCATTCAGATAGAGCTTTTAAGGTATAAATGTCATAATCCCTCTTAGACAGGATATAGGTAAAATGTTTGTTAATGGAATAGTTGAAACTCCGAGATCATCTTATGAAGATCTCTCGTGTATTGTAAGGAAAAACTACGAAGATGTACGTAAGATCATCCACATGCGAAGACTGAATAAACTTATATCCCCAGATAACCTCCAATCTGAACCAAAATCACCAAGCGCCATCAAATAATAGCATAGTTGAAACAGAAATATTTATCGCAGCTTTTGAATGGCCGAAAGCAAGAGCTAAAAAATCTGAAGTGTTACACTCACATGACTTTCTCTACTCTTGTACCAACTATTCCTATAAACACATATTCCTCTGCCCTCTTCATGTCAGTCGAGATAAACATTTGCAGAAATTATTGCTAGTATTCTTGTAGGTGCAAGGGAAATATGAGAGAAAATTCAGTACTTGGATAGCTGTCCTGCTCATGGGTTGCCATAAGGACACGCCTACTAATAGATCTGTAGAAAAAAAACAATTTGACTATGAATGATAAAGGATAAAGCGTAGTATAATGTAAAAATATTTGATACATAAGGTGTAATAATATACAACATTATCATAAAAATTGGAAATAGGACAGCTAACCATTTTAGAATTATTTATTTAGTTTAGAGTAGTATATAGATGATTGTGTAAAATGTACAAATATTCACTATCTTCTAAAATACTTAATTACGATTCAGAAAGACGGAAAAAATGAACAGTATACTTACTAATCACTCCAAAAGGTAGACATCACTTCTCAAATTGAAATTTTGTATTTAACTTTTATATAAGGAATGGAAGGGTCAAAATGTAGCTTTTTTTTCTCTTATTAACTTCCTTAATTTGGTTTATACTTTTTCCACATCGGATTAATCCTCTATTTTGTTGCCTGTCAATAATAACTACGTTCATTCTTTCATAAAAATAGGGTTAGAAAATGTATTGTCAACGTAAATATTGCTATTTCGAAACCATCGCATTGTTCACGTTTCAATAAATCGTAATTAATTATTCCTGGATATAAAAACCTTCTTACTAATGAGGGAGAGCTTGTGTGTTTAAAGACACCAAAAGCAAGTTTGTAGGCATAAATAAATAATAATTATTATTATTTTCTTGCTGATATTTACACAATTAGTATGTATATTCTAAATTCAAGCGAACAAGAAATGTGTATAATTTTAGCGAAAATAGGTTTTGAGGCCCCCTGAGTCTATAAGGAAGCACTTTTAGAAAAAGTGTGTGTATGTGCGTGTGTGTGTGTGTGTGTGTGTGTGTGTATGTGTGTGTGTGTGTGTGTGTGTGTGTGTGTGTGTGTGTGTGTGTGTGTGTGAATAGCATAACTCAAAAACGAAAAGTCAATTACAAACCAAATTTTCTAATTAAGTTTATAATGTTTCAAGAAGTGACACGAAGATTTTGAAGAAAATTCCTCCACTCTAAACTATCCTTTTCATGGAAAATGTTTCGAAAATATTGATTTTCTCAAAAATGTTTCTAACGATTTTGACTAAAATGCCTATGTTTAAAATATATTTATGCCAAATGAAATGCATATTTTGAATTTTCTGGTGATAGCCCATGTAGTCCTGTTTGCTCTTGATGACTTTTGTATAACTGGTAAACCATAACAGATAGACCAAATCTTACTATACAAAAAATGTAAATCTCGTTAAAACACACAGTTTATGTCAAATAATCTTTTATCTGAAGGAAACCATTTCGGGGATATTTCTTGTTATTTGTCAAAATGTTCGAATACTTACAGACCGTTCTCAGTTTTTATCTCTTGGTAATGCAAAGGGAACTTGAATGTCCTGATATGGCGACCACTTTTAAAATATTTACGTACTGTATTCCCGTTGAACCTACAAGAAAGCAAGCAATAACAGAATTTGTATAAATGTTTATCTCGATGGCAGGTAGAGGAATACGTGTTAATAAGAGTACTTAGTACAAGAGTATAGAAAGTCATGTGAGTGTAACACATCAGATTTTCTTTGCGATGTGTGGGACTGTTTTTACTGCAAAGACAAAGGCACACGCTTGCGCCCTTATTAAAAATTAACAGCTAAATCTAAGGAGAAGTCGCTTTTAGATGGGATAACCGGAAGAGTGGCAAGTTGCCAAATAATTGCATTGTTCCCAGTGGGACATTTGAGGAAGTAGATACGCTTCGGGTAACGAATGGCGTGTATAAAACCATAAGCCTAACTGCAGTATGAATGTCCATAAAGATTATGGAGGGCATATTAAGATAAATATGAAAGTACACATTTGGGATGTACCATATGTAACTACACGAAGTCGGTTCAAACCAATATAGTTGCCAGTTCAGTAAATGTAATGCTTGGTTGTGGAAATCCTATTACTGTGCATTTTGGACTAACGTTGAGAATCCAATATCGGAAAAACTGTTGACAGGTGGTAAAATTTGAAAGTTCAGTGCTCCTTGATACCTATACCGAGGGTATAAAGCAAATTTTAGTGCCCAGTTAAAGAACATTTATAAGTCACGTGTTATGACTACGGCTTGGAGTTTTAGGTAAATATATATCTTCTTTGCGTCCTGATATGAACGTTTAACATTCTGGGTATTCACACCGGACCAAATATTTCAAGTTTTATTGCACATAAATACACATTTCTTGATTTTTATATAAATAAATATTTTTGGATATTCACATAAATTACATAAAAATCGCACAAAGGAAACCTCTTTTTAAAATAATTTTCACATATTTATTGATCACATAAAACAGGAGCATATTTATTTTTAACAACCGCCATCCAGCTTTTCAATGCTCAGTTACCTAGGTCAAATGTCGCAATTTATTGTTCATTATTGGAAGAACTGGTATGTCAGCTAAAGTATCTCTTCAGTTGGAAGAGAATATAAATATCTGGTTTTCTCAAGCTGCATGAGCCCGCGGGATACAAACGGGGAATTGTTTAACTGCTATGTGCATCTCCTGTCGCTTCACTGCCCGCTAGTCTTTTTTTTAAATTTATTTATTGATCGATCAGCAGTACAATCCTTAACAGATCAGTGAGGATTGAATATTATAGTAGAGTAACACGCAGGGGTAGGCTTAGAAATCACCCAATAACTACATTAGGTTGGAACACCAATATTACACAGAGCAGTCAATATGTGAGGTAGGCGAGGCCCATTAGCCACTGGAGTCACTAGAATCAGAGGTATCACCAAGAAGTAGGTCCTGCGGTAGTCTCCTCTTCAGGCGTGTGGGGTGGCGCGTACGGGCGCTGATGTTATAGTGCACTGCTCTTGGAACATCCTGCAGGTTGGAAAAGAAACGGCAGGCGATCTGGTGAATGAAGTCGTGAAGAGGTAGCAGTCCCAGTTCGTGATTAAGTTGCTGATTACAAATAAACCATGGAGCGTTGGTAGCGATGCGCATGAAGCGATTCTGGATAACTTGGAGACGACGTAGGTGACACGTGTGAGCGGCTCCCCATACCTGGCAGGCGTAGGTAATAAGCGAACGAACGAGAGACTTGTAGAGTAACAAGGAAGACTGTAATCCAAGACTGGAATGGCGATGAAACAAAGAAGCTGATGCTGATGAGTGGTGGAGTGTTTCTCACGAAAGCCAAATTGGTAGGGCGGAAGAACATAATTATGAGTAAGGTAAAAGAGAATTCGGAGATGGATTACTTTTTCATACAGTTTAGAGAGTGTCGGCAACAGACTAATAGGACGATAACTTTCAGAAGGTGTTTAGGTTTATTGGGCTTATGGAAAACTGCGATAAAGGCAAATTTCCAGGTGCGAGGAAAATAGCGGAGACAGGCATTTATGATGGACGACAAATGAGGCGTTGAGCGTGGCCCAACCACTAAATGTACATAATGGAGATAATGGAGTGTAAAAAATATCTGTGATTTGAAAGTTTTATATTGACTTTAATAACTAAGCAAGAGTCAACATATTTGGAAATGTTAATCAATACAGCACCGACGTTGTGATACATAGTTACATACATGCAGGAAGTTTGGGCCACTATTTCTATCCAGGAAGCCAGATTCAATTCAATGCAATAACGCACTTCTCATGCCATCTGTCGGTGGTTGTAGAAATGTGGTATAGGCCACTACTGCTCTCCTAGATTTTGACATGGGGAACATGTCTGTGCTAATAACTCAGTTTCTGAATTTTTATGGGTTGGGCCACTGTTGCGCTCAACGCCTCAAATATGCAAGAACCTTCTTGGTCAGCTTCTTGAGAACAATGCTGGGAACCAAATCGTGCCCTGGATATTTCTTTAGCGGGAGAGCTCGGATCAGAGAAGATCAGGAATTCCCGTGGTTTGGTAAATGAAATCTTTTGCGAAACTGTGGGCCGAGTGTTCCGTATTTGCAAGAGTGCTTCCGTCGGCTGGTGGAGGAAGAGCAAACACAAGCTCAAAGTGATTGGCCAGAATGTCACACTTGCTGGCAACATCTGTGAAGAGCGCCGGCACAACGGTCGGCTCACGTTCAGTGGCCTCTCCACAACGTATGATCGGAAGGAGAGAGCGACACAAGATAACGCTCATAAGTTCGTAGCCGAAATCGCTCCAGCTCCAGGTTCACCCTCGTATGAGACCGTTGAGGTTCTGTCGCAGCCAGGTTTGTCGGTACGTTGTCACTGTCGACGTGCTTTATGTTTTTCCCTTAGAAGACTTAAAAGGGAAAGCGGTAAAAAGGGGGAGAACAAGGACGTCTATTCGGAGAAGTGGAAAGTCGGGCACAGCTGCAAATGGTGTTGGTGAAATGCTGTATCGCGAGGTCTACATCATGGGTAGTAGCGAGTGGATAAGAGCTGGTGAGTGACGCATCCAGTTGAGACTGAAGTGCATTCCAATTGACGTATCCATTTAGGAGTCTAGGAACTAATGGACGTAAGGCAGGGGGAAGATGAAAGGCGACAAGCACCGGACAATGATCAGAGTCAAGCTCCGCTATAGAAGAAACGAAAGTGGGGAGGTGCAGATTATGATGTATACCGATGTCCAGAGTATCAGGAGAAAATAGGGGATTGGAAGCAAAATAAGTAGGATCCTCTGGCGCCAGTATTGACAGGCCGTGGGTTGTAAGAGCTGTGAACAGGAGCCGGTCATTTGCATTGATTGTTCGGCACCCCCAAGAGGAATGCTTACAATTAAGATCACCTAAAAGGAGAGTGCTGTTCCCCAAAGGGAAGAGGAGGGAGAGATAAATAGTATTCAGCCGGCGATTAGGTGGCTTATAGGCGCTGAGGATAACAAAGTCACCGCCGTCCGCACTGTGGAGTTTAATACCCACTACCTCCAGACTGGGCACGTGGGGAAGAAATATCTCGCTGTGATTCAAAGAAGGTCAGATGAGGAGAGCCACACCACCGGAAGCTTTTTCCGCTTCTCGGTCCTGCCGATAAATGACATAGCCAGAATGGTGAAAGTCTCATTAAGAATAAAATGAGTTTCTGTAACACAAGCAATATCGATATTGTGGTGAGTGAGAAATGCAATGAAAGATGAGTGTTTAGCACGAAGGCCGTTAGAGTTCCAGTTCAGGAGGGTGAGTTGACGTAGTGGCAACAGATTACGGGGAGCCATCGGAAAACAAAGGAGAAAGAAGGGAGCGAAGAAGCTGCCACAGTTGCGGTAGAACTGGGGATAATAGGGTGTGGAGAAATGTACCTATTGGTGCAAGCAAATCTTTTAGAAAAGTCCAAGACGGAGTGGCTGAGGCAGAATTCTCTGGTGAAGCGGCTGAAGAACGGCCTTGAGAGGCTGAAGCACGACCAGTCAGTACTTGGGAGTAAGCCCGAGAGGGCAGAGTGGAAATATTTGGAGGGGAATTACGTTGTAGGGGTGGTTGTTGACTCTAGGGCTGTTGATGTGGATGTTGTGACTGAGGAGAAACTGAGGGTAGTTGCTGCGTACGAAGATGTGAAGGTGTTGCCTGCTGCTGGTAGCGTCGAGACTGTTGTTCCTTCAGCTGTACATAATGAATGATCTTGTTGCCAGTTGACACATTGAGCCGGCGTAGACGAGAGTTTCGTGCACTTGGAGTAGTGATGGTTGTCTATACAGCGAACACAGCGGGGTCCAAGATGGCAGTAGTTCTTAGTGTGGCCATAGGTTTGACAGTTGGTACACTGAGGCAGTTCCAGATTTTGACGGAGAAGTTCCACTTTCACTACACTGTGCACCAATCGACGTCGACCTGGACTACCAAGAAGTCAATGGACAGATGAAGTAGAGGCTGATTTGAAAATTGTGAATGTGCGCCCATAGAGGTAGTTGCCCAGGATCAAGAAGGATGGAAATTTGTTGTTGTAGAGGCCAAAGCTCACCTCGAACTGTAACGCCAGGTGATGATGATGATGATGATGGTTATGATGATGACGACAATTATGATGATGACCACGACGATGATGATGATCGGAAGTAATGGCCAAAAAAATATATATCTGTTAAGTTTGTTCCAAGGCGTGTAGGGAAGTAGATATCTGGTTAGGGTTTCTCTGTGCCAGTAGTTTACAACAATGTCCATGCGTACCAAACTATGGAATCATTTCTCACCGGTGCACCCTTTCATTAGAAACAGGGTGTAGGGTGGGAAGGCGAACAGTGCAGAAATAAGAAGAGGATGTAAAGGCGGCTATGGCTTAACAAAATGCATAATATACATAAAGCAAAATCATATTTATGCATGATCGTCAGCCAGGCGAACTTAACTATGCCGTATTGCTGCAAAGGCTTAATTAATGTGTTCATTATGCGATCACTAAAGCGCTTCGCTGTTTATTTCTTAGCGATGGTAATGTAATACAGAAATACTTTGCACTTGTTGATCAAAGCATTATATTAGGATGTTGCCAATTCGAATAAAAACATGAAATAATTGCCAATTAGCTCTGCTTACTCTTAGCTATTTAAAACCTCATATATTTCTCTGCATCTATTGGTCATTTGTTGTTTTACTTTTTTTCCGTTCGGTCTAAACTACTCTATTTCCTAATTACACAATTTGCTATTGGAGAAGTGACAAACATTCGTGTAGCTAGAGCTACGCGAGCGGCTATTCACGTTTGAAAAAAAAAAAAAAAAAAAAAAAAATGTGATCTAACGACGCTGTCAATTGCCAGGATCACATCAGCGTCACCGGTGTGCCGGAATTTCGTTCCACAGGAGTTCTTTTACATGCCAGTAAATCTACTGACATGGAGCTGTCGTTTTTAAGCACACTTAAAAACCATCGGCCTGGGCCGGGTTTGAACCCGCGACCTTGGGATCAGTAGGTTATTCACGTGGATGTTATACTTCACAGGTAAATGATTCCTGGTGACTTGATAAAATGCTCTGTCTTCCTACTTGACTCATCCTTGCGAGCAATCCGTAACTGTCATCCACACAATAGCTTTTGGCTACATAATAGAAATGAAAGAGACACAGCTAAGTTTTCCTCGTTGTAAAATATAATAGATAACCTTCACTAGCTGGCTTGTTGCTGTGAAGGGTTGCTAAAACTAGACTCAAGATTATTCTCATCCACACTTTAGCTTTTACAGAAATAACAATGTCCCAAAATTAGACTGACAAACTTTGGGAGCTGATAGCTAATACTATTTTAACGACAGCTTTTTTTTTTTATTTTTTTTTTTATTTTTAAAAAAGCTGCGTTGCTTCGCTTAAGCGCAAGACGAGTTAAGGTCATAGATTACTGCCTCCGACCGAGTTTAAGTATGTACGGCAAAATCAACAATGCACACAGTATTAATCAAAGAAACAAACACAGAACACATAAACAAAACACAAAGTCTCATTTTTAACAGTTAATCACAGCTTTACTATTCAAAGTAAATGTTGGAACGCACGCCCATTGCGATCAACGCAAAGAGTGAATCGGCGTGCCCTATTCTGCCGTACTCTAGCAAAGACACCAGCCACTTCGGTGGTTTTAAACATAGTCGTTCAAATTTTGAATAGAGAAGCTGTGATTAACTGTAAACAATGAGATGTTTGTGTTTTGTTTATGTGTTCTGTGTTTGTTTCTTGGATTAAGATTGTATGCCTTACTAAGATAAATGCAATACTAATTTGCATTGTTGATTTTGCCGTAAACACTTAAACTGGGTGGGAGGCAGTAATCTATGACTAACTTGTCTTGCACTTACCGCAGCAAAAGAACTTCCCTTAATAAAAAGTGTTTGAAATAATGTTGTCTATCAGCTCCCAAAATTTGTCGGTCTAATTTTGGGACACCTGTATAGCTCCTAAACATAATTTCTCCTTCAAATTTGTTTAATTCCTTACTACGATGAACCATACTGTTAAAGCTGCATGTATTTCCCCAATTTCAGGATACTTTTGGTACTTCAAGGGTTCTTTCCCCTAGTTCTAGGGTTACCGGGCGTCCGAAAATTCCCGGACACGCCCTACATTTTCATCATTTGTCCCGCATCCGGGAGAATTTTTTAAAAGCCTTTAAACTCATATATTTTTAGAAACAGGCAGTAATCGTTAGAACATGATCTGGAAACTGGGAAAATAGAAATTAATACTTGGTTATTTGCCGCAACTACAACTCTATGGCAATATGCGTAAAGCCAAAGAGAATACTCATGCATAGTAACATTGAAAGAGAGATTGGCAATGCACTATTTGCACTTCGACTGAAAAGGTTGGTATTCTGCAGAGGCAACGAGACGGTTTACACTCACGTTCCATTTGCATTTTGGTTATCGAAAACTAAGGAAGTGGAAAGTAAACAGTCTCTCTTTTAGAGAAACGATTTCACACAATTCCGGTGGCATTTCAGATATTAAAGTTTTGTTCGCCATGTTAACCTGTAGAAGCAACACTTGTATCTCACGTTGATCATCACGCATCATGAAAATCCATGGAAACAGTATCATCATATGTTCGAAATGCTTTAGTAGGATTAGAAATAAAAAAACAAATGTGTTGCATTTTCAGCAGACAATGTAAACAGAAATTTTGGTAGCACAAGTCATCCAGAGGGTAACAATGCATTCACCAAACTTCAGATAAAATATAATTTACTGTTGATAGCATTTAACATTGCATGCTTCAGACTTTTAAGAAAATATAAGTGCATGTGATTGTGGATATGTATATATACTACTCAAATTCTAAATTTACTTTTGCATGTGTCGATAATGTCCTAAGTTTTGTCAAATTTCCTACATTTCCCACATGTTGAGATTTCACCAGAAATACATGTTTTCTGGCCCCCTGAATAAAAAAAATCATTTTTAGAAAAAGGTGCGTGTCTGTGTGTCTGTCTGTCTGTCTATCTGTCAGTGTGTGTGTCTGTCAGTCTGTATATCTGTCAGTCTGTGTCTGTCAGTCTGTGTCTGCCAGTCTGTCCCTGTCAGTCTGTGAACAGCACAACTCAAATACAAAAATTCGGTTAAACGCCAAAGTTGGTATTAAGTTTAATATCTTTCAAGATGCGGCACGAAGAGTTTGAAGAAAATTTCTTCACCTTAAACTACCATTTACATGGAAAATGTTTCGAAAATTTTTATTTTTGTTGAAAATGGCTCTAACCATTTTGATCAAAATGTCATATGTTTAAGACATTTTTATGACAAATGAAATGTATTTTTTGAATTCCCTGGTTATAGCCCATGTAGTCCTATTTACTCTTGGTGACCTTTGCAGAACTGGTAAACCATAAGAGATACACCAAATCTTAATATACAAAAAATATAAGTCTCCTTAAAGCACACAAGTTGAGTCAAAATGCATTTTTTTTTTTTTTTTTTTTTTTTTTTTTTTTTTTTGTAGAGTGAAACATTTCGGAGATATTTCTTATTTGCGTGAGTTTTGCAATATTTTTCTCAAATGGAAGGTCATTATTCGCTTTTTTATCTCTTGTCATGCAAAGAGAACGGAATTTCAAAGCCTTCATAATTATATCTACCAGCTTTAAAAGATTTGACTATCGCTCAAAGCCTATTGTATTCCCATATTCCCCTTGCACCTATAAGAAAATTAGCAATAAGATATATTCTACAAACGTTTATCTCGACTAACATCAAGAAGACAGAGGAATAAGAGTTTGCAAAAATAGTTAGTACAAGAGTAGAGAAAGTCATGTAAGTGCAACAAATCAGATTTTTAATCTGGTGCCCCGGAACGAAACGAGCCGCTTACAGGACGGAGCCTGATCTGGTCGGCCAAGCGCGAGGAGGAAATATGTTACACAGCGCAAATTACCGGTTCTGCCGCAACACACCATTCGCCGTCGTCTGGTCCTATAACTCTAAAACGTGAAGATGAAGTAGATGCAGAGAAATGATGCAGACAGGAATGGCAGTAAAATGGGCTTGGCACCAGGCAAAGGAGTTAACGAAATGACAACATGAAGAAAATCATTCGAACTAAGTTCAGTTTCTAACCAAAATATATACCTGTATTTGAAATATTTGTAAGAAACAAACAGTGCTATCTGTTTCTAGTCTCCTTTTATATGAAGAATGCAGCAAAAGTTTCCAGTTTTTTATTCTGTAAAACGGAGCTGAAAATGTAAAATTCCCTCTGTGAGTTGCCTTTTCTTTCGCCTCACTCGAATGAGGAACTTCTTGCTTGTTTTCAACTGCTTTGAATTACAAAAAGGGAATATTTCGCAAGGAAGTTTCTACTTGTGTTTCTCAGTGTTCCAAAACTTGCTGTGGGAAAGCAAAGTCAATGTGTCGAACTGATGCCCCCTTGAGCTTTTCCACCTCTCTGTTTGCCTGAAGTTCAACAATAGCAAGATCGCGAAACTTTCCGTTTGTAAAACCTCTTTTCCGCAGTGAGAAATGCTGTGTTTTGTTTATGACTTTAGGTATCAAAGACAGCACAGTTAACACGCTTTAAGATAATACTACAAAAGGAATCCGAGAAGAACTTTTTTTTCCAACTGAGTCATATTCTCGCAGAGCATATTCGTTATTTGCAAACATTTTCCTCTTTATGTCTTATAAGAACTGTTCCTTTAAGCAATTCGATTATAGTATCATTTTTTATACGTTAAAGAGAAAACATGAAAGCCTAAAAAATATACATTGTTCGCATTTAGAACATAAGCCTTTGGTGATCGGAAGTGGTTACGCGCTGTAGGCTTCAGAAAAAGGGAAAACCCCACAGAAAATCTTTTACGGGTAACACACTCTTACCGATATTACAAGTCCGGATCTCTCAGAAGCAACCGCCAGATATCAAGGTGGACTGCAGAGGTTTTTTAGTCATTATGGTAGCTTGCTAAGTAGTTTATACAGGCATTTGATAATAATCCTTTGAAAAATGACTGCGGTTTCAACTAATATGATTGTCGACGCGACATTGTCACTCCTGATATTACTACTAGCTTTTACTCTGACGGACGTTCTAGCTTTTTGAAGACTTGGCCATCAACCTGTCAACTTAAGATAGCAGGATAGTAAGCGTGAAGTTACATTTTACAGTTATATTATTAGAACTGTTAGGTTTAAAAAAGGTTCTTATCTTGTTTGCTTCGCTTTTGATTAGAATTAGTTCAACTGTATGCTCATTTATTCGAAACCGAGTATATTATTTTCTTGCACGGACATTTTTAAAGGATAGTCGGAAATAGATAGGATTGCTAGGTGACAACAAACAGCAACAATATAAATATCCCATTAATTCTTACAAAGCAATAATGACATCTTTGCTCAACGTACACAAATTTTAAACAACTATATCTTCATATGAAGAGGTTACGGAAACTACGACTTCAGATTTATACAACCGTAGATGTATTAACGTTTCATTTCAGTTCAGTTTTTCTAACTTACTTGAAGAAGCGGTCTCCTGTCTTCCATCGGGAATCACCGATCCCTTCACAAGAGAGTTGTGTGTTCAAGGATAGATTAGCGTTGCGTGGGTCGTTAACAAAATCTTCTACGCCATAAGCATAAACCTTAATAGCAGTGGTGATTTCGTTCACTAGTGAAAGACTGCTCGTGTCGAAATGCACACCTGAAACAGAAAGAAAAATCTCTTGTACAAACTGTTCATAAAAATACCTGTTCTATCCACTTCATGTAAATTGGGATAGATATTTGTAGAAATTGTCCTATTATATATTTCCATATAGATACAATGGGATTAGAATACTTCAGCGATAGGTACGTATTTTAAGAACTGGTTGCTATGTGATGGCATTCTAATGCCATTCTTCTTGCACGGCCAGGACATAAAGAGAATGACTCCCTATTTGTTAAAATGATAGATATTTGATAATTCATACCAATGGCATGGAACGGTTTAAAAAAGCTTATATCTACAAAAAACCTTTTTCACATTGAGTCCTTTAAGGAAATCTACGTGTTGAGTGTAGTAAGATTTTGTGTATCTCTTACCGTTTACCAATGTTGCAAAAGTCATCGAAAATGAAGAGGACTTCGGAGGCTTTCGACCGCCTCCGTAGCGCAGTTGGTAGCGTGCTTGCCTCTGGCACGGAGGACCCGGGTTCGATCCCCGGTACTAGCATATGGAATTTATCCCCTCTGGGAGGTCTGGCACAGGGTGCACTCCGCCTCGTTAGTCCCGGGGGACCAACTGAGGACCTACTTGATGGAAAAGTAGCGGCCCGAGGTCGTGAAGACCGCATAACTGGGATCGGGACGCTGACCACGTACCACCCTCCAGTACTGCACCCCACCAATGACGCCTGTAGTGGGCCGAGGTAGGGGACGCAGCGGCTGGGCGGTAAGGCTTAGCTCTTCATGGGCTGTTGTGCTGGGTTTTAGCTTCATTTCTTACATAAGCTTTCATTATACATTCCATTCCACATATAAGAA
This sequence comes from Tenodera sinensis, assembly GCA_030765045.1. Lineage (NCBI taxonomy): Eukaryota > Metazoa > Arthropoda > Insecta > Mantodea > Mantidae > Tenodera > Tenodera sinensis. The sequence continues at coordinate 241,784,148 of CM060962.1, forward strand.
GAATGCAGCAGGAGAAAGCGATATTTGGAAGTTTTACCAAGTGAGTCACTATTTGTTGGCTATGAAACGCCTTGCTCTTTGCATTACCAGAAAAAATGAACAGCCATTTTCTATGTGAAAGTGTAACTATTTGAAAATTGGAACCAATAACAATAGCTGGAAATCGTTAACACTTAAATAATGTTATTTCACATAAACTGCGTGTTCTAATGATATCTAAATTGTTTCTGTAGTAAGAGTTTGCCTTTCTCTTACGATTTGCCAAATATAAGTGGTCATTCTCAGAGCTTCACAGGTTATTCCCATAACATTTAAAATACGCATTTTATTTTGTGTAAAATATCTTTAAATTCACGTATTTTAATCCAAATCGCTAGTCATTCTTGAGAAAATGCAATATAATGAAACATTTCTATGCAATGGGTAACTTGGTCTGGGGGATTTTGTAGAAAATCTTTGCCACATCCTTGCAAGGTGATTAGCTTGAATACTAGTTTTATATTTTAAACACTTTATCTTTTTGAGTTATGCTATTCACGCACAGGTCTTTTTCTAAACTTCCTTTCTTTTGTGGCGGGAGGGGGGGTGGAGGGTCGGTTCTCTGATGGTCAGAAGGTGTATTTGCGGTGTATCGCGCTTTTTTGCGAAACGTAATACATCCTTTACTTAGTGTGGGTAAATAGAGGAGAAAGTAAAGTGTCAGAAGTGTCCTTTTCTCGCACAGTAAGGAGAGGTGGAAATATAGGGTCACTCCATCCTAATGAAACAGTTGCATGTAAAGGGTAGTTTAGGGTGCGCTCGTAATTACTTCAAAATCTTAGTGTTGCATATTAAACTTAAATACCATATTTGGCTCACAAATAACATGAAGTAATTAGAGACTCACACTTCACTATAACAAATTGAGTTACACTAAATATTTTCCAGAACGATCGCTTCGACACCAAATACGTGGCATAATCAGGCGAACTCACCTCATGTAATAGCTATAGAGAAGCCGTTACAAGTTCGCGATGACGTCACGTACACGTCACACGCCATGACATCCTATGATGACGTCATTCCTCCCCTTCTCTCAATACGAATTTTGTAACATCAGTAAAAGGTATTTCCAAATTCATAACCCGGTCCCTATTTTTCAAATGAATATTATTTCCCAAACCATCAATTCGACGGGCCCGCTTAATTGCTTTAATAATTTAACCTCAGGGCTTATTTCATGATTAAGTGACCAAAAATGATCTGCCACCGCTGTCTGTTTATATTTAATGTTTCTAAAATGTTCCTTTTTTCAAGTTTCCAAATGTCGTTTTGTCTTACCAATGTAAACCTTATCGCAGCCTCGATAGTCAAATTGATAAATGCCGGACTTCTTGCAATTTGGAATTTTGTCCTTTTTAGAAAAATTGAGCACATCTTGTTATATTTATTTTGAGGAGCCAACATTATGACATGTTCTTTAAAAATTTTGTTAAATCTTTTATTAGCCCAAGGATGGCAAGTACACATATTAAATTTGCCGTCATATTTTAATTTATTAAGAGTGGAAACTTCATTTACGGTCTTTTGATATTTAAATTTCTCTATCTTTTTATGTATAAATTCTGTACTAAAACCTTTAACTAACGCCGTGTTAATAATGTGCTCATATTCTCTATTAAATTCTTCCTTATTAAGGGGTATATATACCAACCTATAAATTAAACTGTTAAAAACGGCGAATTTATGTGCAGGAGGGTTAAAGTTTTTATTTTTTATATAATTATCCGTGTGTGTTAGCTTTCTATGAATGCCAAAATTCAATTCATTATTCTTTCTTAAGATCGGAATGGATTTCTTTTCAATTTCTAACGTGAATTTGATGGCTTTTTCTTGTGAGTTCAAAAACTTTAATGCATCACTGATCGATTCCTCAGGCACAATAGCAAAAATGTCATCTACATGTCTGTACCAAGTTTTGAAAACTAAGGGGAATGCATTAGTATTGTGTACTTCGAAGAAACTCATGAAAAGATTGCCAAGAAAAGGTGATAAGAGACTATGCAGAAGTTTGTTGAAAGAAATTGTCATTAAACCTAAAAAAGATTACTGTTTTTAAAACTGCTTTTTGGATTCAGGGGCCTCAGAACGTACTTCCGGTGACATCTCGTCATCGAATTTTTGGGTCGAATACAATATTTCCCCTACTCATAGGATACGTAGTTGAGAAAGTAAAACTACCTATACGTATTTAAGAAATAAAATAATATTTTGCTGAAAAATAGTCACAAATGGATACTTATAAAATCATTGTCAGCTAGTAATATTTGAAAGTTCCCAAATAATGAAGTAACACTGATTTTGGGCAATGAACGTTAAAATGCTTCGCTTTGGATTACGTTATTTGCTCTTTCTGAGCCAATACTACAAACAAACGAAGTACTCCAGGGCGACCCGCTAAGCCCCCTATTTTTCATTCTAGCGCCTGAAGAAATTATAAGTACCGCAAAAAGCGAAGATGTAACTTCATACACCTAGGCCAACGATATAGTACTAGTATCGAAAGACATCTCATAATTGCAAAAAACAATAAAGGACATGGAAGAATGGTGCTGCAAACACGAGTTCGAGAAAAATGTATAAAAAACGGAGATGATAGTGTTTAGAAAGGGTGGAAAAGCCCTATATGTGCAGAAATATTCATACAGGAGCGGAAACTAAAAATCACACCAGATTTCAAATATCTAGAAGTAACGTTACAAACAAGTGCCAACTGATTCACAAAACATGTAACAGAGAAGGCTACATAATCAATAATGGCAATGCACGGAGTACACTCAGCCTAGAGACAGCAATGTCAATATTCAGAGCAGCAACAATGCCAATACTGACAATTGAGATTGAAGTCATCTGGCCACATCTTATGGTACAACCCGAATCTACACTTGGAGTAAAAGCAGTGTACATTAAAAGGGCTACTGAAGAGTCAAGAGTGAGTGAGTGAGTGTTGTTTAAGGGCCCGTCGACAGCTAGGTCATTAGGGCCTGAAGAGTCAAAGAGCACGAGACCCACACTTGTGTACCTTCTGGTGAGAGAAACATTCCTCATCCAAGCCATTAGGCCATATCTGCTTCTACCCAACTCCAGTGTCTCAGAAAAACTATTAGCCTCACTCAAAGAGAAATGAGAAAAAATATGGCCAGAAGTTTACGACACAGGGGCCATGATCGACCGAACATGGACAAAGAGACCAGACACGTGTTCAGTAGAATGGCAGTTCATGGCTTCCATCATGCCATCTGTAACAACACATCATTTCAAGAGCCTGCAACGACATGTGAGTGTGGTCGCAAATGTGATCGATATCATCTGGACACGTGCACCAAACGAATACGAATATGCAAACAGTGCAATCGATTTCTCCGCTGTTCTACTTTCTACAAACCTATATGGTCATTTGTTTGCTCTTTCTCGCTGCTTTTACTTGTTTCTTTTTTCACAACGTATGTATTGAAATACTGTTTTCTAACAGTTTATGTAACGTTTATTTTCAAATTACATTAAAATTTGAAAACACAGCAAATGATACAATTTATATCTTACTAATGGAACTCGATATTTCGTTTTGGGAGACTTTCCTCGTATGTGTCCGTCAGTTTTCCTCTCTCTCTCTCTCTCTCTCTCTCTCTCTCTCTCTCTCTCTCTCTCTCTCTTTCTATCTTTCTCCCTTGCTTCTCTTTCCCTCTGTATAGCGCATACGCCCTGGGATATTTTGAAAGGAGTGATAAACGAATACTAATTCTGCAATTGCCTAAAATTGTGCTTTCGCTGTTCTATTGTTTTCCATGGTAACCAGAAAACAGCAGGTTTCGGATTACTGTATATTAACCTGTTTGACAAATGAGCGTAATCTTACACAGAATAAGTATTAAGACTGTATCAATTGGGTTAATACGTTTTCTTTTTTTTCCATATAGCGTAAAAATAGAAATACTTGTAGTTTTAAAATTCTGTGCTACATCACATCTCCCGTTTTGGTTTTCTCCTTCTGTCGTAAGAAACACATTTGTATATAACCAATACTGTGAAAGAGCTCCACGCACGTGGCCGCTGGTGCAGTTGTTTTGAGAATGGAGCACTCAACTTAAGAAGAGGAAAAAGATACGTATTTTCTTAACGCTTTTGTTTGTAAACTTCGCTAATCTATGCGTTTAATTTTAGCACTACTATCCACTGTATGTTACAGCTGCCTGGAAATAGAAATATGTCCGTTCACAAGAAGTACTAGTTTTTGTGGCGGGGGAGAAACAAACGGAATGTCATTGAGGAACATGGAGGCAAACTTCTAGTTGGTATAAATTCGGTAGTGGCAAAATGAGTGTTCGTGGTTTTCAAAGTATCTTGGTTTGGGTCAAAAATATCTTTTTTTACTTTCTCTACTGGTAAGTAGGGGAAGTATTGTATTCCACCCAAAATTTCGATGTCGAGATTTCACCGGAAATATATGTTTTGAGGCCCGCTGAATAACAAAAAGCATTTTTAGAAAAAGGTCTGTGTGTGTGTCTGTGTGTCAGTCTGTGGACAGCATAACTCAAAAACGAAAAGTGAGTTAAAAACCAAAGTTGGTATTTAAGTTTAATGTCTTTCAAGGATGCGACACGAAGATTTTGAAGAAAATAGCCCCACCCTAAACTACCCTTTACATGGCAAATTTTTCGAAAATTTTGATTTTCTTGAAAATGGCTCTAACAATTTTGATATAAATGTCATACGTTTGAGATATTTTTATGACAAATGAAATGTGTATCTTGAATTTTCTGGCTATAGCCCCTGTAGTAGTATTTACTCTGGACGACTTTTGCATAACTGGTAAACCGTTTGAGATAGACCAAATCATGCTGTACAAAAAATGTAGATCTTGCTAAAATACACAATTTATGTCTGAATAAATTTTCTTGTAGAATGAAGCATTTTGGAGATATTCCTTGTTATGTATATGAGTTTTGGAAAACTTAGAAATTTCGTGAAATGGGACATCGTTGTTCATTTTTTATATGTTAAGTGTGCAAAGACAACAGAATCCCAAAGCTTTAAAACTTTTGACTATCGCACAAAGCCCACTGTATGTCTAATATTGCTCTTGTACCTACAAGGAAATAAACAATAAGATAATTTGTACAAATGTTTATCTTAACTAACACGAAGAACATATAGAAATAAGAGTTTGTAAGAATGGTATGTACAAGAGTAGAGAAATTCATGTGAGTGCAACACATCAGATTTTTTTTGTTGTTGATTTTGCAAGTTTAACCCCTATTTTATGATAATCTAGTCTTATAACCTTAACTTGCCAGAAGTGGCTTTAAAATAAGTTTAACTGTCCAAGGATGGATTTGAATAAAAAATTATATATTTGTTAAATTTGTTTTAAGAAATATGGAAATATCTCTGTTGACCCCCACCCCCCCCCCCGCCACTCACGAATCGCTGCCTTAACGAGCTCGGCCATCCGTATCGGAACTCTGATTAGATATTGGTGTTTCAAATCAATGTCATCTACTCCTATTGGTCACTGGGAAGACAGAATAAACCTGCTCATCAATGTAGTGTTACAGTGTCACCAGTACAGGACAGCTGTCATTGCGTTAGATACGTAACCTCGTTATGCCAATGCTGCAACATTGCTCCATTGCGGCCCACCACTGAGTTTACCACTCACCGTGCACCGCCTGTGGTGATTGAAGCCACTTTCAGCAACAGATATTGCATCTGCATACCCAATCCCCAGCAATATCTGCATTCTGCGGAAAACACCAATTCCGAAATGACCCAAAGACTTAAATCGAAGTCACATTTAGCTATTCCACAAAAATATACATTACTTCTCTTCTCACTTCTCCTTAATTGTTTAATTTTTTAAGGTCTTGTGACCTAATGCTGATAAAAACGGATTTCAACCTTAAGTATATAGATGGCCATTTTTTCTTTCAGATAAGCGAATGATATGTTTATTTTAATGAACTATGCAGAGGAGAAAAACAAGAATAATGCAACGAAACTAAAATTAGCTTTTCTTTTATAAAATGCTTGGCCTGGTCAAATTTAATAGGAACATTTTGCAAACAAGAAGCCAAATTTTAGCCATTATTGTATAGATGTGATGTCATCACAAAAAGGTTTGAGTCGCAATATATTATTTTTATCATTGTTTTATGAATGGTATTTTTGTTATTTAGTTGCATGAACAATTTTACTTGCTCCATACAAAAAAGCCTCCCGTTTCTATGGCAGCAGTTTAGTTGTTACTTTATTTAACAATTTTCTCCACAATTTACACAACTACTGCTACAAATAAATTCTTATTATTTAATAAAGCGTTCATAATGATCCCCATTTACATTCTGGTGGTGACTAAATCAAAGCGTGAATTCTTGTTGAACAAGTTCAATCACTGTTGGTGGTATATACCTGAATTCTTTCCTGATACTCCTTTTCAACTCTTCCATATTAGCAGGTCCAGTAACAAAGACTACCTACATTTTACATATCTACATGAAGTGGTAAACAAGTGCAGAGAGATGTGTTTTAACAGCAAGCAGACATTTTGAATGAGACAAATAAAATTCCTTGTGTAACTAATTGAGATAAATACCAGGTGGTCTATTTCATCCGGCATTGGCGTAAGTAGATGTCCGTTCGTGCGTTAAAACAGTTGCAGAACGCCACGGCACAATTCTAGTCATAGAGACGACAATGGCGTGTTCTTCCTCTCAGCGAACCTCTCGCACAGATGTAGTTGAACTAGCGTGTGTAGTTCGTGAGAATAGACAACAACAGCATAAAAAACCGAAAATATCTCACTTTGCTTACAGGATGTTTAGTTTACAGGGAATAAACTCACTCCTGTATATGGTGCTGTTGTCTAAAATTAGGGATTACAGATTGTAAAGTGCAAGTATGAGGGCACATATTGTACGCAACTGTGAATAAAAGTTGAACATTTTATTTCTTTTTCAGAAGTTTCCTTTCAAAGTATAAATTCGATGTCCCCCAAACCTTTTTAAAAATTAGTTAAGTTTAGTTTTATTTGCAATATTCGTTATTTATGCAACATTCTCCGTAGAGTATATACAATAGTAAGTAAAACAGAAAAACGTCAAAACGACAAAATTGCAGAATTCTGATAAGAAGAGAATGTATTGCTCTATTCTGAATTATTCCATAGGGCATGAAAAATACATTTAAACGAATATATTCTCTGAGAAACGTTAATACAACTCTCTGAGCTTAGTAAGCGGGTTGTATCCGGTTAGGCAGAGACCTACCTTTTCCCTACTGCTGGAATTAGCGCCCAACAACCTTCTTCTTCTCTCTAAACATCCTGATATATAAGTTCATCTGTATTTTCCGAGTCTGATTTCACCGGGATAATTATCGCAATCTCTCCGAAACAACGGAACTGGTGGTCTTAATTATGCAGCAAGCTCAAAATATTGTCACAAAATGACTAAATCCAGTCCAGTTACTTTTCTATCCTTTTATTGTCTTCTAAACTTTTATCACAAATAAACAGTTTTCTTCTTGTCATTAACACAAGTCTAAAGTCTTTCGGGCTGTCACAGTTCACAAATTTACTTCTCGTAATCTTACTCAGTTCTTTCAGTGCCTTTCTTACGTTTCTCTGCCTCTCATACTCTCACTACTTGGATGCAATCACTCGATGCCCGTTGGAATCTTCTTCTCGACGACAGACGTATCTTTCGGACGACACGTACACACAGCTGTCTCACAATCACTACATTAACCGAATCATGTCTATCCGAAAAGTCACTCACTGCTGTTTCCTGGTCTCCTTATATAGTGGGGATGACATCATATGGGCGGGTGACCAGATCTTTGTCGAAAGTTCTCGAGAAAGCCAATTTGTGTAGTCGCTTCCATTGTTCTTAGTCACGTGCGCACAAACAGTTGCTCGAGGCAACCTGGTCTTGAATGCCTTTTTCCCGCTCGCCGTCACGGCATGTGGTGAGAAGTAGCCCGGCCCCAACAGTCTTTTGTTTTGTGCCGAGTCCGGCGTTACAATATTCGCCCTACTTAATGAGTTGGGACTGGACCAATGTTTGAATTTATCGATATATTCCCTGTACGTGTGTTACGGCAGTTTGAGATATTAAACATGTATTTCGCATGGTTTCGTGCAGTTCGATGCAATCTGAAATTGATAACGCTATATTTAAAAGTTATGCGTTACATATACAATTAAGTCAATTTAATTTTTTATTACCAAAGGGGGTTAAATATTTGTATTTATCTTTTCCTCTGTATGATGCAAATTTCTCATGAGAAAAAATTAGACCTTTCATACAATATCCAAGTAATTCTTAAATGTTGGAGTCCGTAAAAATTGTATACCCTTAGCTTTTCCAGGTAGCAGATATCTCTGGTTTGAGAGCGACTGCAGTCAATATTTCTCTGCTCTAATTCTCCATCGTGACCCAAATTCTCTCACGTTTCTGCTGTAACTTTGGGCCTTCTTTCAGTAATAGCATTTTCCAGCTGCTTCATTTGCTCTTGTCTACAAATTTCCATCCCATCTTGTACAGCATGCAGATTTTCAGGAAACTCTAACGTAAATCTGAATTGTGCTCTGA